>WELA01007315.1:93216-123590 GCA_009602735.1 Mesotaenium endlicherianum
CTAATTCAACAAATAAATAAATTAGGAAGTACAAAAAAGAACTTTGCTAAGCGGCCCTCCCAGCTTTGACATGATTGAATGTCGTATAGATGGTACATAAACAAAGCGGTTACAAGACATTTCATTAGAGAACAAGAATGCGGGTTGTCATAGCTACTTATAGTGAATAATTGGTAAATCGTCGCTTCCGGCAACTGGTGGCGGGGGTTCGAGCCCGACGGTTGGCGCCCGGGGCCATCCATTTTGTGGAAATCCGTGATTTCCTTTTCGCCAAGCGTTTTTGCCCTTATAAATACGTAATTCCCGACCGCGAAGTAATAAGAAACGTGCATGGTTGGTTGGGTAGTGTCTTATCCATGCACCCGGCGGTGGGTGTTCAAATCCGCTTGCTTCCATCCCTAAATAGAAAAAGTTCGAAGTACTTTTCGAAATTGTCGCCGCAATCCGGGCAGAGAGCAGATCCGAAATTGCCCGAAAAAAGTTACCGGTCATTTTGAACGAAATAGACAGTCTGACATGACGTGCTTTTTGTCCACATGCGACCGACATGTAATGTCAACGTCGTCGCTACTGGACGTCGACGCCGTTGTGACGTTGGCGTACTAAGCGTATTAAGCGAACTAGTCCATTTTTTTGAACACCGATCTAAGCGAACTAGCGTATTAGTCGAACTAAGCGTACAAGCGTACGGCGTAACCCTGTATTCATTTAGATTATTATTTGTAGATTGGCACATGTGACCGTAGTATAATGAAAGTCGGAAGGTCGACTTAGATTCGGTAAACCGATGTCCTGCCAGTGCGGTGAACTCCTGGGTGGGCGGAGCCGTCGTCAGTCAACTGAACAATTAGGACTTCAGTCAACCGACCAATTAATATGGTCGTTATACCTAGATCCGTGGGTCCCAACTTAACGGGTTTCCCACGAAACGGCGCACCTTGCGCCGTGGTCAACCAGGTGGTCACTACGTACATAGCAGGCTGGGATCTCGTGGTCCCTCATTCTGGACAGTAGGCTTTACAGTCGGATTTCTACTTGCAAGTCATGTGTGCACTCTTTGGGTTCGTTCTAATGACCAGCCTTTACGGAAATTGACATTGCTGCTTCGTTTGCGCTCCAAATGGAGCAAACTAGGACTTTTGGAAAGGTCTCGTCAAGATGCATCCGTTGCCGTTGAGTTTGCTCAGTGTGGAGTAGTATTGGCAGAGTTATGCCCTCTGACATTTCGGGGTCACACAGCGGACAGATTCCATGGTTTTGCACCTAAGTCAGTGGGATGTGTTTTAGCTACATTATGGTCACCTGAATGAGAGCGCCTTTGCTATTCAGTGTCCTGNGTCTTGATGTTGTGCATGTGCTACACATGCTTGTATGCCTGGTAGGCAAGAGGCCATGAGTTTCTAAAGGAGAAGCTCAAGTCCTCAAGCTCGCCTCTTACTTGTGCCTCGTGTTAGTGTGCAACTATGGCGCACTACAGTAAATGAGTCAAGGGGTGTAGATGAGTAAATGGAATTCATTATAAGGGCAAAGATCGCTCCCTGATTTCACACGCTTCCACCTATCTCTGATCTTATATATTTAAATGAAATATATTAATCTTGAATAAGCAAGATTCATTACAATGGTATCGGAGCTAAGTCCTTTCTTGAATGTCCGTGCTCGTCTTTTTTGTCTCATGAGGTAAGTGTGTGAGGCTTACTTGTGTGGCATGATGAGTCTAGGTGGAGCTTGGGAAGTGTATGACTGTAGAGCATTGCACATCCTGTCCAGGATCCTTCCACTTGCTCACCTAGTGTGTCTCTTGGCTCAGTATACTATGCGGCATACTAACTTGACTTTCCTAGCCTCTTGTGTACAGTTACACGCAACGAGAAGCCTGTCGTGCATTAAGAGATCGGGTGCGCACTGTCGGCATAAGCAACACACAATAGACAGGCAGGCTTTGCTGCAATGAAGTCTATAATACAAATGGCTTTATAGCCAAAAGGGAGTCAAGCGTCAAATGTTTTCATTAAGGGAAGTGTACTCTCCAGAGTGGGCACCTCAAGACTGCAATCTGGTAGGAAACCAACTAATGAAGTATGGCCCAAAAGATCACTGGGAGCACATCATAATCTTCAGAGTAGTCCTATGGCAAGGGCTTAAGCTGTGACTTTGCTCACCACTTGTGAAGTTCTTCAAGTGACTGGAAGCCTGGAGGGCTTGCTCTTCACAAGAGTGTAACTCAGTGGTCCTAAAAACACAAGACATAAAAGTGTAAACTTTGCTGATAATCTCTGTTACTTACACCTGGCATAATGGACTTCTAAAAGATGTCTCTTCTAGGGACATCTCTAGTATTTATACTCCTGAAAATCCGGCGGGGTATGCGGCGGATCCAATGCATGTAGTCATTCTAGGAGGCTCTCCTATGTCCACTAATGTGTACAAGGCAAGTACTAGCACTCCTATAGGCTAAGCATAACTCAAACCAATCAAAGCAAGGTGCGTAGGATATGCTACGTGGTCCTCATTGGCGGAGCTTACCTTGGGTGATTCTACCTAGATAGCGCCTCAAAAGTGCATCTGAAAATTGAGGAAGCTTCCTCTAGGAGTAGGTGATGCAGTCACCAAGTTATAGCCTCAATGATGCACATATACTATCGAAATGCAAAGCTTATGTAGGCTAAGGGGCTCGCGGATTTGTGTGCACACGCTAGGGGTTTTAGGGGGTCACGAATAGGCAAGAATGTGCACATTGAAACACAAATTGCCCTTTGGTGAGGATCCGCTAGGGGCCGGTAGGTGACGCGGACTAGATCGTTCATATCTCGCTCGATACTTGACCAAATGACGCGCACCCGGTGCCATTCGGAAGGTGGCTCAACGCGCTACACTTTGGTGACTTGGAAATAGAGAAAAGGTCAACGTATGGATGCGTAAAGTCTATGCAAAGTCGGCCTTCCTAGGTTGATGGTTCACAAATGTGGAGCTCGGTTTCGTGCGGCAACCTCGACTCAATAAATCATGACAGCCTGAAATGGAGGCTTGATGGAAGAGGTGTCTGCAAGCATCAAGGGCAGCCTCAAGGGAGTTGCATCATAGCAAGCTGGATATGACTCATTTACCTCACTTGATCATAGTCGTTGTGTGTTGTTATATGCAATCCACGGTTAGTATAGAGAGGGGTGTGCACTCCAGCGGTGCTAGAGGACTTGTTGGTCTGTTGTGCTATCCCTTCGGGTTTAAGCTTGTTGCTTTGCAAGAGACGTACCTCTCTCATTATTTGTGTGGCAGTTCGGTTGAGGGAGCTTGAGTATGGCTGCATGTGTGGAGACATTGAGACAGTACGTGCACACATGATTTACTAACTTAAGTTTCTAAGTATGGATTAACAACAGGTTCTCCTCGCCACGGTCCAAGTGCTCTACGTCTTCCACAAGCTTCAGTTAGCTACAACTTCTATGTGAAGAGGCTTCGGCAGCAACAATGGTATCCTACAGCTACCCCCTACTCCCAACCGTGGCTGTGACATTGTGTGCTTCTCTCGTTTGTCACATTGATTTGTGCTCGGAGGGTTTAGGGTATGTGCCTTGTGCTTGAATGCTATGTATTAGACGGTGCTTTGTGGTACTTGATGGGATCGTAGGAGCTTGGGTGTGAGCTTAAGACGGGTTTAGTCAGTGTGCTGAGGTTTATGGATGCGGGTCTTATGTGATTGCTGACTTAGGTCAAGTCAGCCTGCTGGATTATTTGACCTAATGTGGTTAAAGGGATTAAGGGATTGGGTTCATGGACGCAATGGCTTTTCTTTGACTCGCTTTTACTTTGCATGGTTTATTAAGGGTCCGAGAGCAGCCGCGGACAATGAGTACTTTGAGTGCTTGAGATAAATGAGCTCCGGGTGTTGCCAGGCTATAGATCAGCATATCGGGACTTAGGTTGTACGGTGTGTTGACTGACGCATGGAAAGTCAACGTGGATACTAGAGGGGGTTTGACTACTTGCCTTAGGTCCAGTTGGCAATTTGTTCTTGGATGCCACCTGTACACTTGGTCAAGTGTAAGGAGGTTTGTGTCTTCGTCAAAGGGACGAACTGGGCATATTAGCAGTGTGCTAAGTCTCTGCCGGCCTCGCAGCTAACTGAGCTCGCTAGAGGCGCATGCTAGGTAGCATGCAAGGTGCATTTGTATATGCGTCAGGTGCATGGAATTTGCATCTCGGGTGCTAGAGGTAGTGGATTGCCGTTAGCATACCGTAGAGCAGGTGTAAAATGGGCCCTGCTGTAATAGATTCACTATGCACACCTGAGTAAAGACAGAAGAGACCATCGACATTATAGACGTTCTCGCAATGCATGGCTTGAATGATCTTGTTCAGTCTGATGCACAAACATTCTTCTTGCTAGCTTGGGGTTACAGTGCAAAAGTCTTACCAATGATTTAAGCACGCTGTTGTTATTGGCTTGCTAAGTGCTTGCTGCAATTGCAATAGGTGCCATGTATGTGCCTCCAAAGAGGAACATAGTTTTGAGGTATACTGAGTTTGCCCATTGTCATTGGTTGAGTCTATGTGATCCCAATGTTTGCCTCGCCCTCCCGAGAACTATGTAAGATGGAGTCATCAGATTTTGAGTAGACTGATGTAGCTAGGATGTGGTGTTTACCACGCGTAGCTAAGCTCATGAAAGGCAACTTACACACTAACTTGTTGTCTGTTTGACAGACTGAGACCAGCAAGCAGAGTGTGAAGCAATAGTGACATACAGGTCGAGAGAGGCCGAGGAGTTGGCATGCTGGACGCTGCCACGTGACGCTTCCCCGCCTGTCCTCTGGGCAACTTCAGGCAGTAAGGCCTGAAGGAAGGAGTATCCTGAAACATCAAAACTATGATATAGTTGGTTGCTTCTTTTCCCTTTTCGCTTGGATTGTTGACTCTCACTATTTGGTGGTTGTCATTTTGGCGTATGTCTTGCTAGGAATGACTGGTATGAGTCATTGTATGCATGCGTTGGTAGAGTCAGCTACCTGAGCTACTCTTTGGTATTGGAGGAACTTGCTAATGGGGCCAGTTGTCTTTATCTCGTAGCAAGCTATCTACACTTCCAAATGGAGGGGTGTAATACGCTGGCTTGAGATTGGGTTATTCATGGATAGAGTTTTATGGTGAGAGGGTCTGAATGGCAGTACACTCTTCCCTATGCCACTCTGGGCGTTGCTCTACCTCTGAAAAATGGACTATGTTTTTGGGGGGGGGGGGACTTTCTCTCTTTTTTTTGCTTTTTGTGTCCTCTCTCGGTATTCCTTTGTTGATTCTCCTCCACCCACTCGTCCCTTCGCAATCCTCCGTGACTGTCACTCTGTGTGGTTCCTATGATGCGGAGTTGTAGGCACTTTTTCGTGTGCTTATGTGATTAAAGCTGTCGGGTCGACAGCTATTTAAGTTGGGGAGAAGGAGATGGGATGTGTATTAGGAGTATTCAGTACGTAATGCTTACCTGCATACTCAGCAGCAAGTGTATGTACTAACCGAGTCATACACTGCCACGTCCTATGTATTGCATTAATATCAGGAGCATCAGTGACTGACTGGTGTAATTTGTGACTAGCAGAACGCTGTTGGAGCAAGTGTACATACTAATTGAGTAAGTACATTGCCATAAGTTGGATTGGGTAGCAATGATGCATGGCACATCAGGGAACTGTTTGAGGTGACCAGCATATTGCTCAAAACCATATGTTTCTTTGAACTTAGAGTGTTCTGAAAATGTGGTTAAAATTTAAAATTTTCATTGGCTCTTTAACTTGATGTTACTCATCTTGTGAGGGCATTCAATGCCATCAAACCAGTTGGTCTCCCTTTTCCTTCAGTACGCTGAATTTTGAGCAGGTACTTAAATCACAAGAAATTGCTTGTGAGGAGCTTTCAAGGTGTGAGCACGGCAGGAGTTGAAGACCAAGAGAAGGAGAAAAGGCTTAGTTCAATACGCCGAGCTTTAATAACATTCTTTCATTGTTTGACCTCAAAAGGAGGCTGTTCGATTTGGGTGTGGTTTGCATGGTGTAAGGTGCTCTATTATGTCTTTCAACTGGAAGGACTATTGTGAGTATGGGTAAGTCCATGCATGTCTTCAGTTAATGATTGTGAACTCAGATAGTTGCTTGCATGACAATTTGTTGTGATTGATTTTTACTTGCAATAGGTAGGTGAATATATCACGCTCATGTTTTGTTTGCTTGCTTTGCTTCACCTAGTTGACTGAAGTGTATTATTAAATAAAAGTATCATATGCTGAGTGTTGTCGAGGCGACAACGATTTAAGTTGGGGAGATTGTAATGAATCAATTCATTCTTTATTTGATCAATTACATATATAAATATAACACTAAATAAGTATTATGTCAATATACTCACATGTGCGAGTTCATCTAAATGAATGTATGTCGATGTAATGCGAGTTTACTTACTTTGTCAACAATATCCGCAGGATGACTTTTGTATCACAGTGTAGTTTGCTGACTTGTTGAGAAGGTCAGCAGGATGACTTTTGTATCATAGTATAGTTTGCTGAGATTTGTATATCAGTTATATATAGGATGTAATATCAGTAGGTTGACATATAGTAAGCTCTCCTCATATTAGTCAATATACTTAGCTTCAGTACGTTGAGGATAGATACATTCATTTAGATTATTATTTATAGATTGGCACATGTGACCGTAGTATACTGAAAGTCAGAAGGTCGATTGAGGTTTGGTAAACCGATGTCGTGCCAGTGTGGTTAACTCCTGGGTGGGCGGAGCCGTCGTCAGTCAACTGAACAATTAGGACTTCAGTCAACCGACCAATTAAGATGGTCGTTATACCTAGGTCCGTGGGTCCCAACTTAACGGGTTTCCCACGAAACGGCGCACCTTGCGCCGTGGTCAACCAGGTGGTCACTACGTACATAGCAGGCTGGGATCTCGTGGTCCCTCATTCTGGACAGTAGGCTTTACAGTCGGATTTCTACTTGCAAGTCATGTGTGCACTCTTTGGGTTCGTTCTAATGACCAGCCTTTACGGAAATTGACATTGCTGCTTCGTTTGCGCTCCAAATGGAGCAAACTAGGACTTTCGGAAAGGTCTCGTCAAGATGCATCCGTTGCCGTTGAGTTTGCTCAATGTGGAGTAGTATTGGCAGAGTTATGCCCTCTGACATTTCGGGGTCACACAGCGGACAGATTCCATGGTTTTGCACCTAAGTCAGTGGGATGTGTTGTAGCTACATTATGGTCACCTGAATGAAAGCGCCTTTGCTATTTAGTGTCCTGATGTTGTGCATGTGCTATACATGCTTGCATGTCTGGTAGGCAAGAGGCCATGAGTTTCTAAAGGAGAAGCTCAAGTCCTCAAGCTCGCCTCTTACTTGTGCCTCGTGTTAGTGTGCAATTATGGCACACTACGGTAATTGAGTCAAGGGGTGTAGATGAGTAAATGGAATTCATTATAAGGGCAAAGATCGCTCCCTAATTTCACACGCTTCCACCTATCTCTAATCTTATATATTTAAATGAAATATATTAATCTTGAATAAGCAAGATTCATTTCAGTCAACAAATGCCCTCACCTTCCTACCTGCAATCATGCAATGCAATAGGATAGGGGGGACTATCTTTCCCTGACTTTCGCATTGTTCTCCTGACTTAGCAAAGAAATATTAGACATCAGGTGGAACAAGAGCATTCAGAGTGTGCACTCTCTGGATGTCTATATTGTTGATGATCTCCTTTATCAGATTGTCAGGCATGCATAGTGAATCCAGTTCAGCAGGACCCATAATACCTGCTACGAGGGTAGCTAGTGACGACTCACTATCTCTAGCATCCTCCCAGTCAGTAGACTGGATTACTGACTGTTGCTGTCTTTTGAAGGCTCGTCTTTTCTCTCGACCTTCGGAAGGTGCTTGACTGGACACTGTTCTCTGTAGTGGCCCAACTGCTGACAACGGTAGCAAGTGAATTTTAATGAGGCTGGTCTCGGCTTAGTCCTACCACCACCTCTTCCATAGCCGCCTTGAGAGAAACCACCTCTACCTCTAGACTGTATAGCATTATACTCATATTCATCATCCTGATCATCCTCAACCTGGTCTCCTTCAATTGCATTGTAGGAACCGTGGGGATTTTGACAAACTTAGACACCAAAGCATTACTCTGGCGCTTGTGATTGAACTGCTGCTGATCCCAGGCATCAGCATCTTGGATCAAGTCAGCCAGTTTCTCATACTTCTTCTCAGCAAAATGACCCGAGACTTTGGATTTCAAGCCATACCTGAAGTATGCTATCCTATACCGCTCTGGCAAGTCTGGCTGCTTCATCATGTTCTCCTGGAACTTCTGTGCAAACTCAACAACTGATATGGTCTGCTTCAGTGTCAAGGAGATCATTGCATAGATAGCTTTCTCCTGCTAGTTGATGACATCAAACCTCTCATGCAACTTCTTGACAAACTCTACCAAAGTAGGGTCACCGAGTTGCTGAGCCTTACGCTCTCCTTTCCAGTATAGCCACCACTCTGTGGCACTGCCTTTCAGTAGCGCACCAGTGTGCTTGACCTTCTCGTAATCTTGCAGTTCTGGGTAGTTCTCCAGCCACTGCTCAACATCCGCGAGAAACTTGATCAAGTAATCTTTTCTGTTTCCCCTAGGATCATAGTTTTGGGGAGGTTTCGGCTTCGGCTTACTAGGCCCTCTGCCACTACCACCAGTAGTTTGAGAACAGGGTTACGCCGTTCGCTTGTTCGCTTAGTTTGCCAAGTGCGCAAGTTTGCTTAATTCAGAATTCAAAAAGAAACCTTAGTTCGCCTAGTGCGCCAAGTCGCGACGGCGTCGACGTCATGTAGCTCCAACGTCAACGTCCGATGACGGTTGCGCGTGTGGAACTCTACGTCGTATCAGGCAGTTTTTTTTAAATCAAAATGGCTGGTTTTTTATGAATGCGCTTTCGGAAGTTTTTGTTGCCCGCTGTATAGCGACGAGTCTCGAAAAGGACGTTCACTCTTGACATTTATTTTGGTCGTCGGCGGACGGGTTAAGAACCCCCGCCACTAATTGCAGGGGGCGTTGACGTACCAAAGAGCCACACAGGTTTGTTCACGCATTTAGTTTTTGACTTAAATATAACAAATTGCAAGCTGCTCTTCAAATTTGTATGGCAAAAACGTAGATCACGTCTGACGGAAGCAAGAACAGCAGACGGGGTTGAACCCCCACCACCGGTTGCAGTGAGCGCAACTTTACCTAAGGGCCATGAAGTGGTCTTTACCAATGTAGTGCTTTACTTTTAGTAGTACCTTTAGAGACTCGGGAGAGAAGCTGGGGGTGGAAATTGGGAGGGCCGCTTAGCAGCGCCTTTTTTTGGTACTTCTTAACAACTTGACTAGTTCAGGCATAAGATGTAAGAACACTTCTTCATCATATTTGAGACTAATAAGGTTAAGTAAAGCTAATAAAAGCACTGACACTCATAATCAACAATCGCATAAGAATTAAGAAGTTCTTATTAATTGCCTCTTTGTGTGAGAAAAGGCAATTTAGACTAACCAAAAAAGTTGGTAAGAAGACACTGGGAGGGCTGCTTAGCAGAGAATATTTTTATTATATCTTATATTCTTGATTAATTCATACAAAAGGCATCTTTGCTTCATTGAGGATAAAAAGCTTCAATAAATAAGTGTGAAGAGGATTAAGCCTTTTAACAAGCATGTATAAGAAGTAAGAAGTACTTACTAATGCGACATTTAAGAGTGACCAAAGGCTTAGTGAGAAAAAGTGAGTTTGACAATAATTTTGAGTACAGGCTAATTCTACGTACAAGCTAGTTGACAAACACTTCTACTACCTAGTAACCAATTGCTCTTGGTCTTCGTCTTCCTGAAGCTGCAACACTAGGTCGCTCCTCCACCTCCTCTTCCACTACCTCCTCTTCCTCGACTTCCATCTCCTCTTCCTCACTCAACAAGGCATGCATGGCAAGAATAAGACCCTCCTCTTGAGGTGTCTCCAAGAAATCCGCTTCTTCAACCCATGCAGTCGCGCCGACACTTGGTCCAAGGAAGTCCAAACTCTTCTCCTGAAGTCTTAACATAGAATGCACGTACACTAACTTCCTTGCTCTAGTAGGGAGCAGCCTATTGCGAAGTGGACTATGAACAAACCCGTTCTCAAACCAATTTCTCTCACATGCAGCTGCTGAACCAGGTTGCGACAATAATCTCATAGCAAGAAGCTGAAGATTAGGACAATGACTTCCGTATGTTTCCCACCACACGTGAGCACGCATCATGGTCTTATTAGCCTTGCAAACGTCATCGGCAAAAATGTCACCGCTCTGCCGGTAGAGCGCCAACTCTCGATCCACCAACGCTCGGTCAACCACACCTCCTCCGACAAGGGTATTCCGCACGTCAGACCAATCGGTAAGTAGACACTTCTCAACCGCCCAAGACTCATGGTCTTGGAACTCGGGGTCTAGATAGTATCCTCTAACCACACAAAGTCAATAAGCAAACTCAATATATGATCGACAACGGAATGCACTTAACACAAAAAAGAGAGCAATAACAATAACAAGCACAATAACAATGACCAACACACAACAACAAGCATGCAAGAGAACAGCAGCCGTCGAGCAAGAAAGGTGAGCAACAACAAAGTAGACTTTAACCCGCAGATTGTAGGGGGCTGTGAAGCTGCTCCCAGCGAGCCTTCACGTCCTTCTTAAGTTGGGTTCTTTGTGTTGGTTTGAGTCCTTCAACCTCATGCATATGAATTTTAATGGCACTCATGCGAGCCCAGATCTTCCCAAGAGAAGGTTGTGGAGAGTCGACTAGTCGAAGAAGAACTACAATCGGCTCACACACGGCTACCCATACCCTTACTTGCTTCCAAAGTTCATCGTCACGAACTAGGTCCCTAATCCCTGTAGCCTCACCTACACAACCGTTCTTTGCCGCCCACTCAAGCCACCTACTGTCAGACACCATAGCTTGTAAGGTATCCCTCACAACGATGAGTCTTTGCAAGCAAAGGAAGTTACTAGCAAACCTCGTGGGTCTCCGCTTCAACAACTCTAGTTTATTTTTTAGCCCCATGCTCACGGTAAAGAGCGTGAGGGATGTGGTGGTTTGCAACAAATTGGACCAAGTGCTTGAAGCTATCACTTATGCCCTCTAGCTCTTTTATCTTTCCTAGGTCTTTCAACAGCAGGTCCAAAACGTGCGCAGCACAAGGGGTCCAGTATATGTGCGGGTGCTTCTCGCGAACCACATTACAGCCAGCTACAATGTTAGCTGCAGAGTCTGTGCAAAGCTGTACGACATGGTCGGCGCCTATCTTCTCCACGGCCGCTAGCAGGTGGTTACCAATGTAGTCACCCGTTTTCCTTTCACCCTCTGTGTTGATAGCATCCATGAACATCTCAGTGCCTCCCACAACCATAAGCACATTAAGAAGAGGATGCCCGCATGGATCAGTCCACCCATCCGCTACAATGCTACAACCTGTCATTGGTAGCCCCATCTTCTGTTTCTTCTCCATCTTCAACACCTTTTTATCTAGTAGGGTACTTCCGAGCGGCTTATCCTTCATCGGGACATACACTACACCCGTTTCTTGGGTGTATTTCCTGACTGCAACCAACATCTCCCTAAAGAACTCGCTACGAGCAACATTGAATGATGAACCAGTACCATAGAAGAAGCGAGCGACAATCTCATGGACAGCATCAGCATTCAAGTTTTGGAACATGTCACTTATAGAGGTCTGTCCAGTCTCCCTGCCTAACGAGGGGGAGCCACTAGCACCAGACCCCATTCAAACACGCGCTTTCGTGCAGCTTGCATGGCACTCTTATTACGTCGCTTTCCCAAGACACCACTAGACGAACCATTAAAACGAGGAATCATGACATCTGGAACCTCATCAAGAACCTCCTCGCACTGACTAACATCCTTAAGACCACGAATCCTGGTAACCCCAGCGACAAACTCGTTGAAGCTATAGTTGCACTTGACCTTCGGATGTGAATTCTTCGTCTTGGCTTCCGCAATGATGGATACATGGGCCCAATCTGGACCAGATCTTGCAGCAACTGCTCTAGGGGGCGAATGAGCGGTTAGCGCTCCAGTAGCCCCTCTTATTCCAGCAAGCGTTGCTCCACACGAAGTGGATGGTTGAGACATGATGCGCGTGAAACCTGCAATAACAAAGGAAATAAATAAAGCAATTAAAAAAATAGGCTCCGTAAAGAGAGCAACAACAGAGCAATAGTGAAGGCAACCATATACGAACAGCAACAGGGGCAAGCACAGAGAGAGCAACAACGGGACAGCAAGAGAGGTAAGCATACGAGCAGCAGCAGAGCAAGCAAACAAAACAGCGACACTGGGGCAGGCAATCGCAGCAGTGCACCAGCCAGCCCGCCCCGGGAAAGCAACAAAAAAGGAATACGAGGGCTGCAGCAAGCAAAAAACGAGACGGGGGCGGGCAGCTGCAGCACAGCAGCAGCCAGCCCGCCCCGGGCAAGCAGAAACACAACAGGGGGGCGGCCAGCTGCGGCACTGCGGCAGCCAGCCCGCCCCAAGCAAGAAGAAACACAACAGGGGGGCGGCCAGCTGCAGCACTGCAGCAAGCCAGCCACTCCCAAGCAAGCAAACAAACAGGGACACGCGGGCAAGTAGCTGCAGCACAGTAGCAGCCAGCCCGCCCCAGGCAAGCAAAAAGACAATACAGGGGCGGCCAGCTGCGGCACTGCAGCAGCCAGCCCGCCTCGGGCAAGAAGAAACACAACACGGGGGCGGCCAGCTGCAGCACTGCAGCAAGCCAGCCAGCCCCAAGCAAGCAAACAAACAAGGACACAAACGAGAAGCTGCAGCACAGTAGCAGCCAACCCGCCCCGGGCAAGCAGAAACATAATACAGGGGCGGCCAGCTGCGGCACTGCAGCAGCCAGCCCGCCCCAGGCAAGAAGAAACACAACAGGGGGGCGGCCTGCTGCAGCACTGCAGCAAGCCAGCCAGCCCCAAGCAAGCAAACAAACAAGGACACAAACGGGCAGCTGCAGCACAGTAGCAGCCAACCCGCCCCAGGCAAGCAAAAACACAATACAGGGGCGGCCAGCTGCGGCACTCCAGCAGCCAACCCGCCCCGGGCAAGAAGAATAACAGGGGGGCGGCTAGCTGCAGCACTGCAGCAAGCCAGCCAGCCCCAAGCATGTAGAGCCATGTACAAGAGGGGGGGGGGGGNCAGCCAGCCCCAAGCATGTGGGGCCATGTACAAGAGGGGAGGGGGGGGCAACGGACCCGTTAATTGAGGCGGATGACGGTGGCGCGTCAGTAGGCGCAAGGGCTGCCACCTTGCTCCTCTTGATCTTGTCCTACCCGACGCAAATATCTAACAAAATAAAGATTTAGTATGTAAGGCATAAACAAGTAGGACACGGTAGAAGAGGGAAAAGAACACCTAAAAAACAGCAACACGGGGGCGAGCAGCTGCAGTAGTGCAGCAGCCAGCCCGCCCCGAGCAAGCAAAAATATAAAAAACAGCAACATGGGGGCAAGCAGAAGCGGCAAGCAGAAGCAGCACAACAGCAGCCAGCCCGCCTCGGGAAAGCAAAAACACAACAACATGGTGGCAGGCAACTGCAGCACTGCAGCAGCCAGCCCACCCCAACTACAACACAAAAACAGGAACAAATCGGCAGGAGGCGGGCATCTGCAGCACTGCAGCAGACAACCCGCCCCGACTAAAGCACAAAGACAAAGAAGCAGCTAGCAGGGGGCCCGCATCTACAGCACTGCAGCAGACAGTCCGCCCCGACTGAAGCAAAACAACAGCAACACGGGAGAAGGCAGCTGCAGCACTGCAGCAGCCAGCCTGCCCCCAGAAAGCAAAATTATATAAAAAGAGCAACACGGGGGCGAGCAGTTCCGAAATTGCAGCAGCTAGCCCACCCAGACTAAAGCAAATAAGGGGCAAGCAAGGGGCTAGCAGTCTGCCTTGACCAAAGCAAGCAAGGGGCGGGCGGGCTGGTGCCCAACTAAACCCAAAAACAAGCAAGCAAGTGGCAAGCAACTGCAGCACTGCAGCAGCCAGCCTACCCCGACAAAAGCAAGCACGGGGTGGGCGGCTGCAGCACTGCAACAGCCAGCTCGCCCCGACTATTACACACAAACAACAAGCAAGCGGCGGGCAGCTGCAGCATTGCAGCAGCTAGCCCGCCCCGATTGAAACCCAAAACCAACAAGCAAGGGGCAAGCACCCGGCCCCGACAAGGAGCAAGCAAGTAGCGGGCGGCTGCAGCACTGCAGCAGCGCGCCCGGCTCGGCTAAACCAACAAACAAGCAAGAAAAGGACGGGCAGCTGCAGCAGCCCGCCCGCCCCGACATAACCAAAGAACAAGCAAGCAAGGGGCGGGCAGCTGCAGCAGCCAGCCCGCCCCGACTCAAGCAAAACGACACAATAACAACCAACAAGGGGCGGGCAGCTGCAGCAGCCAACCTCCCCCGACTCAAGCAAGAACAAAAGAACAACAGCCAGCAAGGGGCTGGCAGCTGCAGCAGCCAGCCCGCCCCAACTGAAACAAGAAAGGGGCAAGCTAGGGGCAGGCAGCTCGCCCCAACCAAAGCAAACAAGGGGCGGGCGACTGCAGCACTGCAGCAGCCAGCCCGCCGCGACTGAAACAAGAAAGGGCCAAGCGAGGTGCTGGCAGTTGCTACCTAAAAAGTCGACAAAACAAGCAGGCGGCAGGCAGCAGCCTATCACAGACAGTTACTCCCGAGCCTGTGAGAGTGAGAGTGCAAATTGAACCTGATGCACGTTTAGGAGGAAGGACAGTTGCGCGTCAAAAGTCGCAAGGGTTGCCGGAGGACTCCTTGTCTTGGCCTGCTCCCCACAAAAGCAAAGCACGGGGAGAAGTCAGAAAAACCAATTAGCTTCTAGCAAGCAGCATAGGACGAGACAACAAGCACTAATTGACAAAACAGAAGCAGATGACAGCAACCTGTAAGCATAGCAACAGGGAACAACAAGAGCAAAGAACAGGAGCGGACAAAAACCGAGGTCGTAAAACGAGTAGAAACAGTAACTTACCACCAAATGAAGCTGAAGAATGACATGAATGTTGCTGCAAAGATGTTTAAGTAGGCCTCGGGCTTTGCCCTCAAATGGGTTCGTGCCTGTGCACTGAACCAGATTTGCACCTGCAAAGATGAAACTTGAAAGCGAGGGTATTGTTTGGCACAATATTGGTGGCTGAGTTTTGCAAATTTCTGAAAGTTCACGCTGGTGCAAAACTTGCCACATTGTACTTTAAACCTTCAATGGCGTCGATCGACGCGTTGTTTGGACTGACAAGTGAAAGAAGCCGACGCTCACACACGTAAACTACGTCGAAACGTCAATGGGCGGCGCGCACGAGTGAAGCTCATCTAGTTTGCTTAGTTCGAGCGAACCGGCTCAGTTTGCTTAATTAAGCGTACGAAGGTCGGCCAGTTCGGCGAACGGCGTAACCGGGTTTGAGAACCCAGTTGGTCTCTGTCCCGCAGTAGAGACATTATGATTCTTTTGTCCACCTGTTGGGACTGATACATGGTCGCCATTTGCGACTGCGTTTGAACAAACAATGCTCCCAAGTCTACTATCTAGGGTGGTAGTCTAGCAAATGCAGCAGCTGCACTGGCATCTACTCACTGAGTAGTGTCCTCAACAATCCCTCTTGCTCCTGCAGCAGCAATTCTTGCCGCATTCAGCCGGTCACGTATTTGACCTAGGGGTACATTGAGTTGTACAGCAGGAGGTGGGTTCAGAACATTGGCCCTGGATGCCATAAGTTCTTCACAGTGCGCTCGTCAGCTGGCTGTCCTTCCCTCCTTTCTGTATCTTCAGCAGCCTTTGCTAATAGTTCAGCTTCTAATCTGGCTCTCTGCTCCACAGCTTGCTGTGCTGCGACTGCTGCAATAGCAGCTGCCTCATCTGCAGCCTCTCTAGCTGCAGTGTCTGCCACTGCTTCAGAATAGGTACGGGTTCCCGCTACATGGCTTTCCGCCTGGTTTTTGACATTCTCGTTATCCTGGTTCTCCATGTCTCAAGAGTTGCTAGTTTGAGACCTTGTCCTTACCATACAAAGAAGACTGTGATAACTGCTCCGATATCACTGAAGTGAATCGACTTACCAATTAGGTGATTAACAATTAATTAAGATCTTTATATCAGCAAGTAATCTTCATGATATTTTTTGTTAATTGAATTAATAGCAAAGGACCACACACTAGCAGTGAATAACACTCGTAAGTCAAATGCGAGTAAACTAGCATCAATAATGCAATCAGTAAACTCATACATAAGCAAGGTTGGAAGACAGTGCGTATCAATGGCTTCTAGCCTTGGATTCAGATCTCTCCCAGTAAGCTGTACAAGAGAGTTGGCCTCGTTTTCGAATGCCGAACTCGAGAGCAATGCCTAGCATATGTACAGGGAATGAGTATACTGTTCAACGGCCAGTGCGATGGCACCGCCTACCCGGGAGTTAACCACGTTGGTAGGACCTCGGTTAACCAAATCCACCGCCATCTCCCATCATCCCGAATCGCCATCGGTCATAGGGATGCCATCTGGCCATTCATTCAGCATATCACATTTAGATGCATATCGAGGCAGTTCGCTGCTGCCAAGTACGGAAGTCAGCTGGCTGTCAAACAATGTGTCAGCAAGCTGACTTAAGTTGGCTTCAGCGTGTTGCTTCCGGCTGAGTCCTTAAATTGATAATTATGTAAAGTCCAACAGACTCGATACTATATAAAGTTCAGTAGGCTGAACTTAAATAAATATTATATTTAAATGAATATTATATCTACTAATATATTGTTTTATTACACTTTTGTACGCTTAGTACGTGCGTATTTGTTCAGTACGCTTATTTAAGCGTACGAAGATTGTCCAGTACGGCGTACGGCGTAACCCTGACTAGAAGCAGCCCTTGCAGCAGCCAAGAAAGCTCTACAACACGCGCAAGATGCTCAAGCAAGAGTGGCAAACAGGTCTCAAAGACAAGTTACGTACAAAGTGGGTGACAACCTTCAAGAAGCCATCGCTCTTTCAAGAAGCTACCACTTGTGTTCAAAAATCCTTGTATTGAATAAGTAAAGTATTCTATTTTACAAAGTATTTTATCTATCTGTTTTACTACAAGTGGTGAGGGAGATATGATGCTCTAAGTAGAGGTGGGTCGGGTTGATGACACCACTTGACTAGAATCGTGCATCCGGCATTGTCACTTCCTCACTTGGAATTTTAGTCTAAAACTTTGCAGGATTCTGGTATGCAATATGAGGCTTTTGTAAAGCCTGATTGTGCACAATTTAATGAAGTACAGAGGGAGATATTTATCTGCACATGATCTGTGTAACTTTCTAGAAGTTGTCGCTCTTTTGGGCTTTGCCTGAGCTACAACATTTTGAACTCTCTGAAATTTGGTGAGCATTTAGAAAGCTTCAAAGAGCCCCTTTAGGTCAATTTTTGCAAGACGCCAAACAATATCAATTGCGTTATGGATTGCCAAAACAAGAGGCACATGTCATGCTTTTTCAATTGTCTAGGATTACCAGTCAAGATTCTGATTTTTATCATTTTTCCCCCTTCAGCCAGCTGTACCACACCCACTTAGGGCCTTTGACTAGATTTTTAAATATGTGTGCCACCCGACTAGAGGCCTTTGATTGGTTTTTTCAGTTTGTGGAAAACCTGATTTGAAGCGTCGAGACGTTTTTTCTGTCAGGGGAGTGATGTAGTGATATTATAATTATTAGGTCAAAACATGTCACTGTAAACGTGTTTTCATGTTTATGATTGCTTGTGGAGTATTAGTGCGTGTATTTAAGTATAAACATATATTTTAGTGACTTGGTGAACAATTTAAGTTGGGGAGATTGTAATGAATCAATTCATTATTTATTTAATTAATTGCACGTATAAATAAACAAGTATTACATCAATATACGCACATGCGCAAGTTCATTTAAATTAACATACGTCGATGTAATGCGAGTTTACTTACTTTGTCAAAAAGGTCAGCAGGATGACTTTTGTATCATAGTGTAGTTTGCTGACTTCGTTGAGAAGGTCAGCAGGATGACTTTTGTATCATAGTATAGTCTGTTGAGATTTATATATCAGTTATATATAGGATGTAATATCAGCAGGATGACATATAGTAAGCTCGCTTGATATTAGTCAATATACTTAGCTTCAGTACGCTGAGGGTAGATATATTCATTTAGATTATTATTTGTTGATTGGCACATATGACCCTAGTATACTGAAAGTCGGAAGGTCAATTGAGATTCGGTAAACCAATGTCCTACCAGTTTGGTTAACTCCATATCGGCGGAGCCGTCGTCAGTCAACTGAACAATTAGGAATTCAGTCAACCGACCAATTAATATGGTCGTTATACCTAGATCTGTGGGTCCCAACTTGACGGGTTTCTCACGAAACGGCGCACCTTGCGCCGTGGTCAACCAGGTGGTTGCTAGGTACATAGCAGGCTGGGATCTCGTGGTCCCTCATTCTGGACAGTAGGCTTTACAGTCGGATTTCTACTTGCAAGTCATGTGTGCACTCTTTGGGTTCGTTCTAATGACCAGCCTTCACGGAAATTGACATGGTTGCTTCGTTTGCGCTCCAAATGGAGCGAACTAGAACTTTTCGAAAAGGTCTCGTCAAGATGCATCGGTTACCATCTAGGTTGCTTAATTTGGAGCAATATTGACAGAGTTATGCCCTCTGACATTTTGGGGTCACACAGCGGACAGATTCCATGGTTTTGCACCTAAGTCAGTGGGATGTGTTTTAGCTGCTTCATGGTCATCTGAATGAGAGCGCCTTTGCTATTCAGTCCCCTGATGTTGTGTATGTGCTTATACATGCTTGTATGCCTGGTAGGCAAGAGGTCATGAGTTTCTAAAGGAGAAGCTCTAGTCCTCAAGCTCGCCTCTTTCTTGTGCCTTGTATTCGTGTCCAACTATGGCACACTACGATAAGTGAGTCAAGGGGTATAGATGAGTAAACGGAATTCATTATAAGGGCGAAGATTGCTCCCTGATTTCACACGCTTCCACCTATCGCTGATCTTATACATTTAAATGAAATATGTTAATCTTGAATAAGCAAGATTCATTTCAGTGGTATCGGAGCTAAGTCCTTCTTGAATGTCCGTGCTCGTCTTCTTTGTCTCAGGAGGTAAGTGTGTGACGCTTACTTAAGTGGTATGATGAGTCTAGGTGGAGCTTGGAGAAGTGTTTGATGTAGAGCATTGCACATCCTGTCCAGGATCCTTCCACTTGCTCACCTAGTGTGTCTCCGAGCTCAATGTACTATGCGGCATATTAATTTGACTTTCCTAGCCTCTTGTGTACAGATCCACGCATGGAGAAGCCTAAAGTGGAGGCTTGATGGACGAGGTGTCTGCAAGAATCAAGGGCAGCCTCAAGGGAGTTGCATTATAGCAAGCTGGATGTGACTCACTTACCTCACTTGATCATAGTCGTTGTGTGTTGTTATATGCAATCCACGGCTAGTATAGAGAGGGGTGCGCACTCTAGCGGTGCTAGAGGACTTGTTAGTCTGTTGTGCTAACCCTTTGGGTTTAAGCTTGTTGCTTTGCAAGAGACGTACCTCTCTTATTATGTGTGTGGTAGCTAGGTTGAGGGAGCTTGGGTATGGCTGCATGTGTGGAGCAATTGAGACAGTGCGTGCACACATGATCTACTAACTTAAGTTTCCAAGTATGGATTACGACAGGTTTTCGTCGCCACGGTCCAAGTGCACTACGTCGTCCACAAGCTTCAGCATGCTCCAACTTTTATGAGAAGAGGCTTCCACAGCAACAATGGCATCCTATAGATACCCTCTACTCCCAATCATGGCTGTGACATAGTGTGCTCCTCTCGTTTGCCACTTTGACGTGGGCTGGAAGGCTTAGGGTATGTGCCTTGTGCTTGAATGCTATGTGTGAGACGGTGCTTTGGTGGTACTTGATGGGATCGTAGGAGCTTGGGGTTTAAGCTTAAGATAAGTCTAGTTAGTGTGCTGAGGTTTTTGGATGCGGATCTTATGTGATTGCTGACTTAGATTAAGTCAGTCTGCTGGATTATTTGACCTAAGGTGGTTAAAGGGTTTAAGGGCTTGGGTTTATAGACGCAAGGACTTTCCTTTAACTCTCTTTAGTTTGCATGAGCTCTTGGTGTCGCCATGCTTGGTGCGTGACATGTCTTACTGTGGGATTGTGGCTCATCGGAGCTAGCGAGATAATCAGATAAGATGAGCATATTGAAACTTAGGTCTGTACGGTGTGTTGATTGACGTATGGAAAGTCAACGTGGATACTAGAGGGGGTTTGACTACTTGCCTTAGGTCCAATTGGCTATTTGTATTTGGATGCCACCTGTACACTTGGTCAAGTGTATGGAGGTTTGTGTCTTCGTCATAGGGACGATCTGGGCATATTAGCAGTGTGCTAATTGTCTGCCGGCCTCGCATCTAACTGAGCTTGCTAGAGGCGCATGCTAGGTAGTATGCAAGGTGCATTGGTATATGCGTCAGGTGCATGGAATTTGCATCCCGGGTGCTAGAGGTAGTGGATCGCCGTTAGCATAGCGTAGAGCAGGTGTAAAATGGGCCCTGCTGTAATAGATTCACTATGCACACCTAAATAAAGACAGAAGAGACCATCGACATCATGGACGTTCTCGCAATGCATGGCTTGAATGATCTTGTTCAGTCCGATGCACAAACATTCTTCTTGCTAGCTTGGGGTTACAGTGTGAAAGTCTTACCAGGGATCTATGCACGCTGTTGTCATTGGCTTGCTAGGTGCTTGTTGCAATTACAATAGGTGCCATGTATGTGTCTTTAGAGAGGAACTCGGTTTTGAGCTATACTGCGTTTGTCCATTGTCATTGGTTGAGTCTTTGTGATCCCAATGTTTGCCTTACCCTCCCGGGAACTATGTAAGATGGAGTTATCATATCTTGAGTAGACTGATGCAGCTAGGGTGTGGTGTTTGCCACGCGTAGCTTAAGCTCATTGAAGGCAACTTACACACTTGTTTGTTGTCTGTTCAACAGACTGAGACCAGCAAGCAGAGTGTGACGCGATGGTGCATACAGGTCGAGAGAGGCTGAGGAGTTGGCATGCTGGACGCTGCCACGTGACGCTTCCCCACCTGTCCTCTGGGCAACTTCAGGCAGTAAGGCCTGAAGGAGGGAGTATCTTGAAACATCAGAACTATGATACAGTTGGTTGTTTCTGGTCCCTCTTCTCTTTGATTGTTGACTCTCACCATTGGGTGGTTGTCATTTTGGTGTGTGTCTTGCTAGGAATGACCAGTATGAGTCATTGTATGTAAGCATTGGTAGAGTCAGCTAAGTGAGCTACTTCTTGGTATGGAAAAACTTGCTAATAGGGCCGGTTGTCTTCATCTCATAGCAAGCTATCTACACTCTCGAATGGAGGGATGTAATACGCTGGCTTGAGTTTGGATTATTCATGGATAGAGCTTTATGGTGAGAGGGTTTGAATGGCAGTACACTCTTCCCTATGCCACTGTTATTGATCTAATTTTGAAAAATGGACTATTTTTTATTTTGGAAGGGGGGGACTAATTTCTTGCTTACTTTGGTGTTTGCACTCTGTGTCCTCTTGGTTTTCCTTTCTTGCTTCTTCTCCACCCACACGGACAGCTGCAATCCTCTGTGACTGTCACTCTGTGTGGTTCTTATGATGCGGAGTTGTAGGCAGTGTGCTTATGTGGTTAGAGCTGTCGGGTCGACAGTTATTTAAGTTGGGGAGAGGGCGATGGGATGTGTATTATGAGGATTCAGTAAGCTGTGCTTACCTGCATACTCAGCAGCAAGTGTATGTACGAACCGGGTCATAAACTGCCACATCCTATGTGTGTACTGCATTAATATCAGGAGTATCAGTGACTGATTGGTGTAAACTGTGAGTTGCAGTACATTGTTGGAGCAAGTGTACGTACTACCTGAGTAAGTACGTTGCCATAAGTTGGGATTGGGTAGCAATGATGCATGGCACATCAGGGACCTGCTTGAGGTGACCAGCATATTGCTCAAAACCATATGCTTCTTTGAACTTAGAGTGTTCTGAAAATGTGCTTAAAATTTAAAAGTTTCTTGGGCTCATTAACCTGATGCTACTCATCTTGCAAGGGCATCCAATGCCATCAAATCAGCTGGTCTCCCTTTTCCTTTAGTACGCTGGATTTTGAGCAGGTACCTAAGTCACAAGAAATTGCTTCTGAGGAGCTTTCAAGGTGTGAGCACGGCAGGAGTTGAAGACCAAGAGAAGGAGAAAAGGGTTAGCTCAATTGGCTGAACCTTAATAACATTCTTTCATTGTTTGACCTCGAAAGGAGGCTGTTCGATTTGGGTGTGGTTTGCATGATGTGAGGTGCTCTATTGTGTCTTTCAACTGGAAGGACTACTGAGAGTAGGGGTAAGTCCATGCATGTCTTCAGTTTATGATGGTGAAGTCAGATGGTGGCTTGCAGGAAAGTTTGCTATGATTAAATTTTTGACTTGCATTGGGTAGGTGAATGTATCACGCTCATGTTTTGTTTGCTTACTTTGCTTCACCTAGTTGACTAAAGTGTATAATTAAATAAATGAATTGTATGCTGAGTGTTGTCGAGGCGACAACAATTTAAGTTGGGGAGATTGTAATGATCAGTTCATTATATATTTGATTAATTGCATGTATGAATGCAACACTAAACAAGTATTATGTCAATTTACGCACATGCGCGAGTTCATTTAAATGAATGTATGTTGATGAAATGCGAGTTTACTTACTTTATCAAAAAGGTCAGCAGGATGACTTTTGTATCATAGTATAGTTTGCTGACTTCGTTGAGAAGGTCAGCAGGATGACTTTTGTATCATAGTACAGTCTGTTGAGATTTATATATAGGTTATATATAGGATGTAATATCAGCAGGATGACATATAGTAAGCTCGCTTGATATTAGTCAATATACTTAGCTTCAGTACGCTGAGGGTAGATATATTCATTTAGATTATTATTTGTAGATTGGCACATGTGACCGTAGTATACTGAAAGTTGGAAGGTCGACTGAGATTCGGTAAACCGATGCCCTACCAGTGTGGTTAACTCCTGGGTGGGCGGAGCCGTCGTCAGTCAACTGAACAATTAGGACTTCACTCAACCGACCAATTGATATGGTCGTTATACCTAGATTCGTGGGTCCCAACTTAACGGGTTTCCCACGAATTCATTTTTTTTTTTAAGATCAAAGCCCTTGCCCAGCACCGTGTAGCGGTAGCTGCTGATTCTCCTCTGTTCTTCTTCTTCAGCCTGCTGCTTCCGCTTCTCCTCAGCTTGCCTCTCCTTCTCTGCTTTCTTAGCCTCCTTTGCAGCTTTTCTGTCCATTTCTTCCTGCCTCAGTCTGGCCTGTTCCTCCTCCTCCTTCTTCTGTGCCTCCCGCTGTTGTTGGAGTCGTTGTGATTCCCGAGCGGTGATGGAAGATGATTCGATGTCTCCACGGAATTGCAAGTATTCTGCATGTGCCTCTTCCGCCCTTCGCTTCCTCTTGAGTTCCGACTTTTGAGTCATCCTGCTCAATCATAAACACAATGCAATTAGTGAAGTCATGATATTTTGCCGCTACTGAGTGCCCTTGATGAAGAGGGACGCGATCGGGAGAGTTCCTAGAGTGGAATACCTGGTGTGAGCGACTATAAGGAAAATTTTGGAGAGCAAGTGAGTGTGAGCGCAGGTTGAGTGGGTAATATGGTGATCAGAGACTACCACTCCCTCCAACTTAAATTTAAAGGTGGGCTGCCTGTCACAACTGTCACTAACTGTCACATCTTCCTCCAACTTATATGGAGACAGGATCTCTCGTCACCTTCCCGTGTCAACTGAATTGACTGTTAGGGAGGTGCCCCAGCCGCCGGAAGGTGGAATCGTTTCAAGGCCCCTTTGGCATGGGTCAGCTGATCTTTAAATTCCCAAGTGTCCCCAGAGGCATCGTAACCCTTCCATCGGATGAGGTACTTCATGACATATTTAGACGATCGACGGACCGAGCGAGCGTCTAAAATCTCATCGACCTCATATTCCTCAGGGTCGCCGTCCCGGACAGCGGGGACCGGTCCCGGTTGGACAGGGAACCGACCTGTGAACAGTGTATCACCTTTGATGTACGGTTCCAGGAAGGAGACATTAAAGACCGGGTGCCCCTTGTATTCAGCTGACATGTTCAGTTTGTAAGCATTCTGACCGACACGACGGACCACCGAATATGGACCGACCCAGACAGGGCCAAGCTTTTTCTTGACCACACCAGGGAGGTACAGGTGCTGAGAATGCAGTTTGACTAAATCTCCCTTGGAAAATGTCTGTTCCCGACGGTGTTGATTAGCGTATTTTTGTTGGTTTTCTTGGGCCTTGTGCAAGTTTCGTTGGACTTCTGACAGGGTGTCAGCAAACTCCTGAGTTAACTGGAGGGAGACCGGGTTGTCAATCCCTTCAGGGTGAGTTAAAGATTCCCCTAGCACATCTAGAGGAGACTTAGGGACTCTACCCAGGCTGAGTTCAAAAGGAGTTTTGCCCGTTGACGCGTGCACCGCACTGTTGACCGCAAACTGAATTTGAGGCAACAGGTCATCCCAATTATCTCGTTTTTGGTTAATATATGCTCTCAGCACCTCCTGCAGAACTCGGTTAGTTCTTTCAGTCTGCCCATCAGTCTGAGGGTGGTTTGCTGTGCTGAGCAGCTGTTTGACTCCCATTAACCCCATTAAAGCTCTCCAGAACTTAGAGGTGAATTTTGAGTTTTTGTCTGAGATGATATTAGTAGGTAGCCCATGTTGGCATACTACATGGTTGTAAAACTGTCTCGCTGTTTCGAGCGCACTCACTTTGACAGTTGTGGGGACAAAAATGACCATTTTTGTCAGTTTATCCACAACTACCAGTATTGAATCATGCCCATTAGCAGTTCTTGGTAGTGAGACCACCCAGTCCATAGATATAGTTTCCAAGCGTCCAGTTGGGATGGGCAGCGGTTGCAAGAGACCTCCGGGTGGTGTGTGCCGAGACTTATTTCTCTGACACTGGTCACAGGACTTGACATATTTCAAGACCTCCCGAGGTAACCCCTCCCAATGATAATGTTTTGCCAATTTGCCAACAGTTTTGGCTTGCCCCAAGTGTCCACCCAGGAGACTGTCATGCGCTTGACTCAGTAAGAGAGACCTTATTTCCAAGTTATTAGGAATGACCAGCTTCAGCCTGCATAAAGTGGTTTCAGTCACCCAGACCCGTCCCTTAAGCTTATACCCGAGTGTAGTAGCACGACACACACCAGTAGTGGGGCTGGGCTCAAATGTTGGGTCAGAAAGGTAGGCTTTCCTAAGTTGTTCAAGGAAGGACTTTTTCACCTTTAGTGAAGTGAGTGCACACAGGACTTTATCTACAGCATGCTGACTAAAGTTCCTTTCTTGCAAGTCAGGTCTTCTAGAGAGTGCATCAGCAGGATTCAACTTCCCTGGTTTGTAGTCGATCTGGACTTGGAACTGCTCCAGCATCTGGCTCCAGCGGTTCTCCCTCCTCGACAGCTTGGACTTCTTCTGAAAGTGGGTCAGAGCTAGATGATCTGTAATCACCTTAAAAGCTTTACCATGTAAGTATGCTCTCCACTGTTTGAGTACATGAATGATAGCTAGCAGCTCTTTATCATGCACTGAGTAATTAATCTCCGCTGGATTAAATTTCATAGACTCATACAACACAGGATGCCACTCCTGCCGTACCTTACCATCCTTTGTGGTTTTGTCAGCAGGCTGCAACAAAATAGCACCCATGGCAAAATCAGAGGCATCAGTAACCACCTGCACCGGTTTGCTGGGGTCATACACGGCTAGCACTGGGGCAGAACAAAGGGCATCTTTAAGGGTCTGGAAGGCAGCCTGCTACTCTTCCCCCCACACATACCCGATGTCTTTCTTAGTAAGGTCAGTCAGTTTACTGGCCTTTGTGGAATGGTTCTCAATAAGTCTCCTATAGTAGTTAGCCAACCCGAGGAAGGATGGAACTTCAGAGACCGACTGAGGTACTGGCCAGTCCCTTATGGTCTGGACTTTTTTAGGATCCACACTAATGCCCTGTTTACTGACAACGTGGCCTAAGAATTCAATACTTTCCTTAAAGAAATCACACTTGCTCATTTTAGCATACAAGTGATTCGTTCTTAGAGTGTCCAGGACTTTCTTTAAGTGTTCAACGTACTGAGCTTCATCTTTTGAGAAAATTAAAATATCATCCAGGAAAACTTGCACAAACTTATCCAAATAAGGTCTGAAAATGTCATTCATAGCACCCATGAAGGTAGCAGGAGCATTAGTCAGTCCAAATGGCATCACGTTGAACTCATAGTGTCCATAACGTGTGCGGAAGGCAGTCTTGTGTTCATCCCCCTCAGCAATTCTGATTTGATGATAACCACTCTTGAGATCTATCTTACTGAACACCTTAGCACCAGACAGGGTATCAAGCAAGTCCTCAATCCTGGGTAAAGCATACTTGTTCTTTACTGTAATTCTGTTCAGGGCTCTGTAATCCACACATATTCGCATACTGCCATCCTTTTTCATAACAAATAGGATGGGTGCGCCGTAAGGTGATTTACTGGAAGAAATATAACCATTTTCCTCAAGCTCTGCAATCTGTGTTTTCAACTCCTCGCTCTCCACATAAGACAAGCCATACGTGCGTTGCCAAGGTGGCTGACTCCCAGGTAATAGATCAATCCTATGATCTACTTCCCTCTTAGGGGGTAGTCCTGGAGGCATATTAAATACATCAGTGTACTGAGCAACAATTTTTGCAGCAGTAGGATGCTCCGGAGGGCTTACCTTTTTCTCAACCACTTCTTCAGGTTGAGGAGGTACCTCTCTTAGCAGCAGACAGAACATTCTGTCTTCCTTCTGGTTCCAGCTTTTGACGAACTCCATTGCATTCAGCAACTTGCATCCTTCTGGAAGCCTCTTCTTTTCCTTCATTTGCCATCCACACAGGACAAGAGGAAGAGCACTGGTGGGTGCCAAGTCAGTCTGCCCATCACTGGCTCCTCTCACTTTAACTGTACCTCTGCTCCAACACACTTCAGCTTGATGTCTATTAAGCCAGGACCTGCCTAGCACGAGATCATAAAAGCCAGTGTTGAGTACCTCAAATGTAAGCGTTTCAGTTAGAACTGCAATGCCAGAACCTAACTGGACCTCAATAGGCTTGGTTATAACTCCTCCCGGGATACTTGAGGCATCTCCAAGGAATATTTTTCTATTCCCTTGGGTGACAGTAGGCAGCCTTAGCCGCTTAACTAAGTCCTTGTGAATAAAAGTATGTGACGCCCCTCCGTCAACAAATGCCCTCACCTTCCTACCTGCAATCATGCAATGCAGTAGGATAGGGGGGACTGTCTTTTCCTGACTTTCGCATTGTTCTCCTGACGTAGCAAAGAAATGTTGGACATCAGGTGGAACAAGAGCATCCAGAGTGTGCACTCTCTGGACGTCTATATTACTGATGGTCTCCTTTATCTGTTTGTCAGGCATGCATAGTGAATCCAGTTCAGCAGGACCCATAATACCTGCTACGAGGGCAGCTAGTGACGACTCACTATCTCTAGCATCCTCACAGTCAGTAGACTGGATTACTGACTGTTGCTGTCTTTTAAAGGCTGGTCTTTTCTCTCGACCTTAGGCAGGTGCTTGACCGGACACTGTTCTCTGTAGTGGCCTTTCTGCTGACAATGGTAGCAAGTAGATTTTGCTGAGGCTGGTCTCGGCTTAGTCCTACCACCACCCCTTCCATAGCCACCTCGAGAGGGACCACCTCTACCTCTAGACTGAATAGCATTGTACTCATACTCATATTCATCACCCTGATTATCCTCAGCCTGGTCTCCTTCAACTGCATTGTAGGAACCGTGGGGCTTTTTGACAATCTTAGACACCAAAGCGTTACTCTGGCGCTTGTGATTGAACTGCTGCTGATCCCAGGCGTCAGCATCCTGGATCAAGTCAGCCAGTTTCTCATACTTTTTCTCAGCAAAATGACCAGAGACCTCGGATTTCAAGCCATACCTGAAGTATGCTATCCTATACCGTTCTGGCAAATCAGGCTGCTTCATCATGTTCTCTTGGAACTTTTGAGCAAACTCAGCAACTGAAGTGGTCTGCTTCAGTGTCAGGGAGATCATCGCATAGATAGCTTTCTCCTGCTGGTTGATGACATCAAACTTCTCATGCAACTTCTCGACAAACTCTACCCACGTAGGGTCACCGAGTTGCCGAGCCTTACGCTCTTCCTTCCAGTAAAGCCACCAGTCTGCGGCACTGCCTTTCAGTAGCGCACCGGTGTGCCTGACCTTCTCGTAATCTTGCAGTTCTGGGTAGTTCTCCAGCCACTGCTCAACATCCGCGAGAAACTTGATCAGGTAATATTTTCTGTTTCCCTCAGGATCATAGTCCTGGGGAGGTTTCGGCTTGGGCTTACTAGGCCCTCGGCCACCACCACTAGTGGTGTGAGACCCCAGTTGGTCTCTGTCCCGGAGTAGGGACATTATGATTCTTTTGTCCTCCTGCTGGGACTGATACATGGTCGCCATTTGCGACTGCATCTGAACGAACAATGCTCCCAAGTCTACATTTTGGGGTGGTAGATTAGCAAATGCAGCAGCAGCATTGGCATCTACTCGCTGAGTAGTGTCCTCAACAATCCCTCTTGCTCCTGCAGCAGCAATTCCTGCCGCATTCAGCCGGTCACGTATTTGACCTAGGGGTACATTGAGTTGTACGGCAGGAGGTGGGTTCAGAACATTGGCCCTTGATGCCATAAGTTCTTCAACAGTGCGCTCGTCAGCTGGCTGTCCTTCCCTCCTTTGTATATCTTCAGCGGCCTTTGCTACTTGTTCAGCTTCTAGTCTGGCTATCTCCTCCTCAGCTTGCTGAGCTGCGACTGAGGCAATAGCAGCTGCCTCATCTGCAGCCTCCCTAGCTGCAGTATCCGCTACTGCTTCCGAATAGGTACGGTTTCCCGCTACATGGCTTTCCGCCTGGTTTTCGACATTCTCGTTATCCTGGTTCTCCATGTCTCGGGAGTTGCTAGTTTGAGACCTTGTCCTTACCATACAAAGAAGACTGTGATAACTGCTCCGATACCACTGAAATGAATCGACTTACCAAATAGGCGATTAACAATTAATAAAGATCTTTATATCAGCAAGTAATCTTTATGGTAATTTCCGTTAACTGGTTAAACGGCAAAGGACAATACACTAGCAGTGAATAATACTCGTAAGTCAAATGCGAGTAAACTAGCATCAATAATGCAAATCAGTAAACTCATACATAAGCAAGGTTAGAAGACAGTGCGTATCAATGGCTTCTCGCCTTGGATTCAGATCTCTCTCAGTAAGCTGTACAAGAGAGTTGGCCTCGTTTCCGAATGCCGAACTCGAGAGCAATGCCTAGCATATGTACATGGAATGAGTTTACTGTTCAACGGTCAGTGCGATGGCACCGCCTACCCGGGAGTTAACCACGTTGGTAGGACCTCGGTTAACCAAATCCACCGCCATCTCCCATCATCCCGAATAGCCATCCATCATGGGGATGTCATCTGGCCATTCAACTAGCATGTCGTACTTAGATGCATATCAAGGCAGTTCGCTGCTACCGAGCACGGAAGTCAGCTGGCTGTCAAAGAATGTGTCAGCAAGCTGACTTAAGTTGACTTCAGCCTGCTGCTTTTGGCCGAGTCATTAAACTGATAATTATGTAAAGTCCAGCAAACTGACTATTAACTAAAGTTCAGCAGGCTGAACTTAATTGACAATTAGATTTAAATGAATATTATATCCACTAATATACTGATTCATTACAGTCTCTGTCACGCAGTAGGGACATTATGATTCTTTTGTCCTCCTGCTGGGACTGATACATGGTCGCCATTTGCGACTGCATTTGAACGAATAATGCTCCCAAGTCTACACTTTGGGGTGGTAGTCTAGCAAATGCAGCAGCAGCATTAGCATCTACTCGCTGAGTAGTGTCCTCAACAGTCCCTCTCGCTCCTGCAGCAGCAATTCCCGCCGCATTCAGCCGGTCACGTATTTGACCTAGGGGTACGTTGAGTTGTACAGCTGGGGGTGGGTTCAAAACATTGGCCCTTGATGCCATGAGTTCCTCGACAGTGCGCTCGTCAGCTGGCTGTCTTTCCCTCCTTTCTGTATCTTCAGCGGCCTTTGCTA
>WELA01007315.1:123902-158169 GCA_009602735.1 Mesotaenium endlicherianum
GCGATTAACAATTAATAAATATCTTCATATCAGCAAGTAATCTTTATGGTATTTCCGTTAATTGGTTTAACGGCAAATGACAATACACTAGCAGGGAATAATACTCGTAAGTCAAATGCGAGTAAACTTGCATCAATGATGCAAATCAGTAAACTCATACATAAGCAAGGTTAGAAGACAGTGCGTATCAATGGCTTCTCGCCTTGGATTCAGATCTCTCTCAGTAAGCTGTACAAGAGAGTTGGCCTCGTTTCCGAATGCCGAACTCGAGAGCAATGCCTAGCATATGTACATGGAATGAGTTTACTGTTCAACGGTCAGTGCGATGGCACCGCCTACCCGGGAGTTAACCACGTTGGTAGGACCTCGGTTAACCAAATCCACCGCCATCTCCCATCATCCCGAATCGCCATCCATCATAGGGATGTCATCTGGCCATTCATCTAGCATACCACACTTAGATGCATATCGAGGCAGTTCGCTGCTACCGAGTACGGAAGTCAGCTGGCTGTCAAAGAATGTGTCAGCAAGCCGACCTAAGTTGACTTCAGCCTGCTGCCCCCGGCTGAGTCATTAAACTAATTATGTAATAAAGTCCAGCAGACTCAATATCAACTAGAGTTCAACAGGCTGAACTTATTTAACCTTTATATTTAAATGAATATTATATCAACCAATATACTGATATTCATTACAGGAGAGCAGGGGGGATGGGTAGTACATCCAGTGGTGCAACCGGTGTCACCTTGCACTCAATTACCCTGTTCTGTCGCATGAACTCTCTCTTAACGGAGCACGTCACCGTAATTTCTTACGTCGGATGACGAAGGTCATACCTTCAATAGATTTTATATTTTACTTGACCGTGAATAATTTATTCACAAACAAGGAATGCGACTCTTTTTTCACATGCTAGACAAGCCCACTGGAATTATAATGAATTCTCAACCAGTTAAAAGTGAATGAAATTCACAACAAAATTTTAATAAAAAGGTTTTAGACGGGCTGAAACTTTAGCCAATGACTTGTGTGTCGCTATGTGCACAAACGGACGATGAGAGACGACATGTTCTAAAAGTATTCGTAATCAACGATTCTTTTGTGAAATGGTGCATTTTGCTTGCTTTGGTTGACACAAATTTGCCTGCATATGTTACTCTGCGTGGGTTCCCTTACGCACCATCTACGTCCTACTTTGCGCCTGTCGTTTGTTTTAACGCTAAAAAGTCATTTTCCACTGTATGATTCATAGTGAAAATTTAAGAATGTTTCCTTGTCTACGTCCTCTTTGGTGTCCAGAAATTGTCAAAAAGTTGAAGCACCCTGACATTCAAAGCCAACCGCAATGGTCGACCTTTTGGTTCACTGTTCAAGATTTGACCATGTGTCTGGACAACGTAAATATTTGTATTCAAGATTTAATGCGTGCGCATCAAGACCAAAAAATACAATTCTAGAATGAATCATGCGTCCAAACGAAACTCATAAGCCCACCTTGGGTGAAAGCCTTGATCATCGCAAGAAAAATAATTGAAGCAACAAATAATTTCTCGTCATATTTTTGCAAAGTTGTAATTTTTGCTTGTCAAAAATCATTTATCGCATATCTGCTCATTTGCACAATTTACTATTGGTCTTTGATTTCACGTGAGTGGAATGTTTCTATGGCTTGGTCCACAATTGATTTGCGGTTCGGTAATCGACAAGCGTTTTGCAACCACATTTACTGCATGAAGAAGTCGCTGTTTAGTGATTATATCTGTCCTACATGACTGTTGAATTTTGTTCATTGTTACCAACTTTTGCAACTTGTTTTTATTTTTGGCATTTTCATGGTTGCAGCAACGACCTTTGCATGTGCAACATTTGGACCAAAAGTGAATAAGGACTTAAATGACTATGGCTCCAAACTAAGGAATTACTTCAACATTGATGCTTTCACAGTCAAACTTGAAAGCAATTTGAAAGTCTTGCAGGCGCCGTTATGTTCAAACTTAATAGGCACTCTTTAATTTGGATTAATCTACTCTATCAATTAGGGCCATTATACAGTGGCCATAGCAATATTATTCAACAATATCAATTTTGGAATAAATAATACAATAGAACGAAGTTGACGGTATTAATTTCAAACTCACAAAAATATGAGAGAACATATCTGGTTTACAATGGAAGCCGAACCTCAATCTAAAACAAATTGCAGTCCACGTTGATGGCAGCCTCAAGGGAGTTGCATCATAGCAAGCTGGATGTGACTCATTCACCTCACTTGATCATAGTCGTTGTGTGTTGTTATATGCAATCCACGGCTAGTATAGAGAGGGGTGTGCACTTCAGCGGTGCTAGAGGACTTGTTAGTCTGTTGTGCCAACCCTTTGGGTTTAAGCTTGTTGCTTTGCAAGAGACGTACCTCTCTTATTATGTGTGTGGTAGCTAGGTTGAGGAAGCTTGGGTATGGCTGCATGTGAGGAGCAATTGAGACAGTGCGTGCACACATGATTTACTAACTTAAGTTTCCAAGTATGGATTACGACAGGTTTTTGTCGCCTGATTCGAGACGTCGTTTTTTGTCAGGGGAGTGATGTTGTGATATTATAATTATTAGGTCAAAACATGTCACTGTGAACATGTTTTGATTTTTATCATTGCTTGTGGAGTATCTGTGCGTGTATTTAAGTGTGAACATATATTTTAGTGACTTGGTTCATGTTCCTTGATCCTTCTAGGGCATTTTCGAAGGTAGAAGGTTGGCGTAGAAGAACTCCATGTGGCAAAAGTCAGAATGTGCCTTTTTTAGGTCAAAAGGACATGTTTAAATTATTATAGAAAGAGGTGACAAGTTTTGGGATGTGTTAGGTGCCAACACATCAACGTGCACCTTCCTAGAAGTTACTTGTGTAGCAAGTATATAAACAAGAGCTTGGGCGTAGAAAAGACAGTTGACAATCACTCTTATACTTGCCAAGTTTGAGACATATATTAACGTTCAAGAAACCATCTCTCTTTCAAGAAGCTACCACTTGTGTTCAAAGTCTGGTCTTGAATGAATGAACCATTCTAATTGACTAAGTACTTCATCTCTCTGGAGAACACTGAAGTCTCAAATCTTGCTTGTGCCAGTGCACAATGACCAGCGGATGGTCAACCTTATGCAACCTGCCACCGAAATACATGCGTAAGTCGGTCCATGGTGATCAACTAAAATGACAAATCGCGTGCGAAGGACCACCACCTAGGTGACCAGGTCGATGGCGCACTTGTCGGGGATCCATACACGATCCCAGGCCTCGACGCGGTTAGGCAAGACATGGATTTCACTTTTCTGCGTTGATTACAATGGTCCTTTGAGACGGTTTGTCCACTTCGAAAGATGTACATGCATCCTGCTGGCCGGGAGCCTCCGCGGTCATGCTCGTCGCTGATTATTTGGTACATGAGAGTCGAGACATGCTGACAACTTGACTTTCAAGCTAGGCATTGGCTAATGATGAAATTTCGAGCGGAATAGTAGGCTTCGCAGAGTTCGGTACTTGCCAAGGTCGGCAAAATTTGGCAATTTCAAAACCACCTCATCGAAATCTACTAGAATCAATGTATCTTGGCTGCCGGGGTATACCGCGAGGCTCGACATGACAGATTTTTTAAGATGCCCAAGATCGTCCCAAGCTGTCAAAGGACAGTGTGGACTTCTGGCAACAGCGGGGCCTACGAGTGGAACATATGCTGGAGTTTTTGGCTGGTTGTTGAGTGAAGACGCCGAACTCGAAGAATGATAGTAATGTTTTCTTACTTCCTGTGAACTTCAGACGTACTGTGGTCTCCACTTGCATCAAGTTTCAATTGAAGAGGAGGCATTTTCTGAGGACGTGAGGACGACTAGGGCTTACAGGCACTGGAACATCTTGGCATAGATAGATGAAGACATGATCATATTATAGATCATTATAGATCACTACATGATCATTATAGATCTCGACCTTTCACGCTCGTGCATATCAGTAAAATGTTGTTCTTCATTCTGCTCTTTTCTTTTCAAGTGACTAGCGATGCTGTACGTATAGACCAAGATGAATGTAAGACCTCAGAACCCTCAAGATTTGTATCAATCTTGTGTAGTTGTCATGGTCGGGTCCAATTTCGCAACCTTGAAATGTAAAAAATTGTTTGCTTGTACTTTAATTTGCCACGCAATTGCTACGGAGCCAGTGCGCGAGTCCTTAAGGCAATATAAGTTGATTGCCTAGCTCCCGTAACAGTCCGAATGTTGTTTCCCTTTCTTTCTGACTGATTCTTGGTACGTGTACATGCACCACAGTGGCCACTCTCAATAAGCTTCGACTCGGATTCAATGATTCAAATGGTCTTTTGTCCTCATGGAACAATACTGATTGCAACAGTATAGATCATGTTACCTGCACAGCTGAAGGATTTGTTTCTGCAATGTGAGTGAAACAATCCCTGCCCCCGGTCTCTCAACTTACAGATTCGGATTAAGCAGAGGGACTTGTCTTGTGCCCTCGAGTTGCTTGAGCATTCTGATTCTCTAAGTTACGAGGAAATGTTTGTATCCAATGCTACACTTCAAAAGGCGTGGCTGCTGACATGCATGAAACGGTCAGAACACTCTGATGTACTTCATAAGGAGATAGTAATTTTGAGAATCATAATTAGTTTCTGATGCGCCCAAGGGACTCAAATCTAGCACACGCATCCAGTGGCGTGGCTCACTGGGCTTTGTGGCTGGTTCCTGCAACTTGTTTGTGTGACAAAGGCGACCATGAAAAGTGGGGAGTATGTGTATGATGGACAGTCTGAAGTATCTCCAGCAGATGGATCACATCGGTTGTTGTTGACGTTGTGACGATCTGCCCAGAAGCATAAGTGATGATTACTTGGGCGGGTCCATTGGAGATTCGATTGGCTCCTTCTCCAAGTTGCAGAATATGTGAGCTCACTCTGTTGCTCCTCTTTAGTGAGCATAAACGCGCTGTGGCTCATGCTCAGTGGTGTCAGCAGTCAACGTTGCACAACCGCACCTCTGCTTGACTTGCAGTATACACCATCCAAAGCGGTTACATTGGGCTCATTCATCATTCTGCACGATGCCCTTTTGATCATGCGTCGAATAGCCCCCACCATGTTTCTTAGCAGTCAGGGTCTTGTAACCAGGCGAGTATGTCGTCCGTGCTTTGTCGTAGACCTCAAGGCCGCCGGCAAACACTTTGAGATACCTCTTAGGAGGCCATCTTCAATAAGAAGGTCCAGCGCCTATTTGGCACTTGGGCTTGTTCCATGCTAAAAGGGACAAGGGCCATGCAGGCAGAGGGACAAGAGAACCTGCTGCCTCGTGCACGTTGCAGGTGCCAACGACTGTCGCTGACAGTGTTGTTCAATAATCTTCTATATATCTATACTTTGACCTATGATTAAGTATGAGGATTTGAGGTTGAGCTCATCACCTGTGCCTTGCCTTTCATGCTAGTGTTGCTTTCTTGCTCTGTCGCACCATTGAGAGCTGAGGTCATGCAGGCTGTTGTCCAGCTCACTGTGACGCATGGCACGGTTCAGACATGTGGGGACGTGCTAGACAATTGCAGGCTTGCCTGCTACTTATACTTCCGAAGCCTTCGGTCAGCACCACCTCATCGAGCTTCTTTTGGCTGACCCTTTTTGTTGGTTACTTTCTTGGCAGCACATTGCGTAATGTGAGTATCAGTGGGGCATTATCCTCGGGGCTCTGCAACCTCGTGTCGCTGAAGATGCTGTGAGTGTGCTCCCCACAGTTTCTCGTATCTGCTAGATTGGGGGCCGGCGTCTCAGGGGCTCCTTGATAGCCTGGCACTTGCACATGCTCCCCCGACTTGCTCTGCTGCCAGTTCGTACCTCCTTGTGCTCTCCACTCTATGCCCTGAGCTGTTGTGTGGGCGAAGCTTGTGTCGACCAAGCTCTCATCTCTAGGAACCAGAGGGTCACCACGTGCCATGCCAAAAGAAGTGGACTCTGGAGTCACGATACGTTCTCTTGTTGGTCTCCTGTTGGAACTGGGCTCTGAGCAGACACACGGCACATGTCGAGGCCTGGCAGAAGTTAGTACCCTTCTATCGTTCCTGTTGCCATTTGCGTCATGTAATTCAGTGCTCTGTCACTACTCCCTTTTTCTCTTTTCCAGGGACCTCGGGCTCAATCATCTGAACGGCACCGTTCCCAGTTGCTTGGACCGGCTAGCTAACCTCAAATACCTGTAAGTATATTGCCAAGGGCGTCTTTTACAAGTCCTCTTGATTGCCCACGAGCGTTAGTACTGTATTCCACCCCATGATACGGACTTGCATCATCGCTCACAGGTACCTTACATGCCAAGAAGCCAAAATTGGCATGAGAGTGCATTTCTATGTTGCTGTATGACCTTCAGTTCTGCACTTGCCAAAACGACCCTGTGGCTGTTCTTGGGTGATTCACGAGTAAGCCAACAATACGGCCCGGAAAACACTGGGTTGGAATTGAGAAGAAAATGAGTGATTGCACCCTCAAAGTTCTTCCTACGAGAAAGCATTTAAGCAAGCGGTTCATCCCGATTTCTTCATCCGAGCTGCTGTCTGTGTTTCTGTGATGCATGCGTGCGTCTATGCAAATGAACAGGGATTTGGGGGACAACCAGTTTGATGGCTATACTCCGGAAGCTATTTGTCTTCTCACAAGCCTCGTGTACCTGTAAGTGCGCCTGGCAACTCTTAGCCATCCCCAAAGAGGCCTAGCCCTTGTGTGTCATTGGCTGTCCGGCTACACTCTGCACGGGCTGTGCTGCACCGATGTCCTCCTGCTTGATGCCACGTACTGGCCAGTAGAGGCTAGGCCTTGCATTAGATTGTGACTAGGAGCTCCAGTCTTGATCCCCAGCACCAGGGGCAGAGCTGAAGAAGTTTCCTGTCGAACTTCAGACTGCGGCAAGACCCGTCAACTCCTTAATATGCAAGCCATCGTCTCTCAAAGTTCTGTTCTTCCAGGCTTGCTTGACACGCCTGAGCCTTGAGTGGAGCACCTCTGTGCTGCCCCTTTTGCTGCTTGGGACAGCGACCTTGGATGGAACAGGCTCACAGGTACTATTCCTGAGTGTGTGGGGAACCTCACCAGCCTGCAATCATTGTGAGTACGTTCGTGTGTATGCGGTACCTGGTCCCCTCCAACCTGTCGCAGCAATTTGGGTTCACGCAACGCTCTTGCTGCAACAAGGGACTGACAGCAGAGGATAGCGAAGCTGCTTGCCTGCTCACTAGGACTGTTTGAGGCGCGGCCGTCTCCTTGTGTTGGCTGATTTGCCAAGGCTGCACCCACTGGGGATGCATATTGGTTCTTTTCCACATGCTTTTTGAGCGCGCTTGGCAATGAGCTACATCTCAAAATGCAGGCCCGTTGAGTTGCACACATAGTGCCTGCAGCCTCCTCTTCTGTCTTGTGTCTTGAGCTCAGACAATTCGCAGCTCGCGATCTGGTACAGTCGTCCTGAACTGACGCCACTAGGATGCTTTGGTATGCCTCTGCCCATTGCAACAGCACGGCATGTTGTGCGAACCACATTGTCGGGCCGCTGACCACGCAATGGGTTATGCTTCTACATGCGCGTCGGGAAAGGAGTTAAGTACTGAACAAGTTAAATAGTTGTAAATCCTTGCTGCATTTGCGAGCTCGTTATGGTCCCGGGGGGCTTAGCGGCATGCATGCGCTGAAGACCTTTCTGCTTAAAGCCTTGAACTGCTTCACCTCGTGCAGGAGTTTCGAGGGTACTGTGCTGGAAGTATCAATCCCAGAAAGCATCTGCCGCTTGAGGGCCTTGCAGACATTGTAAGTTGGCCCAACCCGGCACATCATACCTTCTGTGATGCCTTCTCTGCTACTACAGGCTGTGGGCATTCAACATGTCGTTTTCTCACACGCACCACAGTTTGCAGGGGTGCATTGTCTAACTCCCGCATTTGAATGACTCAATTCCTGAAGGGCTCCAGCCTCCTGGTCCTGCGTATGCATCTACCCCTGGTCCTGGTCCTCGCAAATCTGATGAATGGGTCAACTACTGCTCATCAGTGTTCCTCTTGTCAAGTGTTTCTTACACGTTGACGATCTTCTTACAGCAGCAGGATGCAGATGCGAGAATGCTCACAGGTCTTGCCTGCTCTCTACTATCATCTCCAATCGCCTGCATCGCGTTCGTCTGCATCACTGGATGAAAGATCATGTAGCTCATTGGTGAATTGCTTCTGTATTTGTGTGTGTGTATGGGCACTGACTGTTACTTGTGGTGGGTTGCGTCAACAGAGTGCTTGGAAGTATGAATTTGAATGGCACCCTCCCCAGCTGTCTCGGAAGTCTGCTCGAACTCACATACCTGTACGTATCATGCCCATTCCACCCAGCTCCCAGTCAACGCTAACCTTTGAGCCTTGGGGCACAGCTGCAGCCAGCGATGCCTTGCGGTGCAGGTCTTGGACAAGGAGGGGTCTCCACGTGCGTGGATACTCGAGTTTTGGGACATGGTCTGTTGCTTGCTGCACAGTATGCACCTCTTGATCCTTGCCGTAAAAAGATTCCGCGTTTGCCTTGGTCTCGTAACTGGCTGTACCCTGGCGCCAATGCTCGTGTCGTTTCTGCTGTGAGCATGTGCTGGCGATGTCGTGTGCCTGGCTGTGTTAATTTAAGTGTCTGACGCCGCCCTTCCTTACTCTATCTTATATAATGTTTGCGCTGGCTGCCTATTCTCATTCCAGCCGGACTTTCCTTTATGCATGCAGGGTTCTAGGTCCCAACAACTTCGTTGGCATCATTCCCCATTGGCTGTGCAACTTGACGAAGATGGAGTTTCTGTAAGTTCGATGATGCAAACAACTTTGGAACATCATCGTGTTCGTGGGAGTGATTTTGCCAGGTTCCCTAGCTATGACATTCACTTATGCATAGAGAAGTCTGTGTTTTCATCTTCTGTTGCCAAACCGTTCACTCCTATGCTGAAGCCCTTAAAAGTATATAGAGGAGAGAATTGTTGGCTTTGTCCTGTGCTCTGGCCCCAAGCAGAGAACGCGCATTGCTTTGTGGTGCTGGCAGCTGCATGCGTGATTCGTGATGCATCTGTGCCCGCCTCCCAAGCTGCTTATGCACGTACTCCAGCTCCTGTTCTGACTTTCTGCTTCATGCAGAAGCTTGAAAGAGAATGAACTATCAGGTGGACTCCCAAGCTGCCTCAGCAAGTTGCCTGCCCTGGCATTTCTGTAAGGGTCGCACATCCAGATTTTTCCATCTTCATATGACCCCTCACCCCCCCCCCCTTGCGCGTCCTTCCATCTCCTTGCCCGCGTGCATGCCCCAGGTTTCCAGACTGAATACTCGACACTGCTGTTCCGTAAAACCTTAACAACCAGCGGTTCATCGTCATCTGCGTAGCCATTAGCAGCGTGCATGAGCTTTAGTGGCATATCAGCACGTGTTCAGCTGGCCGGATGGTAGGTTGGACACAGTTGCAGATAAGTTGCTGGTGCTTTCTTGACACTTAACTTGCGGTGATTTGTGATTTGATATGCTGCAGGGACGTAAGTGAAAACTTCCTGTCAGGACCCTTGCCCCATTACTTCAGCACGGATGGACTGGCCCTATTCGTTAACAACAATTACTTCTCGGGCTCCGCAACAATCGCTGCAGGCGGGTCCTCTTTCTGCCCGGTCGACTCTATAAATAACTGCTTCAACGTATGGAATTGCAGTTATCGTGGCAACGACCAGCGAGATACGGAAGCCTGTGTAGCATTTTGCAACATAACCTCCGCAGTGGGGCCGTGCGCTGGCCATGGGCTATGCAGCACCACTACCCCTCACAAGTGCACCTGCAACGCTGGATACATCACCACATATGGCCCCGGGACAACCTCATGTGCGCCAGGTATCACACTCACACAAAAAAAAAAACCTTGACTGCTTTTTGCAGTATGTGATTGGCATACGCCTTCCCTTTGTTGGGAGTGGCAGGTGAGAGTCTCCCATGCGCACGTGCAAAGGTGCACGGGCGGCTGGATCAGAGTGCTGCACGTGTTGTGAAGGGTCCTTCAAGCGGCCCTCGTCTAGCAGTTGATGGGTTTGCAGTGCCAGTTGCGCGGCAGTCTCAGCTCCGCCCTTAGCCTACTGTGCGCATGAGAGCCAGATTATTTGCTCTCAGGCTGAAAGCACCCAGGAGCATCAGATAGCCTTCTGCTGCACATCACTGCCCTGGGGCACAGGTGGTGGCCTTGAAATGAGCCCGCCCCATCTTTTAGATGCTCCCACTTTGCCCTTGCCTTACTCAGAGGGAAGTCAATCATCTTCCTGGCTATAAAAGCACGTGCTCCATTTCCCGCCTCTTGCAGCGCCCTCGCCGCCATCGCCTCCGCCACCTCCGTCGCCTCCGCCAGTTTGGCCACCTCCCCCGTCTCCGCCACCTCTGACGCCTGACACGGCCCCTCCTCCTCCGCCCGTCTCAGGTGCATGCTCCCAGCTCCTTTAGCTCGGTCATTCTGTGTTGTAGCCCTTGTAGCCCTCTGTAGGATCTGACGACACTGTTGTTGCCTTATTGCAGTTGTACCAATAATTCCTGTGTTGCGTGTGCTTGCTAATGAAACCATTCCCACACGCGTGCAACCCGAGCTGTGAGGATCTGTCAACGGAAGCGATTCTTCATTGTGGAGAGAAGACACATTTTGTTTGTCGTGTTGCAGGCGGTAAAGTGCAGAAATGACACAGGAACAAGTGTTGTTATGATGGCAGCCAAGAGCAAAAGCAGCAGCACAGCAATGATCGCAGGAGTGGCGGCGGGGATCGCGTGCCTCCTTGCGGTTCTTTGCGGCATGGCAGTGTGCTTCTGCTTGAAGAAGAAGATGCGCAAGGGGGACGAGGAACTTCTGGCTGGTACACCTTTCCCTCTCCCTCGCTCCCTTGCAAAGCTAAGGTCTATACATGCATCCAGATTTATGGCGCCCCCAGCTTCCTTCCAAGAGAGGTCTTCAGTAGCCTTCCCTAAGCTTCCACTCCACCCTGTCTGGTGGTGGGGAAGTTGCAAGGAGATGCTGCTGAGCATCGGTACAAATGTGCGCGTGTGTCACGTGTGATCTGGCAGACCGCAACGTGACTGTGACCCCCAGCCATAGCGGCATGCTGATTCAGATGCTGGGCGAGCAGTCCATGCGCGCCATCACTCTGGAAGACATCAAGGCCGCCACGGACAACTTCAGCGAGGACAAACTGCTGGGCGAAGGCGGCTACGGCAGCGTCTACTTGGGCCACCGCGACGGCGAGCGGAAGTGGGCCGTGAAGAGAGCCATCGTGGCCAACACGGACACCCTGGCCGTGTTTGAGGACGAAGTGAGTGTTGGAGAGTCAAAGCAAAGGTTCTTGGATTTCCCCTGCAAACTCGTTGGGCAGGGGTGAATTTGGTAGAACTACCCACATATGAACGTGTGTTTGAAAGGTATTATATGCACATGGTCGCTTCTGATTGTGATAAGTGGACAGAGGAAATTAGCCTCATTGACATGCTTGCTTGGGTTGGAATGTCTGAGCCAGGTGATGCTGATATCGAAGATCAACCACCGTAACCTGGTGCAGCTGCTGGGCTTCTGCACGGAGAGCAACGAGCAGATCTTAGTGTACGAGTTTGTGCCACATGGCACGCTGCAAGACCGCCTGCGGACAGCACCAGGCAAGCACGCATGCGACTCCGGCGATGTTTATAACTATATTATGATGATGTCATGGTGGACATCATCACCCGTGCACGTGATGACAGTCTCTCTGATGTAATCGCCCCCCCCAGTCTTGCTGCTGATCTGCTGCATGCATATCTGGTGCGTATTTAGTTATTATGCATTGATATGTGCATATCTCTGTATGTATGGGTCTATGTACTAATTGTTAATATGAAGCACATATGCATCGATTTGAGTATACATATGTATATACTTACATTTGTATATATGGATTTCCTCGTTGAGTTCTCGTCGCTCAAGTATTGTAGACATCCTGCTCCTCCCCAAGTTTGTGCATGGCATATGATGGCATGTTCGGTGCTGCAGAAAAGAGCGCATCAGAAGGCGCAGCAGCAGCAGCTCCTCTGAGCTTCATGCAGCGGCTGGCAATTGCCGTGGGCGTGGCGCGAGGTCTCAACTATCTGCACAGCTACTCGCAAGAGCCGATCGTGCACCGCGACATCAAGTCCGCCAACATCCTCCTTGACGCCAATGTGCAGGTGCTCCGCTGCTACTGCTGCGTGCAGCCTGCTATGCAATCTTGCACTGCATGTTTATTCTATGCATATACTGGCTGTTGTAGGCAAAAAGGACCCATGCTGCCCTGCTACCACTACCGTGGGCCGGAGTTGCAGGTTGGGGGGTGCTTATGTGAGTCCTATCCTCCTCGTTGCATGGGGGTTCAGCACTAGGTGAGTTGAAGGGGCATATCAGTATAATGTGCAAGATGAAGGTCCACAATGATGCTGGCAACCCAATGCCCAAGCAACTGTATGCTTTGTGCAATGCTCGCGCTTGTGTGCAGCCCAAGATTGCAGACTTTGGACTCTCCAAGCTGCTGGCTTCCAGGGTGGACGCTTCCGGTGCGCCGTACGCAGTGGCGTCCACCATAGCCGGCACCTTCGGGTACATGGACCCCGGCATCCTGCACGACCTGCAGGTCTCCCCCAAGCTCGACGTCTTCAGGTCTGCTGCTGCCACCTGCCTCTGCAGCAACCTGCTGGTTGTCTCTGCAAGAGGGGCTAGCACACGCATACACGCCCTGATTGCTGGGGGATAATAAGCCCAGTTGTCGTGTTCGAATTGCTCTGGATGCAAATGCTAGGGTGTGTGGGCGCCATGGCTCTGAGGAAGAGATGTTGAGGGGTGGTCAAGGGGTGTCCTATGTGAGGGGCGAGGATCTTGGGGTTGGATTGTCAGAGTTTTTCTGTCAGAGCACAACATTCTCCCTGTGTCAAAAAACTGGTGCATGGAAAGAGCAACCGCACGATGTCGTCTCAAGATTCTCAGGGCACCCCACCTGGCGGGGCAGGAGTGTTGCGACGACCATCCAGAAGTTGCTGCAGCAGTTGGAAGGGGAGAACTTGCTGAACGTGCAGACTTTCAGGGTTACCCTCTTTCCCTCTTTCCCTCTTTCCCCCTTTCCCCCTCTTCCTCTCTCCCTCTTCCTCTCTCCCTCTCTCCCTCCCTCCCTCTCTTCTCGCCCTCTAAAAATATTTTTGCCTTTGCGTGCAGCTTTGGTGTGGTGCTGCTGGAGCTTTTGACGTGCAAGCCAGCTCTTATCAAGGACCCCTCGTCAGGCAAGCCCACCACTCTGTATAATTGGGTAAGCGCAACGTGTCCCTTGCCCTTCTCGTCTGAGGTTGCAAGTGAACAAGTGGGCTCATCAAGATCGAGGAGTGCCTGAGATTATGCACACTCGTGTGTAATTGTGATACTCCTTCCATGCCAGAAGGCATCACACAAGTTCTCCGCGTGTCTCGGATGTGGCCTTCGATTGGTACTTTCATGCTTTTGTGGAGGCCTTTAAAAGAGTGAGCAGAATATGCGTGACCTGTACCAGTTGCCTCCTCTGCTGTCTACTGTTTTTTCTTGTTCGGGCACCAAACAAGGGCATGAAAGCACTAGCTGCAACTTCAACTGTTGGCTGATTCAAGTGCGCCCTTGCAGGCCCTGCCGTACATCAATGTCGGCGACTTGGAGCCTGTGGTGGATCCGCATCTGTGGGCCACCACGTCGCCGGAGGCGCTCCAGCATTTTGCTGCTGTCGCCAGGCTCTGTCTCTTGCGGCCCGCCACAAGTCGGCCATCCATGGCCCACGTTTCACACACTCTGGAAGGGGCTCGCGGAAGCACTTACGTTGAGCCAGTTGCAGCCAGCGTACAGCTGGACGTACATACCTCCCTGTCAAATCTTCTCTTGGATATGGACTCGTCATCCTCATACTCTGGAAACGTTCCCTTGAGCACTTCACTGAAACATCGGTAAGCTGCTATTGCAAATTTTGTGCATGGAAATAAAGGAGCTGGCAATATAGTGGGGCCGATGATGGACATGTCAGGGTTCTTTGTTGCTTCAAAATGGAATGGGTTGACTTGGTGCTTGGCATACTTATGTATTTTTGATCTTCTAGCTACACAAATTTGGGATTCTTGGCTGGTGGCTTGGGGGCTCTTTGTTCTAATTAACAGCAAGCTGGCGTTCAAGAGTAGTGGAGTAGGGTCTGCACTAGGCAAAAGATAACATTGGACCAGACGATGGTGTAAAAGCTTCCAGGGAGTAGATTATGTGGTCAGAGTTGGCTCATAGGAGATTTCTCTTTGCAACCCCTGGTTATGAAGAGTTGCAGTCTTCCATATCCCCAATGAAATCATTTGTATACCCTTTGATGTGTAACCGTGATGCCAGCTGATCTCCTGCAACCTCACTTATCAGTTGTCGAGCTTTAGGCAAAGACGTAGCCGCTCTTAAACATGATTGCGAGTGACGTAAAGCCAAGAAGATCTAAGTTTACCATTTATCTTTCAACCCTGTGGTGCGAATATGATTAGTGTGCGTAACTATATGTCTAAATGATTAAGTACCAGCACCTGTTGCATACTTGGCAAAATTTTGAGTGTGTGAAATATGTACACTGAAGATACCTGGTACTCCTACAATAACCAGTTCCTTTGAAACGATATGAGATCCAGTGGCACCACACCTCTGTTGCGGCTCTGTGTTGCCTTTGGCCCATTCCTGCCTCCACCTCTCCTATCCTCACATGGCCGGGCCTCGCTCACTTTGTGGCCATTTGCTGACTGGACGTCGACTTGTATCCAGCATTATCTATTCACCTGGCAGAAATGTAAGTGAAACAATTCATCCGCATCTCCTCCTGAAGCCTACCCGCCAGCTCTTTTTCACCTATGACGTCAAAGATGTCCACTAGTATGCCACATCCTCTCATCCAGGGCAATGCCCTACACGCGCATGGTGGTGTAGAGCTGGGGCACCATGGACCATCTCCGGAACCTCACGCAAGCTTCAATCATGATGCGGAAGCACACCACATCGGGTCTGCACGCCAAGCTCCCAAAGCAACCTCACGCCCACCTTACAAGTCTGCTTTCCTCAGCTTCCTTGGTTGTATTATAGAAAGGTCACAGTGTTTGGAAGAGATGCACCAAATAAGCCTTGCCGTGCCAGAGCTCGGCTGAGTTCAGGACCGACATATACGCATTTTCTACAGGGTACTTGATTTCTCATCTCACGCGCACGCAGGGCAAAGCTCTTGCCAGCCGAGACAGTCATACAGGGACGAGACTGCCACGTCAGTACGGTTGCAAACACGCGAGCATGCATGCTATCCCATCCACTCACGCATAAGGTATAACAGAGAGTGACCAGCGAGGAGAGATGCAAAACCTGAGAAGGGGTAGCCATGATATAAACACAAGCATATTGATACAAAATCAGCAAACAAAAAACATTGAAGAAAGAAGCAAACAAACAAGCAGTCACACGGCACGCACGCGCGCGCGCCTGCGCAAGCGCACACTCACTTGAGGCCACGCTGCTGCAGCTCCTGAAAGACAACCAGCGCGCGGCTCACAAGGCCCGTGCGGCAGTAGGCCGACATGAGACACGAGTAGTGCGGCAGCCGCGGGGCCAGCCTCCCCACCCCTGGGCCGTCCCCTTCCGCTGGGGGCTGCGCTTGTGCCTATGCCTGCATCTCCGCAAGCAGCCCCTCTGCACACTGCCACTTACAGGCGTGACCGTATGCGTACAGCAGGTGCAGATACGTCACATCCGATGGCTGCACCCCGTCGTCCAGTGTGCACGCAAAGGTGGCCTGGGCGGCGCTAACGTCCCCGGCGAGACCTTACATGTCGATCTCAGTGTTGTACGCCAACTGACGCCACACGCATGCGAGGCCAAGGACAAGGAAATGAGCCATGGTTACGCCGTGTGCTTGTTTGCTTAGTTCGGCTAATACGCTAGTTCGCTTAGTACGGTGAAATGCCATGCACATGTCTTCGATAAAGTGATCTTTGACGTTGATTACTTACAGAATTGCTGCATAAGTCAAAAAACACATAAATCGTCTCAAGAATCAGGCGCAACCAAACGGGTTTGACCCCGCCACCGGATGCAGACATGGATAAATTACCAGCTGCCATACGCTATACTGTGAGAATGCCTCGTTTTGTTTTGATATAAAAAATGTAAAGCGCTTCTTCTTTCATGTATAATTTCGACGGCATTTATCATTCCGAAGCTGGGAGGGCCGCTTAGCAGAGTTGCTTATTGTACTTCCTAACTGACTTGTTAGTTGAATAAGAACACTTCAGAGTACTAATATTACTTATTCAAGTAGAATAAGCGGAAATGAAGAGAAGTAAACATGATTTGACCTCTAAACAAGAATGTGTATGAAATAAGGAGGTCTTATAGATGCCACATTTAAGAGTGACTAAATTTGGACTTATCGACGAAAAGGCTAATACCGGGAGGGCCGCTTAGCAGCGCATGTTTTTCTGTACTTTCTAACTACGTTATTAGTCTAATAAGAAGGCTTAGGAGTATCATTGCTTCTTAAGGGAGTATAAATGGCTTGAATGGACAAGTGTGAAGAAGATTCAAACTCTTGAGAAGCATGCATAAGAATTAAGAAGTACCTATAAATGCTACATTTGAGAGTGCGTGACTTGTCAACAAAAAGTCAAACACAGGGAGGGCCGCTTACAGAGCATGTTTTTTGTACTTTCTAACTAGTTTATATGTCCAATAAGAAGGCTTAGGAGTATCATAGCGTCTTAATGGAGTATTATAAGCTTTACTGAACAAGTGTAAAGAAGATTCAAACTCTTAAGAAGCATGTATGAGAAGTACCTATCATTGCCAAATTTAATATTGAGTGAAGTGCGACTTAGCCAAAAAAAAGTGAGTGAGAATACATGCTACCTCTAGTACATACAATTTAGCAAACAGACACATCTAGTAACCAACTGCTCTAGGCTTCCTTCTTCCTGGAGCTGAAACACTAGGTCGCTCCTCCACCTCCTCTCCCTCTACCTCCATCTCCTCCTCCTCACTTAATCCAACATGCATGTCAAGATTGAGACCCTCCTCTTCAGGACCCTCCAAGAACTCCGCTTCCTCAATCCATGGAGTCGCGTTGACCCTTGGTCCAAGGAAGTCTGAACTCTTTTCCTGAAGTCTCAACATAGAATGCATGTACACTAACTTCTTTGCTCTAGTAGGGAGCAGCCTACTGCGAAGTGGACTATGAACAAAATCGTACTCAGACCAATTTCTCTCACATGCAGCTGCTGAACCAAGTTGCGACAATATTTTCCCAAGAAGCCGAAGATGAGGACAATGACTTCCGTATGTTTCCCACCACACGTGAGCAGGCATCATGGTCTTATTAGCCTTGCAAACATCATCGTCAAAAATGTCACCGCTCTGCCGGTAGAGCGCCAACTCTCGATCCACCAACGCTCGATTAGCCACACCTCCTCCGACAAGGGTATTCCGCATGTCGGCCCAATCGGTTAGTAGAAACTTCTCAACTGCCCAAGACTTATGGTCATGGAACTCAGGGTCCAGATAGTAGCCTGTAGCCAAACAAAGTCAAGAAGCAAAATTAATACATGACAATACAAACCACTTCCACAAAAAAGAGAACAATAATAATAGCAATGACCAGCACACAATAACAAGCATGCAAGACAACAGCAGCCGCCGAGCAAGAAAGGTGAGCAACAATAAAATTGACTTTTTCCCGCAAAATGTAGGGGGCTGTGAAGCTGGTCCCAGCGAGCCTTCACGTCCTTTTTAACTTGGGTTCTTTGTGTTGGTTTGACTCTTGGAACCTCATGCATATGCATTTTAATGGCACACTTGCGAGCGTAGAATTTCCCAAGAGAAGGTTGTGGAGAGTCGACTAGTCAAAGGAGAACCACGATCGGCTCACACACGGCTACCCATACCTTCACTCGCTCCCAAAGTTCATCGTTGCGAACTAGGTCTCTAATCTCCGTAGCCTCACCTACACAACCGTTCTTTGCCACCCACTCCAGCCACTTTCTGTCAAACACCATAGCTTGTAAGGTATCCCTCACAATGATGCGCCTTTGCAAGCAAAGGAAGTTACTAGCAAACGTCGTGGGTCCTGGCTTCAACAACTCTAGTTTATTTTCAAGTCTTGCCCCATGCTCAAGGTAAAGAGCGTGAGGAATGCGGTGGTTTCCAACAAATCGGACCATATGCTTCAAGCTATCGAATATGCCTTATAGCTCTTTATCTTTCCTAAGTCTTTCAACAGCAGGTCCAAAATATGAGCAAAACAAGGCGTCCAATATATGTGCGAGTGCTTCTCACAAACCACATTACAGCCACCTACAATGTTAGCCTCAGAGTCTATGCAAAGCTGAACAACATGGTCGGCCCCTGTTTTCTCCACGGCCGCAAGCAGGTGGCTACCAATGTAGTCACCCGTTTTCCTTTCACCCTCAATGTTGATAGCATCCATGAACATCTCGATGCCTCCCACAACCATAAGCATGTTAAAAAGAGGACGCCCGCATGGATCGGTCCTGTAGTGATTTGAGTTATTATATATTAGTTCGCATATATTTTAATGTTTTCAAATATATTTGGAGTAGTATTGTGTGGAGTCAAGTGTGAATAGGTACTCTAGTAACTTGGTTCATGTCCTTTGAACCTTCCAAGGCATTTTCGAAGTTAGAGGAAAGACCTAGAAGAACTCCATGTGGCAAAAGTCAGATGTGCCATTTTTAGGTCAAAAGGACATGTGTACATTATTCTAGAAAGAGGTGGCAAGTTTTGGGATGTGTTGGGTGCCAACACATCAACATACACCTTCCTAGAAATTACTTATGTAGCAAGTATATAAACAAGAGCTAGAACATAGAAAGACATTCCAGAATCACTCTTGTACTTGCCAAAATCCAGAAATATATTAACTTTCAAGAAGCCATCTCTCTTTCAAGAAGCTACCACTTGTGTTCAAAGATCCTTGTCTTGAATAGATAAAGTATTCTGTTTTACTAAGTACTTTATCTATCTGTTTCACTACAGTGGTATCGGAGCTAGGCACTTTGGTAGCACAAGAAGATGGCCGATCCTCAAGACCAACAGCAAGCTTTCGAAGGAAGCCCTTCCTCTCCAAGACACCCTCCTCCAGCGCCGATGGGAGAGCCCACTCAAGAAAATCTGCAACAACAAGAAGCACCACAAGGAGGAGCACACCCTCCTCCAGCGTCGATGGGAGAGCCTACTCAAGGAAATCTGCAACAACAAGAAGCACCACAAGGAGGAGCACCGTCAAATCCCGTGGCAGCCGCTATAGCAAAGTTGACCCCACCACAAGGAGTTCCCGCAAATGAGTGGGCAGCCTTCCTAATGACCGTCCACAACCAAGTGGGCTTGGCCACCTATGAAGCAACCGTGCAAGCGTCAAGAGAAGCTATGGCTGCCATGGTTGCCCCTATTGCGAGCAATGCTCAAAATCCAGCCCCGGCTCAAGCGCCTCCACAAGAGCCAACGAGAGCAAGGAAACTCATCAAGCCCGGCAAACCCGACACTTTCAACCCCGGGAAAGGTGCCAACCTGAATTTATGGCTCTACCAAGTGGAGACGTACCTCGCGTTCCTTGAAGTACCCGAGGAGGACTACGTTCCCTTTGCCGTTACCTTACTTAGAGGAGCAGCAACATCATGGTGGCGTAACTATCAAGCGGCTATATATCAAGCTATGGCGCACCCCATGCTCGGCCAAGAGCCCCCACCATCATATGCAAGATGGGCAGATTTTCGTGAGGCCCTCAAGAAGCAATTCATGCCCATCAATGCGGAGAAGATTGCCCGAGGAAAGCTCCACCATCTCAAGCAAACGACGTCCGTTCAAGAGTATACATCCAGATTTCACGCCCTCACTCTTGAGATCCCCAACATGTCTCTCGAGGAGAAGATTGACCGTTACATCTTTGGCCTCAAACCCAAGGTGGCAAAGGAAGTGGAGTTACGCGACTTGACGGACTTCTCAAAGATCATTGAAGTGGCCCAAAAGGTGGATACCTTGGATTTCAAGCACTCCGTGCCTTCATCTTCACGGGTACCGACGACGCGGGTGTACGCAGCCCCTTCCACATCCGAATCTGGACCCACACCCATGGAAATCGGAGTTATTAAAAGGGACCCCGCGGCTGCCCGGAAGAGTGGAAGACCCTCCAATGACACTTATGATGCAAGAAACCAGCAAGGAGTGAAAGCAAGACTCTCCCCGGCTGAAAAAGAAGCTCTCATGACGGCTGGACTATGCTTCTATTGCAAGGAAAAGGGCCATCGTGCACTTTCATGCCCCAAAAAGTTGTCAAAAAACGGACAGCGCCGGTAGGCCAGGAGCCTACCACCCCAAGACCCACTTCACGAGAAGGCAACACGCCAAGTGAGGTGGAGACCCCCGTTGAAGACGACGTTCCAGCCCCAATGAGTTTGAGAGGTTACCTTGGAGGAGAGAAGGTCCACATCTTGGTGGATAGCGGAGCTCAAGGCAACTTCATTGCTGCAGATTTTGCCACCAAGCACGGTATTACTATGCGAACTCTTGACCACGACGAGGAGATTATGATGCCCGATGGATTCTCCTATACTACCCCTTCCAAGAAGACGTACCCCTTGGCACTCTCTATCAAGTCCTTCAAGGATAGAGTAGTGTTCTCCCCCATGCAATTGGGCAAGTACGACGTCATCCTAGGGACGCCTTGGTTGACCAAGCACAACCCCCAAGTTGATTGGAGGACCGGTACTATCAAGATCAAGAATGACATCACTTCAAGAATCTGTATTTTGCGCGCAATCCAGAATATCCAGACCCAAGACATCCAGAAGCCGGCACACGAGATACTATTGTCCGCCCTCCAACTCAAGAGACTTGTGAGGAAGGGACACGAGCTTCTTTTGGCCTTGATCACGCCAAAAGACATCAAGAAAGACATCGAGAGTCAAGAAGGCAGCCCCGTTCCCAAGGAGATACAAGAAGTCTTTGAGGACTACAAAGAAGTGTTCTCCCCGGAATTGCCCAAGGGCCTACCCCCCAAAAGATTCGTAGACCACAAGATAGAGTTGGAGCCCGGAAGCAAGCCCATCTCTCGGCCTACGTTCAAAATGTCATACACGGAGCTAGACGAAGTCAAGAAGCAAATCAAGGAGCTACTGGAGCATGGCTTCATTCGACCTAGCAAGTCGCCATTTGGAGCCCCGGTGCTATTTGTCAAGAAGAAAGATGGTACCTTGAGGATGTGTGTGGACTATCGCGCCCTCAACAAGATCACCATCAAGAATCGATACCCGCTGCCGCGCATGGATGAGCTCATGGACCGGCTGGTTGGAGCCAAGTACTTCACGAAGATTGACTTACGGAGCGGCTACCACCAGATTCGCATCGCAGAACCGGACATAGAGAAGACGGCATTCAGGACAAGATATGGACATTTTGAGTTCATGGTCCTGCCATTTGGACTCACCAACGCGCCAGCAACTTTCATGACTATGATGAACACCATATTTCAGCCCATGTTGGACAGATTTGTGGTGGTATTCATCGATGACATCCTTATCTACAGCAAGACCCTTGAAGAGCATGCGAGACACTTGAAAGAAGTCCTTGAAGTATTGAAGCAAAACAAGCTGTTTGCGAAGGAGTCAAAATGCGAGTTTGCCAAACAAGAAGTGGAGTTCCTAGGTCTCCACGTGACTGCTGATGGCATCAAGATAGACCCCAAGAAGACCACGGTGGTGGAGGAATGGCCAACCCCCACGACCAAGAAAGAACTCCAGTCATTCTTGGGATTTGCCAATTGGTACAGAAAATTCATCCAAGGCTTCTCGCACATAGCAGCCCCCCTGACAGATCTACTCAAGAAGGACAGGCTATATACATGGACCGAGAAAGAGGAAGAGGCATTTCAAGAGTTAAAGCGAAGATTGACCACATCCCCGGTGCTCACACTCCCAAGTCCAAACCCAGATTGGCCCTTCCACGTCATCACCGATGCATCTTCCTATGCAATAGGAGCAATCCTGCTTCAAGACCAAGGCAAGGGACTGCAGCCCATCGCCTACGAGTCAAGGAAGCTAAATCCAGCCGAGCAAAATTATACAACCACGGAGCGAGAGGCATTGGCGATTGTACATGCCTTGAAGGTTTGGCGCTGCTACGTTGAAGGACGCAAAGTACTGGTCACCACGGACCACGAGGCGTTAAAGCACCTCCAGACGCAGCCGTATCTCTCAAGGAGACAAGCAAGATGGAGCGGATACTTGCAACAATACAACATCACGATTCAGTACCAGCCCGGCAAGACAAACCCGGCTGACCCCCTCTCAAGACTGCAATTAAATGCAGTGATGGTATCCCTGAAGACAGATCTGGAAGCTCGATTTTCAGCCGCCTATGAAAGAGACCCTTACTACAAGAACGGAGAAGCAGCCTTGGACCCATGCAAGAAGCAAGAAGGCAATTATTGGGTGAGGCAAGATACGGGCCAGAGATGTGTTCCTAATGACTTAGACCTCCGGCTCTTGCTTCTACGAGAAGCACACGACAACCCTCTTGGAGGACACTTTGGAATCCTAAGGACCACGGGCGTTCTAGCTAGGACTTATTGTTGGCCAGGCATGTCTAAGCAAGTCAAGGAGTACTGCAGGAGCTGTGACACATGCCAAAGAATCAAGCCATCATCGCAAAAGGCGGGAGGACTCCTCCAACCACTACCAATCCCCGAAAGACAATGGACGGACATCTCAATGGACCTTATCGTGGACTTGCCCGTGACACCTCGAGGCCATAATGCAATACTCACGGTGGTGGACAGACTTACCAAGATGGCTCATTTTATTCCCACGACGACTAAGGCTACAGCACCACAACTTGCAAGACTCATCTTTGACAACATCTTCCGACTCCATGGACTACCATCAAGAATTGTGTCAGATAGAGATCCAAGATTCACAAGCCATTTCTGGAAAAATCTCTTCAAGAACTTGGGTACATCGCTGGATATGTCTACTGCCTACCACCCACAATCAGATGGGCAAACCGAGCGTATGAATCGTACCCTAAAGACCTCTCTAAAGGCCTACGTGTCTACCCTCGAGCAAGACTGGGACATGTACTTGACCCCCCTCGAGTTTGCCTACAACAACACTACGCAGGCCTCTACCCAAGAGTCCCCATTCTTCCTCAACTATGGCTTCCATCCGACCACGCCACTGAGCTTCACGGCTGGCCATGATGAAGTACCTGCAGCCACAGATTTTATGGAGACATTAGAAGCAGCCCTTACAGCAGCGAAGAAAGCTCTACAACACGCGCAAGATGCTCAAGCAAGAGTGGCGAACAGATCCAGAAGAGAAATTACGTACAGAGTGGGTGACAACGTGTTACTATCATCCAAGAACATTTCCCTGAACAACAGGCCTGCCGGCAGCAAGTTCTCTCCCAAGTATTTGGGACCCTTCAAGATTATCCAGCAAGTCAACCCCGTTGCTTTCAAGCTAGAACTTCCCCAGACTATGCACATCGACCCCGTATTCCACGCTTCCCTCTTCAAGCCATATGTGCAACCCGACAACAAGTTCCCAGGACGTGTGACAACCCCACCAGCCCCAACAATAGTGGATGATCATTTGGAGTACGAAGTGGAAGACATAGTGGCTATGAGAAATTTCAGGAGACAGCAGCAATACTTGATCAAGTGGAAAGGATATCCAGATTCGGAGAATAGTTGGGTGGCGGCGCACTACCTTGACAAAGTTCAGAGAAAGTTGAAGCGCTTCCATGCCGCCAACCCCCATCTTGGACCAGCCCCAAGTCTCTCTACTAGAAGCCCGAAGACTTCAGGGAGGCAGCCTGCCACCATCAAGAAGCAGCAGAAGACCCCTTGGAGGCAGCCTGCAAGAACAAGAAAGAGGAAAAATTGACATTAGACACTCTTCTCTTCTCGCAGTTTCTGGACAGAAAACTAAAACTGCTACTGGTAATAGGTCTCTGCATAATAAATTCTGAAAATTTACCTGGCTGTAGTCCATGAGTAGCCGGTCATTTAGAGTCCAAGTTTGCTCAATTTGGAGCACTGGTGAGAGAGATATGATGCTCTAAGTAGAAGGGGGTCAGGCTGCTGGCATTGTTAGGACAGAATATGCCTTCTGACATTGTGCCTTCCCCTGAACTTGGAATGCTCTGAAACTCAAGACTCTGGTAGAACATCTTACAGCGCCCAGTTTGAGACTTAGTTTGCAGAATTTGGAGAAGTATAGAAGGACTTATGATTTTCAGAAGTTTCTGCACAGATTTGGAGGAGTGCCTACTCTCTCAGCTCTCAACGACACTCCAGAAATGAGAATGCTCTCAAATTTGGTGACCCGGTAGAGTTCTCCGACGCGGTCCGTCTGGCACTCGAATTTTCAGATTTGGAGCAGTTCTGTGGCCGCTATGAATTTTTGAGTTCGTGGCAGATTCTGGGCCAACTTGTACAATTTTCTTTATCATTAAGGAGTAGGCTAGCCAATAAGGTCACACCACCTACGACCTTGCCTAGTCTACCTTACATGTGTAGCACCTGACTTGGCGCCTTTGACTAGTCCTCTTCACATGTGTGGCATCTGACTTGAAACTGTTGACTAGTTTGCTCCACATGTGTAAGACCTGACTTGACGCGCCGAGACGTCGCTTTTTCTATCGGGGGGGTGATGTAGTGATTTGAGTTATTATATATTAGTTTGCATATATTTTAATGTTTTCAAATATATTTGGAGTAGTATTGTGTGGAGTCAAGTGTGAATAGGTACTCTAGTAACTTGGTTCATGTCCTTTGAACCTTCCAAGGCATTTTCGAAGTTAGAGGAAAGACCTAGAAGAACTCCATGTGGCAAAAGTCAGATGTGCCATTTTTAGGTCAAAAGGACATGTGTACATTATTCTAGAAAGAGGTGGCAAGTTTTGGGATGTGTTGGGTGCCAACACATCAACATACACCTTCCTAGAAATTACTTATGTAGCAAGTATATAAACAAGAGCTAGAACATAGAAAGACATTCCAGAATCACTCTTGTACTTGCCAAAATCCAGAAATATATTAACTTTCAAGAAGCCATCTCTCTTTCAAGAAGCTACCACTTGTGTTCAAAGATCCTTGTCTTGAATAGATAAAGTATTCTGTTTTACTAAGTACTTTATCTATCTGTTTCACTACAGGTCCACCCATCTGCTACAATGCTACAACCCATCTGTGGTAATCCCTTCTTTCGTTCCTTCTCCCAAGCCTCTTTTTTCGACACCTCTTTATCTAGTAGGGTAGTTCCAAGAGGCTTAACCTTCATCAGGACATACACTTCACCCGTTTCTTGGGTGTACTTACTAACACCAACCAACATGTCCCTAAAGAAGTGACTGCGAGCAACATTAAATGATGAACCAATTCCATAGAAGAAGCAAACGACAATCTCATGGACAGCATCAGCATTCATCTTTTGGAACATGTCACTTAGAGAGGTCTGCTCTGTCTCCCTGCCTAAGGAGGGGGACCCCCCACCACTTGCACATGCTGAGCCACTAGCACCAATACCCCATTCATGCACGCGCTTTCGTGCAGCTTCCATGGCACTCTTCCTACTTCGGGTTTCCAATAGAGTACTAGCCGTACATTTGCTACGGCTAATCATGAGATCTAGACTTTCAGTAGGAACCTCCTGACACTGACTAACATCCTTACAACCTCCCGTGAAATGGCCACGAATTTGCGTGACTTCACCGGTAAACTCCCTCGGGCAGTAGTTGCACTTGACCTTTGGATATGAATTCTTGGACTTGGCTTTCACAACAATGGTCACATGGCCCCACTCTGGACCAGACCTTTGCAGTAATTGCTCTAAGGGGTAGACGAGCGGCTGTTAAAGCTCCAGAGGACGCCCTCATTTCGATAAGCGTTGCTACGGACAAGGTGGATGGTTGAGACATGATGCGCGTGCAACCTGCAATAACCACGGAGACAATGAATAAATCAATTGAATTAAAACCAAGAGACGGTAAAGTGGCCATCAACAACAAACACATTAGACAGTAAGCAGCAAGAGTGGAGCAGCTAGCCAGCCCAGATCAAAGCAAGCAAGTTACGGACGGCTGCAGCACAGCAGCAGCTAGCCCGCCCCGGGCAAGCAAAAAATACAATCACAGGGGCAGGCAGCTGCAGCACTGCAGCAGCCAGCCCGCCCACACCCGTCCAAAAAATGAGCAACAAGGGCCAGGCAGCTGCAGCACTGCAGCAGCCAGCCGACCTCGGCTAAAGCAAAAAAACAGCGGCTGCAGCACAGCAGCAACCAGACAGCCCCACTAAGCAAGCAAGGGCAGGACAGCTGCAGCATTGCAGCAGCCAAACAGCCCCAACCGAAGCATGCAAGGGGCGGCTGCAACACAGCAGCAGCCAGCCCGTAATTAGCAGAACAGATAGCAAGAAAGAGGGAGTCGGAGGGGGGCAACGGACCCGATAAAGAAGTTGAATGCCGGTGGCGCGTCGGTACGCGCAAGGGCTGCCGCCTTGCTCCTCTTCAACTTGGCATGCCCGGCGCAATTATCAAACAGACGGAAGAATTAGCCCACCCCGACTACACTTTAAACCCTACAAACAACAAGGGGCGGGCAGCTGTATAAATGCCGCAGACAGCCCGTCCCGACTTGCAAAATAACAACAAAGAGCGGGCAGCTGCAAGACTGCAGCAAACAGCCCGCCCCGACTTCACTTTAAACCCTAAACATAGCAAGGGGCGGGCAGTTGCAGGATTGCAACAGACAGCCCGCCCCAAATCAACTCTAAAGCAAAACAGCAAGGGGCGGGCAGCTGCAAGACTGCACAAGATACCTCGCCCCAACTTAACTGTAAACCCTAAATCCAGCAAGGGGCGGGCAGCTGCAGGATTGCAGCAGACATCCCGTCCTGACTTAACTCAAAAGCAGACCAGCAAGGGGCAGGAAGCTGCAGGACTGCAGCAGACAGCCCGCCCCCACTAAATTTCAAGGAAAAACAACAGCAAGGGCGGGCAGCTGCTGGACTGCAGCAGACACCCCGCCCGGACTTAAATTTGAAGCCTAAAAACAACAAGGGGCGGGCAACAAGGATTGCAATAGACAGCCCGCCCCGACTAAGCTCTAAAGCAAGAGAACAGCAAGACTAGACAGATCCGACCAGACAGACCCGACAAACCAAATGAAAGAGGGAGAAGGGAGGGCAGGGCGCCTGATGCGCTGGCCCCAACGGTCGCTCGTTGATAGGCGCAAGGGATGCTGATGCAGAGAGGCTCAAGGCGAGCTGCTACAGCACTGCAACAACGAGACCACCCCGACAAAAGCAAGTATGGGACTGTTGCAGTTCAGCCAGACAACCTTGACCAAGCAAGCGAGGGGCGGGCAGCAGGAGGACTGCAGCAGATAGCCAGCCCCGACAAAGCCTTTAGAACGAAATAATAGCAAGGGGCGGGCAGCTGCAGGATTGCAGACAGCCGTCCCGACCAAACTTTAAAGAAAAATAACAGCAAGGGGCGAGCAATTGCAGGACTGCAGCAAACAGCTTGCCTCGATAAACCTTTAATTAAAAAAAGCAGCAAGGGGCGGGCAGCTGCAGGACTGTAGCAGACAACCCGCCCCAACTAAAGCACAAAAAACAGCAAGCAAGGGGCAGGCAGCTGGAGCACTGCAGCATCCAGCCCGCCCCGACTAAAGAAAAAAAACAGCACAAGGAAAGCAGACACAAGGGACGGCACAAGGGAGGGGAAGTGTGGCAAGGCATTGGCAGGAACAACAAACAGAGAAAGAAGCAAATGCAGCAGGCCATCAGCCAAACAAATCCCCGCTGCCAAGATAAAGAGCTGGAAAAAAGAAAAGGGGGGTCGAACCTGATCAACATGTAGGAGGACAGTCGTGCGTCGTTAGCCGCAGCCAGCAGGGCCTGCCAACTCACACTTTTTGGACCTCAACTGCACAAGTTTCAAAACAAAAAGACGCATTTACAAATGGAAGCAGCAGGCAACTTGACAAGACAAATAGACTACAAAAACAAGCAGTGAGGGCGCAATAGCAGCAGCCAAAACCAGTGAGATGCAATAATTATTTCCACGACAAACGCCCCTCCAAAGGTCATGCCCCAACAAAAGCAACATTGCATGCCTCAGCAGGAAAGCAGTAACTTGACAACCAAAAACCCAGGGTAGGATGCATTTCACAACATGCAACAAGCTGGACATTGATACATACAGAACACCTAAGGCATTGGCATAAAGAGGAGAAGAGAGGGAGGGAAGCAAACTCACCTCAAAGGGTTTGTCCACTGATTGTATATCAGAAGCCCTCCCTCTCCTTGTGTCTCTCCCTCTCCTTGTGTCCCCCCCTGGCAGCCACAAAATATCATAAACAAAAGAAATGGAGTTGTAAAATACCTAACTAAGTACAATAATATAGATGCAATATAGATGTGTTTGAACAAACAGGCATTTGAAGGTTTTAGTGACCAACAGAGAAAGAATTTTAAGAAACAAGTGTAGCACACATAAAATGTAACCAAAATTCAGATTGACATACTCCATGCCCACTCGCCCTCCCCCTCCCCTATCCCCCGCGCCCTATTTTCAAGGAATAGCAGACCACATGGGTGCAGGCTTTGTTGCTGCACTGCCATACCTTACAAATGCGCTTCTATGGTAAGGCAAGGAGGCTTATTGCACATAAGCCTTGGAAGCTGAGATGCCTTACAAGCAAAAACTGATAACAAAAAGATAACAGAAAAGACACACACGTTAGTTTAGTATCCAAACAATTCCAAAATGGGTAAGTACTGCAACCTGAAAGTTCCAGCTACAGCCTGATAGTCCCATCACTGCATGAAGAGATTGACTGAAAGCTCACTTCCAATACTTGCAGAAGAGTATACCTCTTGCCTTTTCCATTTGATGCTTGTTAAAGCATCTACTAAGCCTTGTAGGTACGGATATGAACCAGCAAGCCGTTACAATAAAGTGTGTAAGCAAAGGAATGAAGCTACAGGAAGCACAAAGAGAGAATGAAGAGCTTCGTAATCTGAAATCTTGTATTTGTTGATGATGTGTACAACTAGCCACGTCCTTGAGCGAGCTTCACTGACTACACAAGCATCAACAATGTGAACCCAAAGTGAGCACAACTTACGCGCAGAACATCATAAAGAATGATTACAGAAGATAACATGTGAGGACCTAAAATACACAAAGTACTATAATACAAATTTGGAAGAATCCATATAGGACTTGAATGCAGATACAAGTTGTAAGAGCGAGCAAGCAAGCGAGGTATGAGTAGCAGAAGACACAAACTTACATGGATTTGCGGATGCGAAATGAGATTGAAGGTGTTTCAGAGCTGTTAAACATGTCTCAGGGCTTGGCCTAAAGGCTGAAAGAGTAAGTGCCTCAGCGCCTGCATTAGCCAAGCAGCTGAGTGAGCAAGAGAAGTGAACAAATTTCCAAAAATGACCAAAATATTGGTGAAAATAGAGCTATTTTTTTTGGGTTCTCGCCGTTGGAGCAGAAACCTGTCAGCATGTACTCGCTCCATTTAATCCCGTTGATTGACGATGAATTGAGCTTCACGAGGGAAACAGAGCGTGCGGAGCTAGACGTGAAAACGTCGCAATGTTCTTCGGCGGCACACACGAGTGAGCAACTTTTCGTACGCTTAGTACATGCGTACAACTTCAGTACGCAGTTTTAAGCGTACGACGGTCGGGCAATACGGCGTACGACGTAACCCTAAATGAGCAACTAGAGAAATTAAAGGCAGGGTTGCTTCTTCCATGCACGGCCCAGTCTGCGCACGTGCAAGTCCCTGTAAAGCAAATCCTGCATGTGCCCGCGCCTCAATCTTCAGGTCTCAGGTCAAGTGGGGTCTCACAGTGGAGCATCAGTAGGAGCAGCAGCAGCAGCTCGAGAGCCCCCCACATGCATGCATACCGCATGCACACATGCAGAATGACCAAGCACGAGCACTGCTTTCTTGTGGACAAGACTTGTAACCCCCCCAGATGTCGCCGTCACGAACAAGCCTCGGCTGGACCGCTCCTTATTGCGTTGGCTTAATCGCCCGCTTCCGGCAGCGCTACGCCCACGCAAAGGAGGCAAGGCTGTCTGCTGCTCTTTGGAATAGCATTGTTTGCGCTGACTATAACCTCTGAGTGGGTCGAGTGGGCCAGAGCTGATCCAAAACAAGGGCTCCTCGAAACCCGCCTCACAGCACAAGCTGTAGGCAAGGCAGGCTTTGTGATGCAGTGCTTACATTGCCAGACTGTGAGTTGCGTGAGATAGAAGGGGGCAAAGCGGCGTGCATACCTCGGTGGGCTTGATGCCGGCCGTACTCATCTCCTCAAATAGCTTTGTCGCCCTTGCCACCTCGCCTGCCACAGGTTCTAGGACAATAACAAAAAGAGTCTCAGCAAGCTACCCATAGTGTCAAGAAAAATTGCTACCGCAAAATACACACATGCGTCATCTGTCAGCCCTCCTCAAGTGGGCAGATGGGTTGTCACTAATCGCAGGGAGGGGGACAGGGCAAGGATGCAAAGGCAAGTCAGCTTCCTACAAGAGTCATCTCCCTGACTAAGGGCGGCGTAGACACATCTGTGAGGTGGCTCAAAAGGCACACGGACTCAAACACCTTGTTCGGAGCCGTGCGCTTACACTCCGAAAATGCTTATTGCAATGGAGGGGCGGAGCAGGACCAGCAGGCCTATATGCACAGGTGTTGCAGGAGTGCAACGTGGCAATGTCCGCAAGGGAGGCAGCTAACCGGGATGGAGGGAGGAAGGGAGGAAGGGAGGGAGGGGAGGACAGGAGGGGAAGAAGGGAGGGGAAGACGGACGGAGAAAGAGGAGAAGGGAAACGGGACCTGATTTGCTGCAGCAATTGATCATGGCTGTAATGAATCAGTATATAAGTCGATATAATATTCATTTATATATAATAGTTAATTAAGTTCAGCCTGCTAAACTTTAGTTAGTAGTCAGTCTGCTGGACTATACATAATTATCAGTTTAATGATTCAGCCGGAAGCAGCAGGCTGAAGTCCATATAAGTCAGCTTGCTGACCCATTCTTTGACAGCCAGCTGACTTCCGTACTCGGTAGCAGCGAACTGCCTTGACATACACCTAAGTACGATATGCTAGATGAATGGCCAGATGACATCCCTATGATGGATGGCGATTCGGGATGATGGGAGATGGCGGTGGATTTGGTTAACCGAGGTCCTACCAACGTGGTTAACTCCCGGGTAGGCGGTGCCATCGCACTGACCGTTGAACAGTAAACTCATTCCATGTACATATGCTAGGCATTGCTCTCGAGTTCGGCATTCGGAAACGAGGCCAACTCTCTTGTACAGCTTACTGAGAGAGATCTGAATCCAAGGCGAGAAGCCATTGATACGCACTGTCTTCTAACCTTGCTTATGTATGAGTTTACTGATTTGCATCATTGATGCTAGTTTACTCGCATTTGACTTACGAGTATTATTCCCTGCTAGTGTATTGTCCTTTGCCGTTTAACTAGTTAACGGAAATACCATAAAGATTACTTGCTGATATAAAGATCTTTATTAATTGTTAATCGCCTATTTGGTAAGTCGATTCATTTCAGTGGTATCGGAGCAGTTATCACAGTCTTCTTTGTATGGTAAGGACAAGGTCTCAAACTAGCAACTCCCGAGACATGGAGAACCAGGATAACGAGAATGTCGAAAACCAGGCGGAAAGCCATGTAGCGGGAAACCGTACCTATTCGGAAGCAGTAGCGGATACTGCAGCTAGGGAGGCTGCAGATGAGGCAGCTGCTATTGCCTCAGTCGCAGCTCAGCAAGCTGAGGAGGAGATAGCCAGACTAGAAGCTGAACAAGTAGCAAAGGCCGCTGAAGATATACAAAGGAGGGAAGGACAGCCAGCTGACGAGCGCACTGTTGAAGAACTTATGGCATCAAGGGCCAATGTTCTGAACCCACCTCCTGCCGTACAACTCAATGTACCCCTAGGTCAAATACGTGACCGGCTGAATGCGGCAGGAATTGCTGCTGCAGGAGCAAGAGGGATTGTTGAGGACACTACTCAGCGAGTAGATGCCAATGCTGCTGCTGCATTTGCTAATCTACCACCCCAAAATGTAGACTTGGGAGCATTGTTCGTTCAGATGCAGTCGCAAATGGCGACCATGTATCAGTCCCAGCAGGAGGACAAAAGAATCATAATGTCCCTACTCCGGGACAGAGACCAACTGGGGTCTCACACCACTAGTGGTGGTGGCCGAGGGCCTAGTAAGCCCAAGCCGAAACCTCCCCAGGACTATGATCCTGAGGGAAACAGAAAATATTACCTGATCAAGTTTCTCGCGGATGTTGAGCAGTGGCTGGAGAACTACCCAGAACTGCAAGATTACGAGAAGGTCAGGCACACCGGTGCGCTACTGAAAGGCAGTGCCGCAGACTGGTGGCTTTACTGGAAGGAAGAGCGTAAGGCTCGACAACTCGGTGACCCTACGTGGGTTGAGTTTGTCGAGAAGTTGCATGAGAAGTTTGATGTCATCAACCAGCAGGAGAAAGCTATCTATGCGATGATCTCCCTGACACTGAAGCAGACCACTTCGGTTGCTGAGTTTGCTCAAAAGTTCCAAGAGAACATGATGAAGCAGCCAGATTCGCCAGAACGGTATAGGATAGCATACTTCAGGTATGGCTTGAAATCCGAGGTCTCTGGTCATTTTGCTGAGAAAAAGTATGAGAAACTGGCTGACTTGATCCGGGATGCTGACGCCTGGGATCAACAGCAGCTCAATCACAAGCGCCAGAGTAATGCTTTGGTGTCTAAGATTGTCAAAAAGTCCCACGGTTCCTACAATGCAATAGAAGGAGACCAGGCTGAGGATAATCAGGGTGATGAATATGAGTATGAGTACAATGCTATTCAGGCTAGAGATAGAGGTGGGTCCTCTCGAGGCGGCTATGGAAGGGGTGGTGGGAGGACTAAGCCGAGACCAGCCTCAGCAAAATCCACTTGCTACCATTGTCAACAGAAAGGCCACTACAGAGAACAGTGTCCAGTCAAGCACCTGCCCAAAGTCGAGAGAAAAGAGCAGCCTTTAAAAGACAGCAACAGTCAGTAATCCAGTCAAAAGCTGGAACGGGAAGGAAGACAGAATGTTATGTCTGCTGCTAAGAGAGGTACCTCCTCAACTTGACGAAGTGGTTGAGAAAAAGGTACGCCCTCCGGAGCACCCTACTGCTGCAAACATTGTTGCTCAGTACACGGATGTGTTTAATATGCCTCCAGGACTACCCCCTAAGCGGGGAGTAGATCATAGGATTGATTTATTACCTGGTAGTCGGCCACCCTGGCAACGCACGTATGGCTTGTCTTATTTGGAGAGTGAGGAGTTAAAAACACGGATTGCAGAGCTGGAGGAAAATGGTTACATTTCTCCCAGTAAATCACCGTACGGCGCACCTATCCTATTTGTTAAGAAAAATGATGGCAGTATGCGGATGTGTGCGGATTACAGAGCCCTGAACAGAATTACAGTAAAGCCATTTGGACTGACTAATGCTCCTGCTACCTTCATGGGTGCTATGAATGACATTTTCAGACCATATTTGGATAAGTTTGTGCAAGTTTTCCTGGATGATATTTTAATTTTCTCTAAAGATGAAGCTCAGCACACTGAACACTTAAAAACAGTCCTGGACACTCTGCGAAAAAATCACTTATATGCTAAAATGAGCAAGTGTAATTTCTTTAAGGAAAGTATTGAATTCTTAGGCCACGTTGTCAGTAAAGAGGGTATCAGTGTGGATCCTAAGAAAGTCCAGACCATAAGGGACTGGCCAATACCGCAGTCTGTCTCTGAAGTTAGATCCTTCTTCGGGTTGGCTAACTACTATAGGAGATTTATTGAGAATTATTCCACAAAGGCCAGTAAACTGACTGACCTTACTAAGAAAGACATCGGGTATGTGTGGGGGGAAGAGCAGCAGGCTGCCTTCCAGACCCTTAAAGATGCCCTTTGTTCTGCCCCAGTGCTAGCCGTGTATGACCCCAGCAAACCGGTGCAGGTGGTTACTGATGCCTCTGACTTTGCCATGGGTGCTATTTTGTTGCAGCCTGCTG
>WELA01007315.1:160501-203718 GCA_009602735.1 Mesotaenium endlicherianum
GCTGGAGCAGTTCCAAGTCCAGATCGACTACAAACCAGGGAAGTTGAATCCTGCTGATGCACTCTCTAGAAGACCTGACTTGCAAGAAAGGAACTTTAGTCAGCATGCTGTAGATAAAGTCCTGTGTGCACTCACTTCACTAAAGGTGAAAAAGTCCTTCCTAGAACAACTTAGGAAAGCCTACCTTTCTGACCCAACATTTGAGCCCAGCCCCATTACTCATGTGTGTCGTGCTACTGCACTCGAGTATAAGCTTAAGGGAGGGGTCTGGGTGACTGAAACCACTTCAGGCAAGCTGAAGCTGGTGATTCCTAATAACTTGGAAATAAGGTCTCTCTTACTGAGTCAAGCTCATGACAGTCTCCTGGGTGGACATTTGGGGCAGGCCAAAACTGTTGGCAAACTGGCAAAACATTATCATTGGGAGGGATTACCTCGGGAGGTCTTGAAATATGTCAAGTCCTGTGACGAGTGTCAGAGAAATAAGTCTCGGCACACACCACCCGGAGGTCTCTTGCAACCACTGCCCATCCTAGCTGGACCCTGGGAAACTATATCCATGGACTGGGTGGTCACACTGCCACGAACTGCTAATGGGCATGATTCGATATTGGTAGTCGTGGATAAACTGACAAAAATGGTCATTTTTATCCCCACAACTGTCAAAGTGACTGCACTCGAAACAGCGAGACAGTTTTACAACCATGTAGTATGCCAACATGGGCTCCCTTCTAATATCATCTCAGACAGAGACTCAAAATTCACCTCTAAGTTCTGGAGAGCTTTAATGGGGTTAATGGGAGTCAAACAGCTGCTCAGCACAGCAAACCACCCTCAGACTGATGGGCAGACTGAAAGAACTAACCGAGTTCTGCAGGAGGTGCTGAGAGCATATATTAACCAAAAACAAGATAATTGGGATGACCTGTTGCCTCAAATTCAGTTTGCGGTCAACAGTGCGGTGCACGCGTCAACGGGCAAGACTCCTTTTGAACTCAGCCTGGGTAGAGTTCCTAAGTCTCCTCTAGATGTGCTAGGGGAATCTTTAACTCACCCTGAAGGGATTGACAACCCGGTCTCCCTCCAGTTAACTCAGGAGTTTGCTGACACCCTGTCAGAAGTCCAACAAAACCTGCACAAGGCCCAAGAAAACCAAAAAAATTACGCTAATCAACACCGTCGGGAACTGACATTTTCCAAGGGGGATATAGTCAAACTGCATTCTCAGCACCTGTACCTCCCTGGTGTGGTCAAGAAAAAGCTTGGCCCTGTCTGGGTTGATCCATATTCGGTAGTGCGTCGTGTCGGTCAGAATGCTTACAAACTGAACATGTCAGCCGACTACAAGGGTCACCCGGTCTTTAATGTCTCCTTCCTGGAACCATACATCAAAGATGATACACTGTTCACAAGTCGGTTACCTGTCCAACCGGAACCGGTCCCCGCTGTCCGCGACGGCGACCCTGAGGAATATGAGGTCGATGAGATTTTAGACGCTCGCTCGGTCCGTCGATCGTCTAAATATGTCATGAAATACCTCATTCGATGGAAGGGTTACGATGCCTCTGGGGACACTTGGGAGTTTAAGGACCACTTGACCAATGCCAAAGGGGCGTTGAAACGGTTCCACCTTCGGGCCGCTGGAGTCCCTCCATAACTGTCATTTCAGTTGACACGGGAAGGTGACAGGCGGTCCTGTCTCCATTTAAGTTGGAGGGGAAAATATATGACAGTTAGTGAGCGAGAGCGATAAAGGGACAGTTACGTGAATCCTATGTGTCAGCATAGTGACAGAGGGGACAGCCTGGCCCACATAAAGCACCTTGAGCTGAAGGAAAAAGGGCCTCGCACAACACTACATCACTTAACTCACCCTAAAACACAATCATACGTTTATGTTTAGCGCATCGCAACTACGTCAACTTTTAGCAATTACCTCGTAAGATAAACAGCAGCGAATCCACTATACTAATACTAACATACTTCCTACAATCCCTATGACAAAGGTCCATATCCTACTAACTGGTGCCCTGGTTACATGCACAGGATGGCGCCCACCACACAAAAGGAGGACAGAAAGCGCAAGGCAGAAGAAGCCAGGAGGACAATGGAGCAATACCAGAAGGAGCTGGCGGCGACGTCCCTCACCAGGAGAGAACAAGAAAGGGTCCGCAGACAACAAGAGGCGGCAGAAGAGGCACAGAGGAAGAAGGATCAGGAAGCGGAAAACCTCAGGAAGGCTGACGAGGAGAGACAGAAGAAACAGCAAGAAGAAGCGGCAGCGGCAGAAGAGGAGAAAAGAAGAAAGATTGAAGCGGACAGACAGGAGAGCTTGGCCACTTATAGGTATACTGTGGTGGGTGGCCAAAACTTTGATAACCTGAAGGAAGCATTGCTGGCAGCCCAGGAGATCAACAGGCTGGAACAGACAACACTGCTACAGAAGGAAGGAGCTACAGCACTGGACAGGTACATCGAGACACACACCGGCGTGGTCCTTTACGAAGATTATGCTAAGATGGTGGGCTATACAGCAGAGCAGGCCCGGTATCTCGCAGATGATTCAGAGGACAAGCCGGTCCCCATACCGGGAATAGTGGGAGATCAGAGACTCATCCGGATGGTGAGCATGCGGCCCGATAGCTTTAAGGATACGGTATTCTACCTCACACTCCTGCCAGCTTACAATGAAGTTGAGAGAAGGAGCTGGGAGTACTTGGCCAGGGAAGCAGGACAGCAGATGTTCTCTCCCCACTGGTTCCCGTGTAAACTGAGGAAGGTTGAGCACGGACCCCAGTACTACCAGCAGCCAACAGACTGGAGGTGGATGACCGTCACAAATAAGAAGCAGGAGTGTGACCAAGCCCAACCGGATGACTTCCACTATGGCCTAGACTGCTATCTCATCCTACCATCGCACATTGCCCCTTGGGACCCCAGGCTGAATGGATGCCTGAGCAATATGAATGCAAAGACCAAGGAGCATAGGAGGAGGGGAAGAGACTACTTCTCTAAGGGAAAGCATGCCTTTGTCAAATGGGCAAAGAATGCAGGCCGGATAGATATCAGCAAGCTGAAGGCCAAGCAACCTCCAGCGCGCCCTAAGAAAGGGAGGTCGGTAGACTACTCCATGTCTACTAGGGAGCAGGACGACTTAGTGGACGAGACCCCTACTCTCTCCGAGGAGGAGGATGAGGAGGATGAGGAAGAGGAACAAGGCAGAGGAGAAGCATCAGCAGCAGGTACTCAGGATACCCAGGGGCAGGCAGGGGCGAGTCTTAAAGAACCACGATCAGGTATTTGGAATGTGATCCCCGTTATGGCGGCAACTGGACCCCGCGCTCGCTCCCCCAGCCCACGTGCCCAAGCAGGGGAAGAAGCTGATCTGACTGTACTGGGCAGCAGACACAGGCAGAAATCCCCAGAGGACAGGGGTGCCAGGAGAGCGACACGCGGGTGGGCCAGAGGTATGCCGGCCTCCCCCTCTGCCCAGGGGCATGTACCTCTAGCCAATGTGTTTCAGCATCCTACTGGAATGCCTGTCTATGTGGGCATCAACACCCAAGTGGTTGAAGAGCAGGCTACCATCCTTCGTTCTCCTCGAGGTCCAACTTTAGAGCAAACCGGGTTCTTTAGAAGGCCAGCTGACAGACCTAGAGGGCTGTCCAGATCTAGGTCCAGATCTCCGTCTCCTGACCCTGAAGCCCCAGGAACAACCCCTTAAGGTGACAGGCTGAAGAGACAGTCAGTAAGGGAGGCTGGTCAGGGTCAGTTCCTTTATTTAAGGCTTTTGCAGTTTAATGTTGTCGAGGCGACAAGAAGTTAAGTTGGAGGGATTGTAATGAATCAGTATATTAGTGGATATAATATTCATTTAAATATAATAGTTATTTAAGTTCAGCCTGCTGAACTTTAGTTAGTAGTCAGTCTGCTGGACTATACATAATTATCAGTTTAATGATTCAGCCGGAAGCAGCAGGCTGAAGTCCATATAAGTCAGCTTGCTGACCCATTCTTTGACAGCCAGCTGACTTCCGTACTCGGTAGCAGCGAACTGCCTTGATATGCATCTAAGTGCGATATGCTAGATGAATAGCCAGATGACATCCCTATGATGGATGGCGATTCGGGATGATGGGAGATGGCGGTGGATTTGGTTAACCGAGGTCCTACCAACGTGGTTAACTCCCGGGTAGGCGGTGCCATCGCACTGACCGTTGAACAGTAAACTCATTCCATGTACATATGCTAGGCATTACTCTCCAGTTCGGCATTCGAAAACGAGGCCAACTCTCCTGTACAGCTTACTGAGAGAGATCTGAGTCCAAGGCGAGAAGCCATTGATACGCACTGTCTTCTAACCTTGCTTATGTATGAGTTTACTGATTTGCATTATTGATGCTAGTTTACTCGCATTTGACTTACGAGTATTATTCACTGCTAGTGTATTGTCCTTTGCCGTTTAACCAGTTAACGGAAATTGCCATAAAGATTACTTGCTGATATAAAGATCTTTATTAATTGTTAATCGCATATTTGGTAAGTCGATTCATTTCAATGGCCCCGTAGGCAGGATCATCCAGCTGCAGCGCCGACGCCTTCATGCGTGCAAAGACGCCCTCCGCCTTCGCGGTCTGCCACTGCCTGGCATACACGCTGGACAAGATGCCCCACCCATCACACACGCATACACGCACACACGCACAAAATACACACACACACAGCGCTTGCGCACACAGAGGAGGGCGGCACAACAGCAGATGTGTCCTGTGCTGAGACGGCCACAGCATGTCGAGGGCCGGTGTGGCGTCTCATTTGGACCAGTTTGTGCTGGGCGCACTATCTTGCAGGCATTACTCTCCTTGAAGGAAGCTAACCTCTTGAGGATCTTCTCAAGCATCTTGATATCTACCCTGACAATATTTCGGAGGAGGCAAGGGAGGGCAGAGAGAAAGAGAGAAGAAGGAGAAGAGAGGGAGGGGGCGCGGGGCGGGAAGGGACTTGATGAGGGTGCTGCACATGTGCAGCGTGGGCTGCCCACCCTCCGCCATAAAGCGCGCGTACGCTCCCTCCGCCTCCCTCAGCTTCCCTGGGCACACCATCGGCCACCGCAACACACGAAAGCGAATAAAATGAAAACGATATCGCTTCTCCTGCCGCCGGGATAGGTAGCCAGCTGTCCATCCCGAAGGGGCACACCTTATTGCCCACATCACTGACGCAGCAACTTCTTTCACCTGGTTTATGCGAGCCTCTTGCTGTGGTTGCTAGCTTGAAAAGAGTCACGCGCATTCAGATGGGCATTGGTTTCTCACTGGAAGGGGCACAGCGCGAGCCCCTCTTGCGGGCGCCATGGCTGCAAGAACGGGTGAGCATTGCGGCATTGCACGGGGCAGCTGCCACCCGTGCGGCCGCGTGGCCACTTTGCATGTTCTACCGTGCTGGGCGCGTCGGAGCCAAGTGGCAGCTGGCTGATGTCCCACAAGACTTCCATGACTACCCGCTTGTAAGCCTTGCGAAGAGAGAGTGCCATGTGTTTGTATGGGGCATGCATGCATGCCGCCCTAGCTTGGACACGTCAGGCTGGGCTGACAAAGAGGCCTGGGTACTTGAGCCCCCAGAATGGGAGCTCTTGAATTCCAGGTGTGGACGCTTGGCATGTACAAGGTGCTCAAGGTGCAATTGTCAATGACGAGGTGTTTGCACATACGAGGGTGCACAATCAGAGTGAGAGTGCCTGCTTAGAGCAGTCGGGCCTCAAGTCTTCCAAGAACGTTAAGAGCACAACTCTCCCTCTTCCCCCTCCTCTATCTGATTCTCTCTCTCTTCCCTCTTTCCCTTTCTCCTTCCCTCCCCTCTCTTCCCCCCTCCTACCCTTCCTCCCATCCGTCTTTCTACTTTCCCCTCCTCCCCGCCTCCCCCTCCCCCTCCTCCTCTGGCAGCACCTGCACCTCCTCCTCCTCCTCCTCCGCCTCCTCTGGTGATGAAGAAAGCCCCTCCTTCTTAACCANCAGTAAAGGCGGCTATGAATCCAATCCGCATTGACTGTGGCCCAGCTTTCTCTATGACAAAAGGCAAGCTCACTTCTTGTAGCGGGCTTGCCACTGGTCGTGCGACCAGTAGTCGGCCATTCATGCGGGGCTCCTCTTGAACCACATGCGCGGCATTGCACTCTCGAGCGTCTTACACTGCGTGAGCACCTTGGCAGCCTTGGCCCGCTCCACCATCTTGCGTCGGAAATTCTCATTGCTGAGGATGGGCGTCTCAAAGCGCAGCAGCTTGGGCTTGGGTCTGTTCAGATCCTTGCCATAGTCGCTGAGCCAGTTGGCTTTGGGGTCAACCTGGGCAGCCCGCCCTCAATGAAGGCCTCTTTCTCCGCTCTCGCTTTCAGTGTTGCATCAGGGACGCCCTCACTACGCCGGGTCTGGGACATTTGGCTCCGCCAGTCAGCCTATTCAGTTTATGCACTCCTTCTCCGAGGAATGTCCTGAGTAGGCGAGGTGAATGGCAATTATGCCGCCTGAAGTTGCGTAAGGGGGTGGTGAGCGAAATGCCAGGGAGTATAAAGTAGCAAACGGGGGCTATCAAGCTGGCCCCGCATGATTCCATGACATAGAGTTCAGCTGACGAGATGCTCGATCTTGCATCGAAGATGCAATTCGGCCTAAAAATGATAGAATGAAACAAAAGCTGGTGGTAACGAAAGTACGTCAATTCTGTTCGATTAGATGGTCGATAGTAGTGTAGGAGTGACACGTCTTCATGCAGAGCCTCTGACTGGCAAGGCTGTCTATTTGTACCCTTTTTGATATTGATGCACAAATCTTAGCCTACTCTGTAGCTGAGTGTGTATGGAATCCGTGATTTACTCTTGACATATTTGGTGCGAGGTCCATATTTTTCTTGAAATCTCTTCTGTTAGTTTCAAACTTTACTCTTACTCTCTGAATGAATTAGTAGAGAGTTAGAAGAGTAACTGTGTGGAAACTGCTCCAACAAGTTTACTCCTACTCTCTAAATGAAGTAGTAGTGTTAGTAGAGTAATCTCACTGTGTGCTTACTGCTCTAACCCTGCTACTTCCTGAACAGATTTGATGCGAAATGTTGGAACCGTCCTCTAAAGGACCATCTTTTTCTTCGAAAACGTCTTTGCCTGCAGCTGCTAGTGCTAAGGCCAATCTGCGGGAGTCAGAAACACTCAAAGGCCAATCAACAAATTAAGCGGCAGCCCGGGTGATCTTAGAGATACAAATATATTGGTAGAATGTTCTTATAGAGCGACGCACTCAGGTTGCTTAATTGCGTGGCAGCTGCCAAAATATGAGCAGCCACGTTGTGTCACTCTACTGGTGGCCCTTCGGCGATGTTGCAAAGAAAAGGGGCACGCTCTTATATGTTTTCTCTTGCTCTTTTTTGCAAGTAACGAGATTGACCATAAGTACCTGCCATATAAGTTAGTATTTTTGTAAGCTTAACAACTTCATACTTGCATCGTGTAGGTAAGCTCGGATCTAATTTTGGAATTATAAGCACGTACGACTTCAAGCAAATAGACATGAAGAAGACAGTAGAGGACATATGTCATGACTTTCCTCGACGTCACTACTAGTTTTGCCCATCAAATGAACAAGCTATTGACCAAGACATCCATGTCCGCTTTGTATTTTTTGCACAGCCAGTTTATCATACTTTGCCTGCTATACTTACGTTGTACCTTACACCCATTCGCACATGCTCTTTATAAGGGGCCGTGGCACGTAGATTCAACCCAGGTACTTGAAAGCATTTCCCCTAGCTTAATGCCGAGTGCGCGCTGAAGCATGTAGTTGATGTTTCTTGAAGTTGCACCTTCTTGCCTCTCATGATCCATGCTCGTCCTTCCTGCGAGCGTAGTTCCTTAGGAGTCAAGCTTGCTAGCAACTTGTAACGGGGCAACTACGATAGTCGCTCAAGCACCAACATGTAAGAGCGCAACAGCACGCGAATATTGACAACTCCTCCTCCTGAGTTGCTTGCAAAGTGTGCGAAGTTTCTCGCTCGCCTATGAGGAGGAGCCAAAGAAGTAGAGGAGCACCTGTCCTCTCTCAAAAGATGGTGTGAGTTTGTACATTGCTTTCTTGTTTTCCTCAATTGTAGCAGCTATTTGGCTTCAGTGAACTGCAACACAATAGAATTATAAACCTGTAGTCGTAGAATTGTCTTACTTGTTGACCTTTCCGATGCAGGCTTGACTCCGGAACTGCTATGGTGTGGTGCAATTGTGGGATGCACGTCCTTCCGGTCCGGCAGCTTGATGTTCTTAATGAAGAGCAGTTAGAAGAACAAATTGGTTGGCTCTGGAAGTGATATGGAGCCTCTCAGGCACCCCAAGGAGCTGATTACTAACTAGAGCATTTCAGCGTATTCTGGTCTAGCTCGTGTATAGTTTGAGCTGACAGAAGCACCAGAATGAAGGTCTGCAGCATGCTGTCATTCGCAACTATCATACACGAGCTATTACACAACATTGGTGCTTGTTGTGCGTTACGAGGTCAAGTGCGCAACATAGGTATAAGCAACACATTATAAGCAAGCAGGCTTTGCTGCAATGAAGTCTAAAATACATGTGGCTTTATAGCCAAAAAGGGAGTCAAGTCTCAAATGTTTTAATTAAGGAGTGTGTACTCTCCACAGTGAGCACCTCAAGATTGTAAGCTGATAGGAAAACAACTAATGAAGTATGGCCCAAAAAATCACTGGAGGCACATCATGATCTTCAAGAGTAGTCCCATGCAAGGATTTAAGCTGTGACTTTGCTCACCACTTGTGAAGTTCTTCAAGTGACTGGAAGCCTGCAAGGCTTGCTCTTCACAAAAGAGAGACTAAGTGGTCCTGAAAACACAAAAGATAAAAGTGTAAGCTTTACTGATAATCTCTGTGGCTTACAACTGGCATAATGGGACTTCTAAAAAGATGTTCCTCTGGGGACATCTCTAGTACTTATACTCCTGGAAACCTGGCGTCGTATGCGGTGGATCCGACGTATGCAGTCACTCTAGGAGGTCTCCTATGTCCACTAATGTGTACAAGGCATGTACTAGCACTCCTATTGGCTAAGCATAACTCAAACCAATCAAAGCAAAGCACGTAGAATATGCTATGTCTCTCATTGGTGGAGCTTACCTTGGGTGATTCTACCTAGATAGCGCCTCAAAAGTGAATCTGGAACTTGAGGAAGCTTCCTCTAGGAGTAGGTGATGCAGTCATCAAGTCATAGCCTCAATGATGCGCTTATACTATGGAAATGCAAAACTTATGTAGTCTAAGGGACTCGCGGATTTGTGCGAACAAAGCTAGGGGTGCTTGGGGTCACGAATAGCCAACTATGTCACCTTTGGGTACATTGAGTCACAAGTTGGCCGTTAGGTGTGATTCCGCTAGGGGCCAAAAAGGGGTGCGAACTAGATCGCGTTTGTCTCGCTCGATACTTAAGCAAAGGACGCAAAACCGGTACCATTTGGAAGGTGCCTCGACGCGCTACACTTTGGTGACTTGGAAACCTAGAAAAGGTCAACATATAAATGCGTAAGGTCATTGCAAAGTCGATCTTCCTAGGTTAATGGTTCACACAAGTGGAGCTCAATTTTGTACATCAACCTCAACTCAATAAATCATGACAACTATCGTGCGTTACGAGGTCAAGTGCGCAACATAGGTACAAGCAACACATCATAAGCAAGCAGGCTTTGCTGCAATGAAGTCTATATCACATGTGGCTTTATAGCCAAAAAGGGAATCAAGCCTCAAATGTTTTAATTCCCCCCCCAGCGTGTACGCTGCCTAAGGCTAGTTCAGAGCAGTCATTGCAGAACCAGTCTCCAGCTGGCACGCAAGCCAGCGACGGGTTGAGGCAACTGATGTGGAAGCCAAGGTTGCAGCTATTGTAGAGCAGCATCTTGGCCTTCTGGCCAGGACTGTGGCAGATCTGGCACGCCCAGTCTTTGGGCGAACGCGCGTCGCAGGGTCAAATCTGCAAGTCAAGGTTAGGAAGGTGGCATGGTCCACAGTTCTTCGTGTGGTCCTTGTGAAGACGGCCATCTGCGCCTTCCAGCTCCAGGACTCCTGACGCCAAGACGCGCTTGACGCGCAGGATGACCGGCAAGCTGCTGGTTATCGAGGGTGTTCTTCGTCTGACGTCGCAGGTACACAAAGTCACCTGCAGAAAACTGCAACACCTGCGTACGATACGCTCCTCCACGAGTCATGGCATACCTCAACGTATTGCGATGCTGTGCGATGCTGAGATTATCCATGGCCATGGGCATCAAGCGCTGGAAGAGTTGCGCACGCTACCCAATAAGAACGCTCCACGGGACTGTACAAGTCCAAGACATCCGCCATCACCCGGCACACGCACCCCTCCAGGAAGACGAAGTCGCGGCTGCGCTTGAGGACGCGCTCGCACTCCCTCGTGGTGACGCCTGAAGCCATCACCTTAGAGGTGACATATTGCAACACTGGGGCGTCCTCCCAAACATCATTGGGCCCTTGCTGCCTGCTGTCCTGCTCCTTTGCTTCCGCCAATGCTAAGCGCCGCGTGTTGACAGTCACCATGGCCCGGCTCGTGAGCCCTGCGGGCCGCACCTTGCTGTCCACAGTGAAGGCCAGGAATGCCGCTGCGTGCCACGCCACAAGCTTGTCCTCGTCATGGCGCGCCACAGTTAGGTCCCTCGACAATGGAAGAGGGTTACGGTTGAGGCCGTCGGCGTCCATGTTAGTGGACCCAGGGCGGTGATGCACGTCGAAGGTGTACTCCTGCAGAATGAGCGCCCATCGTGCGTACTTGCCTGTTAGGCCCTCCGATGTCATGAGCCACTTGAGTGGCTGATGGTTGGTGACCAGGGGGAAGTGGGTGCCGTAGAGGTAATGCCTAAAGTGCTCAATCGCCCAGACTGCGGCCAGGCACTCCCCTCGTAAGATCCGTAGTTGCTATTGGCGCGGTTGTTGCTGCGGCTAGCGTAGGCCACCTTGGCTCGAAGCCCTCATGCTCCTGCACCAGCACCGCGCTCAGCCCCGCCTGCAACCAGTTAGTGTGGAGGATGAAGGGTTTCTTGTAGTCGGGCCGCCGCAGCACCGGTGGGCTCACCAACAGCTTTTTGAGCTTGTCAAACGCCGCCTACTGCTCTGGCCCCCACACATAAGCAACACCCTTCTGCAACAAGTTGTTGAGTGGCTTGGCCAGCTCCTGAACCCTGGCACGAAGCGTCGATAGTAGTTGGCGATGCCAAGGAAGGCCCTCGGCTGCGAGAGGTCCGTTGGAGGCAAAATGCTCGTAATGGTTGAGAACTTGGCCAGCTGCGGCGCCAGACCGCTCAAAGAGAGCAGATGCCCGAGGTACTCCACCTCTTGAGTCCCAAATGTACACTTGCCGGGATGGCACTTGAGCCCCGCGGCCTCCAAGCGCTCCAACACGGCAATGATGTGGACCACGTGCTCCTCAAACGTCTCACTAAAGACGAGCACGTCATTGATGTAGCACCGGGCGAAGGGAAGCCCTGCCAGCTCCTTATTCATGACCCTCTAAAATGTGGCCGACGTGTTCCTCAACCCAAAAGGCATCACCACCCACTCGTAGAGGCGCTGTGCCCCCAAGAACGCCGTCTTATGCTAATCCTCCTTGGCAATGGGAATTTGGTTGAAGCCCTGGCGCAGGACCAACACTGAGAACCAAGTGCAGTTGCCAATGTCATCAAAGATCTCGTCTGGCGTCGGCATAGGGTACCTGTCCTGCTCAGTGACCTCGTTCAGCCGACGATAGTCACCGCACATCCTCTTCTCGACCAGTTGCCCGAGGCATCCTTCTTGGCTAGCATGATCGTGGGCGCGGCGTAGCGAGACGAAGACTTCCTGATGAGCCGATTGTCCTCCAGCTTGCCTGTCTGTGCGCCGATCAGACCATCCTCAAAGTGATCGTATCTCTTGAGGAAGATAGGCTCCTTAGAAATGAGAGGGATCCGGATGGGATCCCCCTTGTAGCGCCCGAGGCCGTGCATGCCGCTGGCAAAGCTGACGCTGCGTCTCCCATCCAACAGTGTCGTCAGCTGTGCCGCCTGGGCGTCAGTGAGAGTCCCCCCCAGCTTCCATGTAGGCGCACCTGGTGAGGGCTCCTGCCCTGCAGCCGGCTCCTCCTGCCCTGCTGCTGGCGTAAGCTGTGGCGCTGCAGGTGTCACCTGCCCTGCAGCTGTCTGTGCTCTGCCTGCGATGGGTGCCTCCTCCTTGGCAGCTGCTACCAGCTGCCCTGCACCGCCTGCCTGAGGTCGCAAGCGAGGAAAAAGAAATGGCGACCGGAACTCTCTGGGTCGCTGTGAGGCCTCCTCTCCTGAGTCCCCCCCTTAGCAAACCAGAATCGTCACGGGCCGGCGGCGGGGACCGATGGCGGGCGCGAGCCTGCGGGGCAGGCCCCGCGCGCTGAGAATGCCACGCGGTGCCGCGCGGAGCTTGGCCGTCATCGTCAGGGGAGTCCTCGTCCATGGCGTCAGCAGGCTGAGGCAGCTCTGGGTGGCGTGCCTCCGCATAAAGAGGTTCCAAGGCCTGTATCTGAAGCAGGATCCATGTGAGGACGTGGGCGTCAATTGCCTGTCCCAAGAGGCAAACGTGGTTCACCTATGTGAGACCGTCCAGCTTTGTGAGGTGCGGCGGGAAGCCCATGGCGCGTTCCATCTCCGTCGGGCGGGACCTGTCAAACATGCCAGCCTCCAGGTCAATGACCATCTCGCGCTGAGCGCCCACAAAGGCATCGCTGTCGTAGCGGCTGACAATGGAGGGGAGCGCTCGAGTAACGTCATGAAGGACCTCGCACTGCGCCTGCGAGGGATATGGCAGCAGCGTCACCCGCTGCGCCAGCCAAAAAACATCAAGGATGGAGTCGACGTTGCGCGTGTGGCGCAAATGGGCGGCTGGCAAAGCCTCGAGAGTGCCCGGCATCGCCAGGTTGGTGAAGTAAGCGCGGACGCGATGCGCAAACGAGCCAATCCGGGCAGCGTCAATGACGGCCTCGCGACCGACGTAGCTGTTGCAGAGGGCAAAGATGGCACTGAAGTCGGGCCTGCGGTCGTAGCGTGCATCCACGTTCTCTAGGACCCATGCAAGAGTGTGCGGCGGCTGACGATCCTCCACCATGTTGAGGACGCGGAGCAGGTGCCAGAAGAGGGTCGTGCGAGGGTCACTGAGTGCTCTGCCACGCCGAGCTCTAGAAAATCCTTGGCACTCCCAACCTGCAATGATGAGGTTGATGGGCCCAAGGCGAGTGACATGCTCGATGGTGATGTCGCGGATGTCCATGGGCCAATCCGTCTGCGCGCGGCAAAAGGCGTACGCGTGAAGGAGGACTGGGAATCGCACGTGGCACAGAGCCATCTGCCAACGAGCCACCTGCTGAGCCTCGGGATTGGGGTCCACACAGACGTAGCGGCGCACGGGAATGCCGGCCTGCAAGGTCGCTAGCAGCCCTGTGGCGATCCCGGCAAAGAGCTCAACAAGCACAATGCCGCCAGGTCGCTCGTCGAGCGAGTCGGCACAGATGGGTGTCGGCAGCGAGCGGCGCCCCATGGCAGGATCGTCGGGCTGTGCGGGCGGCGGATAGGTGCGCTCGGCACTGTGCTGATGTGGCGCCATGCGGACCGCAGCCACGGCGCGCTCGGCGTAGTCGCACGTGAGACTTGGAATGGGGTCCGCAATGGGCAGGGGACACCCCTCCCGAGCTTGGGCCTGATAGGAACGCCACCTCATGCGGGCGTCCTGCAAGGCCTCCGGCGGCACAGCGCGAGCCTGACGCTGGGCCATGCGAACGCATAGAAGCTGCCATCGGCCACGCTGAGCGAGGTTGTCCTGGTGCGAGGCAGCATCGGCCAACTCGTCTAGAACGGGCCGCTGAGGCAGATAGGGATGTGGATCAAAGTAGGCGCGCTGGAGCTCCCGCATGGCCTCAGCGGGAACTGTGTGCAGACAGATCGCTTGGGGTTGTTGACCACCAGCCGTGGCCGGACGAGCAGGCGCAGGGCCAGCTGGACTCGCAGGCGGGACTACCCTCGCGGAGCTAGCTCGACGCGGGGATGCCAGAGATGCAGCATGAGCTTTGCTCGTGTGGCTGCTGTGAACGGGTGGCGAGGGAGCAGCCTGCCACCTGTGCGCGCCACCTTCTGAGGAGGACATCTTGAGGGGCGGTGGCCTGCGAGGTGGCTGCGTGGGGCGCCGACGTGTTGAGCCGCAGGGTCGAGGTACAAGGCGTAATGCGCCTGTGAGGAGGAATGCGTGTCGTCGCAATCTGGGAGTGGGCAAAAAGGTGGCGTGCCTCCTCGCTCCCGAGTGTTGTCGTACTGGGGCGTGCGCTCCCTGTCATCGTACAACGGCGTGATGGAGGGGACCCGCAGCTTGCAAAGAGGAGGGACCTTTCGCGCCTCACGCCGGGGCGTGAGCGACCGTGAGCACCTCGTCTCGCGGAGAGGAATGGTCTCTCGGGCGGGCCCAATGGTGGGCTTGGTGCGGTGTGTGTATCGCAAGGGCGGATGGGCGCGAGTAGCCAAGCTTGCGCGCGGCAGATTGCGGATGCTGCTCCAAAGCTCGAGCTGGCGCACGGGAGGCGTGGCAGTGCTTGAAGAAGCAGCAGCTGCGCGGGCGGAGGCAAACAAGTGCCTAACGCGGCACTCGTTGCTCGTGGAGCAATCACGGGACACGAGACGGCTGGGTCCAGCTGCGGCGGCCCAGGCCCAGCTGGACCGGTCTGCGGCCTCCTGCGACAGGTCGCTGAAGGCGGGCGGGCCTGTAGGCCTGCGCCAAACGTGCGTCATGGCCGAGGCTCCTCCAATGGCTGCGCAAGGTACTCCTCCGCAGACTCCTCGGGAAGGTGCTCCCACTGCTCCTCCTTCTCCTCGTTGCTGTCGAGGGGTAGGTCGTGGGACTCGCCAGGATAGGCGGCCTGCCGCATGGCCTCCTCCTCTGATGCCGTGATGCAAGGCCAGGAGTCGCCAGTGTGGTGCGATGCGCGTCGGGATGGCGGCTGAGAGTCCATACTGTATTGGATGGCCCAGCCAACAGGTACGTCGTGGCGTACGCGGACATCTGTCCTCGCTGGTTCACTGCGAGACGTCAAGGCCGTGGCAGCGGTGGGGGCAGTTGTTGCTGAGTCACAAGCAAGGACTGCGGCAGCGACGGCAGTACGAGCAACGGCAAGAGCCTCGGTGGTATCCTCCGCCATTTGCCGCATCCTGGCGCGGTGCGCTGCGCAGATGCGTATCTGCTCTCGGGCCTGGGCAGCCAGGACATCTGCCTGCTATTTTGGCGTGAGGTGGAGCTCTGCATTGGGCAGGTCTGGCTCCTCATCCTGCGGCTCAAACAGGTCCTCTCCCACAGAGATCTCCTTGTTCTTAGGCCCTCTCTTATCAATTTGGACCACTGGCTGGCCGTCGCCCAGCCCCATGAAGCCGTAGAGAGCGAACACCACTGGGCAGCAATCAACGATGTTGAGGGGAAGGACACCGTGTGCGTCCCTCTTGACTGCCATTCAGGTCGATAGGAGACCCGCTCCGCCTAGTTGTCGACCGCGGCGCCGATGGGAAAGAGCACGTCTTGCCTTAGTAGTACGTCAAAGGACTCTGAAGGAGAGACGAGCGCGTTCCGATGGATGGTCGTCTTGTCTGCAGTGCCCGGGCGGAGAGTGAACCGCAGTGCCAGCCTTGTGCGACCTGTGACGGACTCGGTGCCAGCCGCGGTGTTGATGCGCGTCGGCGAGTCCTCCAAGTTGGCCAAAGAGAGCCCCAGCCAACAAAAGTAGCGCAAGCTAATGAGGACCGGCTGCGCGCCCGTGTCGAACATGATGCGCAGCGGCGCCTGGGTGTTGACGAGCATGAACCCCTGCAAATTACCCAAAAACGCGGCGTTAGGAGTGCTGATCATCCTGCGCTCATGCGCAGAGCAAGCTGGTGCGGATTGCACCGCACTTGCGGCATCAGCTGTAGGCCTGCCAATGGCAGCGCGCACAGTGTCTGCGCGTGACCGAAGCAGCAACTGAGCGGCCTGCCTTGTCGCCTCCATGGAAACGCCAAGCTCCGCAAGATAACTTTGGCGCTGAGCTGCACCGTTGTCATCGGCGAGGTGAGCACGTGTGGCGCGGGCTCCGCAAGGGCTACTGGCGTCTCTAGTACGCAAAACAAACGGGGCAGGCGCGGCGCCTTCTCCGACCGTCGTCCCTGGTCTGGCCCGCTGCGAGCCGACCGGCTAATGCCACGAGCGTGTGCTTGCGGTTCGCACAACCGATTGTGGGGCGGCTGTCGAGAGGTTGCGTGCGAGCGCAACAAGCCAGAATGGCAGCTGCTAGCGCAGCCGCAAGGCTTGCCACGCAGCTTGGTGCGCGGTCTGCCGCAGGGCCTGCCGAAAGGCCTGCCGCGCCGCCTGCCGCAGAGCTTGCCAAAGAGCCTGCCGCAGAGCCTGGCGTGGCGGCTAACGTTGTCATGGCGGTTGGCGCGTGTGCGAACGCCGGCGCCCTTGCAAACGCAAGCGCAAGCGCTACAGGCGCAAGCGCATGCGTAGCGGCTGGAAGCGTAGCGGCTGTCGAGTGCGCAACTGCAGGAACGGTTGCACCTGATGGCGAGCACGCGGCTGCTGGAAAGTTGCCACGTGGCGCCTCTTGGTGGCTCCTAGAGGCAAGGGGTCGCGTCGTCAGACCGACGTCAGCGATAGTCTCAGCTCCCCCGTGCAACGTTTGTGGTGCCCTCCCCTTGGTGCATTCGCTTGTTGGAGCCCCCGCAGCGCAAAATGCGCTGTTGCCGGGGTTTTGTGTGCCGCCAGGGTTTAAGCCCTGGCTGTGCGCAGCCGTGTTGGCGCCGTCGAGACCCCGCACGGCGATCTGGCCGCACAGCGCCGTCGGGGTAGTCCCCCCCTGATTGAGGATGGCAATCGCTGGCTGGCCTAGGCTATGCGCGCGTGCCAAGTGGCGGCACGTGTACGCCAGGGTTAAAATCCTGGTTGTACGCAGCTGCGGGCGCGCCGTCGGCGCCCTGTCCGGGGATCCGGCCGCACAGCGCCGTCGGGGTTGCCCCCTTCTGCCTGAATATGGCGGTTGCAGCCGCTATCTCTGCTCTGGCCGTGCCGGGTTGCGTGTGCGCGCCACGTGGCAACACCTGTGCGCAGCTGCCGTGCGTAGCCACGGCTGCTGTTGCGAAGCTGTCGTGGCGTCGCCGGCTGCGCAGCGGGCCTTGTAGCGCGATGTGCGGCGTGCGCGTACGTGCGAGTGCGCGCGCGGGCACGCTGCTGTCGGCACGAGCGGCCCCACCTGTCGTGCAGGCAACAAGTGGCGGCCTTTGCTGGGGCCTGCTGTCTGCAGCAGCCAGCAGGGGGCTGCTGTTTTGGCCTGTGCGCAGATCTGCGCACGGTCGTACCACGCGTACGGCGAGGGACGCGATAGCTGTGCTAGCTGTAACCGTGCGCGCCGCCCGATGGGCTTGTGCCAGCGTGCTAGCTGTCGCTGCGCGGGCCGAGGGGAAGCCCGTTGGCGATAGCAGAGCGACGCAAAACAGGAGCTCTGTTGGAGCCTGGGCTGGCGTGCGTGCGGTCCCGTCTACGAGCGTACCTACGCCACGGGATGGCGCGGCAGCGCAGGCCTGTAGCCTATTGTCTGGCAGGTTGTCAGAGCGTGCGCTATCGTTGCTGACAGATGTCGGCGCGGTGTGCGAAGGGCTGGCAGGGTTGTCTGAGCGGGCTCTTGCAGCTTCGGTCACGGGCGCTATGTCATCGCGCGGACGTGCGCGGGGCTGCGGCGTTGCCGCGGAGCTGAGTGTCGGCGTCTGAGATTGTCAAGAGTCGGAGCCAGGCGTGTGCGCAGGGGCTGCGCGGGCGCCAATTGTAAGAGCTGTGGCGTAGAACGGTGGAACCTGTGCAAAGAGCGCTCCGCACGCGTCGTAGCTGTCGGCATCGAAGAGGCCACGGAGTCTTGCGATCTCCGCGTTGGCCTCCACGAGGGCGTCACTGACGTCATTAAAGCTGCAGTAGTTGGCTCCGAGAGTCAGCGCGGCGTCCGTCGTGGCCGCAGCTGCAGTCATCGCGAAGCATCCACCCGTGCAAGAGTTGCGCCCGCCTCGCTGTCCTGCTGCAGGCGAAGGACCGTCACGAGCACATCCGTTCTTGACGTCGCGCTTCTTCTGCAGACAAACGATCTGCAGGTGGCCGGCCTTGCCACAATAGGTGCAATTGCCGGGCTTGCCATTCTGCGTGAGCGTGCAATTTCGGCGTGAGTGGCCCGTCTTTCCGCAAGACCAACAGTGAAAGGGGCAGAGTGCCCTAGTGGAAACGTAGTATCTCACGAGGAAAAGAACTAGTTGCAATCATACTAAAGAGTGCAGCGGCATATCACTAAGAAAGTTGAGGAAAGATACTCAACATTTTTAGTAGCAAGAAACTACTCAGAAATGATGTAGGATGAAGGCCTTGTCATTACCAACCCGTGAAGTTTTACAGAAGTGAAAATTGATAAGAAATGAAGTAGTTATGTCTATTTATAGTTTTCTACGATGGTCGCTCGCCCCTAAGCGGGAGGGCCGCTTACAACGGATTTTCCTAAGTGCTTGTCAAATCGTCCCTTCCAAAATATTCGTGAGAAAGCCAGATCAGTCTCATTTGACGTGTCGGGTCAATTTGACGTCCACATGCATGCATCGAATTATCTAGAATATTCTAACTTAGACGCGCTAGGCCAATCCGAAACTTCTAGGTGAATTGACCTAGTCAGCACTCCGCGTCACCCGAACTTACGTGAAGGTTCGAATTCACTCGAACGGCCCAGATTGCTTGACGCTGTCAGTCAATCCAACGGTCGCGCTCACCGCGAATTAACGACAGTCGTCAACCGACCTCAAAACTAATTAAACTTTGGACATCCATCACTTTGGAAATTCATGACTCTCTCAATACTTCACCGAATTTGATGAACTTTATATCAAAATGACCACAAAAAAGCAATCTACACTTCTATGCAATCAAAACAAACTTTCATTGAACTAAAAAATGCAGTTTATAAACCTATGACCTTACATCATCCCCCTTCTCAAGATGCGACGTCCTCGACACATTCTGCAGATAACGCCTCAACTTACTCTTACAATGAGTCAAATTGACCTCTGGCGCCCAAGTGTTTTTGTCCGCATGGTCGCCTTCCCACTTGACCAGATACTCTTGAACAAGTCGTTGACCTCGTTTGACTCGTCGATCGCCGACAATCGCCTCCACTTCATACTCTAATACATCATCGATCTCCACCGGTGGTGGCGGTGTAGGTAGTCGTCCTAGATATCCTTCATTTGGGTCAACGTATGGTCGCAAACAACTGGCATGGAATACATCATGGATACGCCATCCTGAAGGAAGTTCCAACTTGTAGGTCATTGGATTAACCTGCTTGAGCACCACAAAGGGACCTCTAAACCGTGCCCGCAATTTCCTCTTGCCTGTGAAAGGTAAATTCTCTGTTGACAAGAGTACTTTGTCGCCCACATGGAATGTCACTTCCCTCTTGTGCTTGTTAGCATGCTTGCCCTGTTCCTCCTGTGCCTTCCAAATACACGTCTTCGTCGTGTCCCAAGTCTTCGCCATCTGCTCCATAAACGCTTGTGTAGAAGGAACTTGAGTCTCCTTGGCCTTCTCCAACAAGATGTTCCCTGGATGATATACTTCTCTTCCATACACTGTAGCAAATGGTGATTGCTTGGTGTATCCCTGCAGGTGGTTGTTGTAGGCAAACTCCAATCCTGGCAGCTTCTTGTCCCACTCTAAAGGGTCTTCCATAGTGAAACTCCTGAGCACCTCTTGCAGAGTTCTGTTGAGCCTCTCACTCTGCCCGTCTATCTGAGGATGATAGAAGATGCTAGTAAACCTTGGATCTCGATCTGAAATAATCACCTTCAGCAACCCATGTAGCCTGAAAATATGATCAAAGAATAGTCGTGCCACATCTGCTGCCGTACAAGTCTCCTTCATGGGAATGAAGTGAGCCATCTTGCTGAGTCTATCAGACACAACTCATACTCCATCGTGCCCTTGACCACTCACTGGTAAAGATGTGATGAAGCCTATTGCAGTCTGCTCCCAAGTATACTCTGGAATAAGTAGGGGTTGCAATGTACCTCCCTTCTTTTGATTTGGTGTCTTGTTACGCTGGCACGCATCGCAACTCCTGATCCACTCCTCGATGTCCTTGTCCATATTTCTCCAATAGTACTCCCGCATCAGCACGCTTGCCGTCTTCTTGCTTCCAAAGTGTCCAGCATATAAGCAATCATAATGCTCCGCAAGGAGTAAGTCTCGGAGCTCCTTGATGTCAGGTACCACCACTCTCTTGGAATCACCATAATACCATATGCTGTCCTTCTTTTGCATACTCAAGTTGGACTCAGCTGCTCCACCATCAGCAAACTCTAGGTCCTCCTCATAGCCTCTCTGAAGCTTCTCCTTGAAGTCCATACTCGCCTTGATGACTGAGACAGCTGCAAGGGCTGGATAAAGCGTGTACGAGATTGATTCTCTCAGGTAAGTACTCAATCTTGTGGTTAAACTGTTGCAAAAACTCCATCCACCTTGCCTGTCTTGGTGTCAACGTTGGCTGCGTCATGAACTTCTCCAAGCTCTTGTGGTCGGTCTTAATGAACACCTTCCGGCCGCCCGCCTAACATCACCAAATCCTTAAAGCTTGGATAATAGCCAGCATCTCCCGCTCGTGTGCCGCATAGTTCTGTTCAGCAGGACTCGACTCCTTGCTCTTGTATGCCACAGGTTTTTAATCCTTTACCCTGGGCCTGGAGAAGAATGGCTCCCACTGCAAAGTTTGATGCATTCGTGATGATGGTGAAAGAAAGCTCTGGACTTGCAATTGCCAACAAAGGTGCTTGGGTCAACAACTCCTCAATCTTCTCAAAAGCTTGCTGCTCCTTGTCATTGCATAGCCACTTCTCCTGCTTCCTCAACATAACCGTGAGCGGTGCACACACCTTGGCAAATCCTTCAATGAAACGTCGACAATAATTTGCCATGCCAAGGAAACACCTAAGTTGATGAATATCAGCAAGTTCCGCCCAATCTCTGATTGCTTGCACCTTCTTTTGCTCCACCTTGACTCCTTCAGCCCCCACTATGTGCCCAAGAAACTCAACCTCCTCGAGACAGAAGTTGCACTTGCTCATCTTCCCATATAACTTCTGATCTTTGAAGACCTCCAACACCTTCCTCAGATGCTTCACATGCTCTTCCAAGGTCTTCAAATAGATCAGGATGTCGTCCAAGAATATCACCACAAACTGGTCCAAGTAGGGTCTGAAAATACTATTCATGAGTTCGATGAATGCAACTGGTGCATTAGTCAATCCAAAAGGCATGACTGTGAACTCGAATACACCATAGCGAGTCCTGAAAGCAGTCATCTCCTTCCGCAATCTGAACCTGGTGATAGCCACTCCTCAAATCGATCTTTGAGAAATACTTTGTCCCAACAAGCCTGTCAATTAACTCGTCCACTCGTGGAAGTGGGTACCTGTTCTTGATGGTGACCTTGTTGAGTGCCTGGTAGTCAACACACATCCTCATAGTCCCATCCTTCTTCTTCACAAATAAGACTGGCGCTGCAAATGGAGACTCGCTGGATCGGATAAATCCTTCCTCCAATAACTTTGTGAGCTGCTTCTTCAACTCATCCAACTCCGCAAATGATTATCAATAGGCGGGTCTCACTAGTGGCTTGATCCCTTGTTCCAACTCAATCTTGTGCTTCATAGCTCTCTGTGGAGGTAATCCGGCAGGTAGCTCATCAAGAAAAACGCACTTGAACTCCTCCAACGGCACTTCAATTTGGGCAGGCATCTCAGCAGGCTTCTTCTTTTGAGCAGTTGGGCTCTGCTCCTTCTGAGCAAGGGGATCCGACACCACTACTTGCTCCTCCGGCAATGTACATTCGCCAAGGCTATTAGGATTCACGCTTACTCCATCTGATGACCTGGCCAGGGCCACCAAAACAAGGTACATCTCCTTCACCTGATTCGCCCTGCATAGCTTCGTGAGTTGCAGGCTCGACAGGACACACTTACTTGTGGTCGTATCTACCTCCACCTGTTTTGCCGTCTCATTCAACCATCACGCCCTTGGAAACTTCACTTGTCCTGTGCTCCAGTGCACTTGGGGGTTGGCTTTCCTCAGCCATGGTTGGCCCAATGTCACCTCATGGTGACCCAACTCTGCCAGCTCCATAACTTCAGTACTCTGGTGCCCCGCTACTTCCACGTAAAAAGCTTCCGTAGGTGCACCACACTTGAGTCTCTGCCCATTCAACAATATTGCCTCCTTAGGCTCCTAATGCTTCCGCACAGGGATTTGCCACTTCTTCACAAGCTTCTTGTGCACAAAATTTGCACTTGCGCCACTGTCGACCATACACTTCGTCTTGTTGCCGTTGACTACTCCTTCCACGATGATAGGCTTGTCAACGTCTCGCCCTTTGTTTCTCGGCAGGCTCCTGGGGATAACCTCCTTATGAGTTCTTGTCTTCACGCCAGTAGACACCCCACAACGACTTACTAGCGTCCTCCTTTTTCCTGCTGTTGAGTTTGCTTCGCCTTCACATGACAGTCTCGAGCCAAATGTCCAAGCTTGCCACAATTATAGCAAGCTCCTCTCGGCTTAAAATTATGATGCCTGCGCTGGTACTGAACAAGCCTCAACTCCATAGGTACTGGACCTTGTCCACTCGTGCTTGGCGCTTGAGATCCAAAGTGTCGATATCCTCCAAAGTTGTGGCTGCCCTACTAACTCTGACTACACTCCACAGCGTCGACCCTTGTTGCCAATGCCATGATTTCTCCAAGACTGGTAGGGTCCTTGAGCGCCACTTCCTTGGCCACAGTTGGCTTGAGTCCCCTCTTGAACTTGTCCATCATCTTTGACTCATGCATGGATGGACATTGAAGCACCAGCTCGTTGAAGCGTGATACATACTCTTGAACGCTTCCTCGTCTACGAAGACGCACCAATAGATCTCGAGCAGTAGCCTCGGGTGCAATAAGTTAAAATTGTCTCTTTAAGCCTTCAAATAGCTGATCAACAGTAGCAGCAACTCCAGGCAGCTGCTCCTCTCGCTCATACCAAGCTCTTGCACTCTTCTTCAACAAAGTAATCACAAAGGCAAATTGCCTGTCGAGCGTGATCAAAGGATACTGAAATGAATCAACTTACCAAATAGGCGATTAACAATTAATAAAGATCTTTATATCAGCAAGTAATCTTTATGGTATTTCCGTTAACTAGTTATACGGCAAAGGACAATACACTAGCAGGGAATAATACTCGTTAGTCAAATGCGAGTAAACTAGCTTCAATGATGCAAATCAGTAATCTCATACATAAGCAAGGTTAGAAGACAGTGCGTATCAATGGCTTCTCGCCTTGGATTCAGAGTTCTCTCAGTAAGCTGTACAAGAGAGTTGGCCTCGTTTCCGAATGCCGAACTTGAGAGCAATGCCTAGCATATGTACATGGAATGAGTTTACTGTTCAACGGTCAGTGCGATGGCACCGCCTACCCGGGAGTTAACCACGTTGGTAGGACCTCGGTTAACCAAATCCACCGCCATCTCCCATCATCCCGAATAGCCATCCATCATAGGGATGTCATCTGGCCATTCATCTAGCATATCGTGCTTAGGTGTATGTCAAGGCAGTTCGCTGCTACCGAGTACGGAAGTCAGATGGCTGTCAAAGAATGGGTCAGCAAGCTGACTTACATGGACTTCAGCCTGCTGCTTCCGGCTGAGTCATTAAACTGATAAATATGTAAAGTCCAGCAGACTGACTATTAACTAAAGTCCAGCAGACTGGCTATTAACTAAAGTCCAGCAGACTGGCTATTAACTAAAGTTCTGCAGGCTGATCTTAATATAACTAATTATATTTAAATAAATATCATATCCACCAATATACTGATTCATTACAATCCCTCCAACTTAACTTGTTGTCGCCTCGACAACATTATACTGCAGAGTCTTAAATAAAAGAACTGACCCTGACCAGCCTCCCTTACTGACTGCCTCTTCAGCGTGTCACCTTAAGGGGTTGTTCCTGGGGCTTCAGGGTCAGGAGACGGAGATCTGGACCTAGATCTGGACAGCCCTCTAGGTCTGTCAGCTGGCCTTCTAAAGAACCCTGTTTGCTCTAAAGTTGGCCCTCGAGGAGAACGGAGGATGGTGGCCTGCTCTTCAACTATTTGGGTGTTGATTCCCACATAGACAGGCATTCCAGTAGGATGCTGAAATACATTGGCTAGAGGTACATGCCCCTGAGCGGAGGGGGAGGCTGGCATACCTCTGGCCCACCCGCGTGTCCCTCTTCTGGCACCCCTGTCCTCTGGGGATTTCTGTCTGTGTCTGCTGCCCAGTACCGTCAGATCAGCTTCTTCCCCTGCTTGGGCAGGTGGGCTGGGGGAGCGAGCGCGGGGTCCAGTTGTCGCCATAACGGGGATCACATTCCACACACCTGATCGTGGTTCTTTAGGAAGTGCCACTGCCTCTCGCTGGGTATCCTGAGTACCTGCTGCTGATGCTTCTCCTCTGCCTTGTTCTCCTCCCTCATCCTCCTCATCCTCCTCCTCGGAGAGAGTAGGGGTCTCGTCCACTAAGTCGTCCTGCTCCCTAGTAGACATCGAGTAGTCTACCGACCTCCCTTTCTTAGGGCGTGCTGGAGGTTGCTTGGCCTTCAGCCTACTGATATCTATCCGGCCTGCGTTCTTTGCCCATTTGACAAAGGCATGCTTTTCCTTAGAGTAGTACTCTCTTCCCCTCCTCCTATGTTCCTTGGTCTCTGCATTCATATTGCTCAGGCATCCATTCAGCCTGGGGTCCCAAGGGGCAATGTGAGGTGGTAGGATGAGATAGCCGTCTAGGCCATAGTGGAAGTCATCCGGTTGGGCTCGGTCACACTCCTGCTTCTTATTTGTGACGGTCATCCACCTCCAGTCTGTTGGCTGCTGGTAGTACTGGGGTCCGTGCTCAGCCTTCCTCAGTTTACACGGGAACCAGTGGGGAGAGAACATCTGCTGTCCTGCTTCCCTGGCCAAGTACTCCCAGCTCCTTCTCTCAACTTCATTGTAAGCTGGCAGGAGTGTGAGGTAGAATACCGTATCCTTAAAGCTATCGGGCCGCATGCTCACCATCCGGATGAGTCTCTGATCTCCCACTATTCCCGGTATGGGGACCGGCTTGTCCTCTGAATCATCTGCGAGATACCGGGCCTGCTCTGCTGTATAGCCCACCATCTTAGCATAATCTTCGTAAAGGACCACGCCGGTGTGTGTCTCGATGTACCTGTCCAGTGCTGTAGCTCCTTCCTTCTGTAGCAGTGTTGTCTGTTCCAGCCTGTTGATCTCCTGGGCTGCCAGCAATGCTTCCTTCAGGTTATCGAAGTTTTGGCCACCCACCACAGTATACCTGTAAGTGGCCAAGCTCTTCTGTCTGTCCGCTTCAATCTTTTTTCTTTTCTCCTCTTCTGCCGCTGCCGCTTCTTCTTGCTGTTTCTTCTGTCTCTCCTCCTCAGCCTTCCTGAGGTTTTCCGCTTCCTGATCCTTCTTCCTCTGTGCCTCTTCTGCCGCCTCTTGTTGTTTGCGGACCCTTTCTTGTTCTCTCCTGGTGAGGGACGTCGCCGCCAGCTCCTTCTGGTATTGCTCCATTGTCCTCCTGGCTTCTTCTGCCTTGCGCTTTCTGTCCTCCTTTTGTGTGGTGGGCGCCATCCTGCACATGTAACCAGGGCACAAGTTAGTAGGATATGGACCTTTGTCATAGGGATTGCAGGAAGTATGTTAGTATTTAGTATAGTGGCTTCGCTGCTGTTTACCTTACAGGATGATTGCTAAAAGTTGACGTAGTTGCGATGCGCTACACATAAACGTATGAGTGTGTTTTTATCGCTCTCGCTCACTAACTGTCATATATTTTCCCCTCCAACTTAAATGGAGACAGGACCGCCTGTCACCTTCCCGTGTCAACTGAAATGACAGTTATGGAGGGACTCCAGCGGCCCGAAGGTGGAACCGTGTCAACGCCCCTTTGGCATTGGTCAAGTGGTCCTTAAACTCCCAAGTGTCCCCAGAGGCATCGTAACCCTTCCATCGAATGAGGTATTTCATGACATATTTAGACGATCGACGGACCGAGCGAGCGTCTAAAATCTCATCGACCTCATATTCCTCAGGGTCGCCGTCCCGGACAGCGGGGACCGGTCCCGGTTGGACAGGGAACCGACCTGTGAACAGTGTATCACCTTTGATGTACGGTTCCAGGAAGGAGACATTAAAGACCGGGTGCCCCTTGTATTCAGCTGACATGTTCAGTTTGTAAGCATTCTGACCGACACGACGGACCACCGAATATGGACCGACCCAGACAGGGCCAAGCTTTTTCTTGACCACACCAGGGAGGTACAGGTGCTGAGAATGCAGTTTGACTAAATCCCCCTTGGAAAATGTCAGTTCCCGACGGTGTTGATTAGCGTATTTTTGTTGGTTTTCTTGGGCCGTGTGCAAGTTTCGTTGGACTTCTGACAGGGTGTCAGCAAACTCCTGAGTTAACTGGAGGGAGACCGGGTTGTCAATCCCTTCAGGGTGAGTTAAAGATTCCCCTAGCACATCTAGAGGAGACTTAGGGACTCTACCCAGGCTGAGTTCAAAAGGAGTTTTGCCCGTTGACGCGTGCACCGCACTGTTGACCGCAAACTGAATTTGAGGCAACAGGTCATCCCAATTATCTTGTTTTTGGTTAATATATGCTCTCAGCACCTCCTGCAGAACTCGGTTAGTTCTTTCAGTCTGCCCATCAGTCTGAGGGTGGTTTGCTGTGCTGAGCAGCTGTTTGACTCCCATTAACCCCATTAAAGCTCTCCAGAACTTAGAGGTGAATTTTGAGTCTCTGTCTGAGATGATATTAGAAGGGAGCCCATGTTGGCATACTACATGGTTGTAAAACTGTCTCGCTGTTTCGAGTGCAGTCACTTTGACAGTGGTGGGGATAAAATTGACCATTTTTGCTAGTTTATCCACGACTACCAGTAGTGAATTATGCCCGTTGGCAGTTCTTGGTAGTGAGACCACCCAGTCCATGGATATAGTTTCCCAGCGTCCCGCTGGGATGGGTAGCGGTTGCAAGAGACCTCCGGGTGGTGTGTGTCGAGACTTATTTCTCTGGCACTGGTCACAGGACTTGACATATTTCAAGACCTCCCGGGGTAACCCCTCCCAATGATAATGTTTTGCCAGTTTGCCAACAGTTTTGGCCTGCCCCAAATGTCCACCCAGGAGACTGTCATGAGCTTGACTCAGTAAGAGAGACCTTATTTCCAAATTATTAGGAATGACCAGCTTCAGCCTCCCTGAAGTGGTTTCAGTCACCCAGACCCCTCCCTTGAGCTTATATCCGAGTGCAGTAGCACGACACACACCAGTAGTGGGGCTGGGCTCAAATGTTGGGTCAGAAAGGTAGGCTTTCCTAAGTTGTTCAAGGAAGGACTTTTTCACCTTTAGTGAAGTGAGTGCACTAAGGACTTTAACTACAGTATGCTGACTAAAGTTCCTTTCTTGCAAGTCAGGTCTTCTAGAGAGTGCATCAGCAGGATTCAACTTCCCTGGTTTGTAGTCGATTTGGACTTGGAACTGCTCCAGCATCTGGCTCCAGCGGTTCTCCCTCCTCGACAGCTTGGACTTCTTCTGAAAGTGGGTCAGAGCTAGATGATCTGTAATCACCTTAAAAGCTTTACCATGTAAGTATGCTCTCCACTGTTTGAGTACATGAATGATAGCTAGCAGCTCTTTATCATGCACTGAGTAATTAATCTCCGCTGGATTAAATTTCATAGACTCATACAACACAGGATGCCACTCCTGCCGTACCTTACCATCCTTTGTGGTTTTGTCAGCAGGCTGCAACAAAATAGCACCCATGGCAAAATCAGAGGCATCAGTAACCACCTGCACCGGTTTGCTGGGGTCATACACGGCTAGCACTGGGGCAGAACAAAGGGCATCTTTAAGGGTCTGGAAGGCAGCCTGCTGCTCTTCCCCCCACACATACCCGATGTCTTTCTTAGTAAGGTCAGTCAGTTTACTGGCCTTTGTGGAATAATTCTCAATAAATCTCCTATAGTAGTTAGCCAACCCGAGGAAGGATCTAACTTCAGAGACAGACTGTGGTACTGGCCAGTCCCTTATGGTCTGGACTTTCTTAGGATCCACACTGATGCCCTCTTTACTGACAACGTGGCCTAAGAATTCAATACTTTCCTTAAAGAAATCACACTTGCTCATTTTAGCATACAAGTGATTTTTCCGCAGAGTGTCCAGCACTTTCTTTAAGTGTTCAGTGTGCTGAGCTTCATCTTTAGAGAAAATTAAAATATCATCCAGGAAAACTTGCACAAACTTATCCAAATAAGGTCTGAAAATGTCATTCATAGCACCCATAAAGGTAGCAGGAGCATTAGTCAATCCAAATGGCATCACGTTGAACTCATAGTGTCCATAACGTGTGCGGAAAGCAGTCTTGTGTTCATCCCCCTCAGCAATTCTGATTTGATGATAACCACTCTTGAGATCTATCTTACTGAACACCTTAGCGCCAGACAGGGTATCAAGCAAGTCCTCGATTCTGGGTAAAGCATACTTGTTCTTTATCGTAATTCTGTTTAGAGCCCTATAATCTACACACATCCGCATACTGCCATCCTTTTTCTTAACAAATAGGATGGGTGCGCCGTAAGGTGGTTTACTGGAAGTAGTATAACCATTTTCCTCAAGCTCTGCAATCTGTGTTTTCAACTCCTTGCTCTCCACATAAGACAAGCCATAAGTGCGTTGCCAAGGTGGCTGACTCCCAGGTAATAGATCAATCCTATGATCTACTTCCCTCTTAGGGGGTAGTCCTGGAGGCATATTAAATACATCAGTGTACTGAGCAACAATTTTTGCAGCAGTAGGGTGCTCCGGAGGGCTTACCTTTTTCTCAACCACTTCTTCAGGTTGAGGAGGTACCTCTCTTAGCAGCAGACAGAACATTCTGTCTTCCTTCTGGTTCCAGCTTTTGACGAACTCCATTGCATTCAGCAACTTGCATCCTTCTGGAAGCCTCTTCTTTTCCTTCATTTGCCATCCACACAGGACAAGAGGAAGAGCACTGGTGGGTGCCAAGTCAGTCTGCCCATCACTGGCTCCTCTCACTTTAACTGTACCTCTGCTCCAACACACTTCAGCTTGATGTCTATTAAGCCAGGACCTGCCTAGCACGAGATCATAAAAGCCAGTGTTGAGTACCTCAAATGTAAGCGTTTCAGTTAGAACTGCAATGCCAGAACCTAACTGGACCTCAATAGGCTTGGTTATAACTCCTCCCGGGATACTTGAGGCATCTCCAAGGAATATTTTTCTATTCCCTTGGGTGACAGTAGGCAGCCTTAGCCGCTTAACTAAGTCCTTGTGGATAAAAGTATGTGACGCCCCTCCGTCAACAAATGCCCTCACCTTCCTACCTGCAATCATGCAATGCAGTAGGATAGGGGGGACTGTCTTTTCCTGACTTTCGCATTGTTCTCCTGACGTAGCAAAGAAATGTTGGACATCAGGTGGAACAAGAGCATCCAGAGTGTGCACTCTCTGGACGTCTATATTGCTGATGGTCTCCTTTATCTGGTTGTCAGGCATGCATAGTGAATCCAGTTCAGCAGGACCCATAATACCTGCTACGAGGGCAGCTAGTGACGACTCACTATCTCTAGCATCCTCACAGTCAGTAGACTGGATTACTGACTGTTGCTGTCTTTTAAAGGCTGGTCTTTTCTCTCGACCTTAGGCAGGTGCTTGACCGGACACTGTTCTCTGTAGTGGCCTTTCTGCTGACAATGGTAGCAAGCAGATTTTGCTGAGGCTGGTCTCGGTTTAGTCCTACCACCACCCCGTCCATAGCCACCTCGAGAGGGACTACCTCTACCTCTAGACTGAATAGCATTGTACTCATACTCATATTCATCACCCTGATTATCCTCAGCCTGGTCTCCTTCAACTGCATTGTAGGAACCGTGGGACTTTTTGACAATCTTAGACACCAAAGCGTTACTCTGGCGCTTGTGATTGAACTGCTGCTGATCCCAGGCGTCAGCATCCTGGATCAAGTCAGCCAGTTTCTCATACTTTTTCTCAGCAAAATGACCAGAGACCTCGGATTTCAAGCCATACCTGAAGTATGCTATCCTATACCGTTCTGGCAAATCAGGCTGCTTCATCATGTTCTCTTGGAACTTTTGAGCAAACTCAGCAACTGAAGTGGTCTGCTTCAGTGTCAGGGAGATCATCGCATAGATAGCTTTCTCCTGCTGGTTGATGACATCAAACTTCTCATGCAACTTCTCGACAAACTCTACCCACGTAGGGTCACCGAGTTGCCGAGCCTTACGCTCTTCCTTCCAGTAAAGCCACCAGTCTGCGGCACTGCCTTTCAGTAGCGCACCGGTGTGCCTGACCTTCTCGTAATCTTGCAGTTCTGGGTAGTTCTCCAGCCACTGCTCAACATCCGCGAGAAACTTGATCAGGTAATATTTTCTGTTTCCCTCAGGATCATAGTCCTGGGGAGGTTTCGGCTTGGGCTTACTAGGCCCTCGGCCACCACCACTAGTGGTGTGAGACCCCAGTTGGTCTCTGTCCCGGAGTAGGGACATTATGATTCTTTTGTCCTCCTGCTGGGACTGATACATGGTCGCCATTTGCGACTGCATCTGAACGAACAATGCTCCCAAGTCTACATTTTGGGGTGGTAGATTAGCAAATGCAGCAGCAGCATTGGCATCTACTCGCTGAGTAGTGTCCTCAACAATCCCTCTCGCTCCTGCAGCAGCAATTCCTGCCGCATTCAGCCGGTCACGTATTTGACCTAGGGGTACATTGAGTTGTACGGCAGGAGGTGGGTTCAGAACATTGGCCCTTGATGCCATAAGTTCTTCAACAGTGCGCTCGTCAGCTGGCTGTCCTTCCCTCCTTTGTATATCTTCAGCGGCCTTTGCTACTTGTTCAGCTTCTAGTCTGGCTATCTCCTCCTCAGCTTGCTGAGCTGCGACTGAGGCAATAGCAGCTGCCTCATCTGCAGCCTCCCTAGCTGCAGTATCCGCTACTGCTTCCGAATAGGTACGGTTTCCCGCTACATGGCTTTCCGCCTGGTTTTCGACATTCTCGTTATCCTGGTTCTCCATGTCTCGGGAGTTGCTAGTTTGAGACCTTGTCCTTACCATACAAAGAAGACTGTGATAACTGCTCCGATACCACTGAAATGAATCGACTTACCAAATAGGCGATTAACAATTAATAAAGATCTTTATATCAGCAAGTAATCTTTATGGTAATTTCCGTTAACTGGTTAAACGGCAAAGGACAATACACTAGCAGTGAATAATACTCGTAAGTCAAATGCGAGTAAACTAGCATCAATAATGCAAATCAGTAAACTCATACATAAGCAAGGTTAGAAGACAGTGCGTATCAATGGCTTCTCGCCTTGGATTCAGATCTCTCTCAGTAAGCTGTACAAGAGAGTTGGCCTCGTTTCCGAATGCCGAACTCGAGAGCAATGCCTAGCATATGTACATGGAATGAGTTTACTGTTCAACGGTCAGTGCGATGGCACCGCCTACCCGGGAGTTAACCACGTTGATAGGACCTCGGTTAACCAAATCCACCGCCATCTCCCATCATCCCGAATAGCCATCCATCATAGGGATGTCATCTGGCCATTCATCTAGCATATCATGCTTAGGTGTATGTCAAGGCGGTTCGCTGCTACCGAGTACGAAAGTCAGATGGCTGTCAAAGAATGGGTCAGCAAGCTGACTTACATGGACTTCAGCCTGCTGCTTCCGGCTGAGTCATTAAAATGATAATTATGTAAAGTCCAGCAGACTGACTATTAACTAAAGTCCAGCAGACTGGCTATTAACTAAAGTTCAGCAGGCTGATCTTAATATAACTAATTATATTTAAATGAATATCATATCCACCAATATACTGATTCATTACAGATACTCCATGAACTTGTTTACTCCAAAAATCCATTGATGAACAGGCGGCAATCCACGCTCTTAAGTATACACTTCAGGCTTAGGCGCACGCACTCTCGATGCGGGTGGAAAAACTGGTTGCACCACTGGGTTAACATGAATGGGTGGTGCAACGGGTGCAGGTGCCGAACTCGTTGAAGCGGCATTCCCAACAACAACGTGCACCATTCTCTCCACCTTTGCGCGCATATTTTGTTGAAATTGGACGTAGAATTCTCCTCCAATTGCATTCGCCACTTGCCTTAGCATCGCCTGCATTTCTTGTTGCTCTCTGGTCATCGTTGGTGCTGCCTGCTGCCCCGCCTGCTCAACATACTCGACATGTTCGCCTCCTCCAGCTGCCGGCTGCGACTCCATAATATAATATGCAAACTAGCCCAGCTCCAATACTAGATGAAAGGGGCAGAGTGCCCTAGTGGAAGCGTAGTGACTCACGAGGGAAAGAACTAGTTGCCATGATACTAAAGAGTGTAGCGGCATTTCACTAAGAAAACTTAGGAAAATCACTCAACATTTTGAGTAGCAAGAAACTGCTCACAAATGATGTAGGATAAAAGGCCTTGTCATTACAAACGCGTAAAAATTTACAGTAGTGAAAGTTGATAAGAAATGAAGTAGTTATGCCTATTTGCAGTTTTCTGACCTAAGTCCTCCTCTTCAGACGGGAGGGCCGCTTAGCAACGGATTTCTTTGAGTGCTTGTCAAATCGTCCCTTCCAAAATATTTGTGAGAAAGCCAAATCAGTCTCATTTGACGTGTCGGGTTGATTTGACGTCCACATGCATGCATCGGAATATCTAGAATGTACTAACTTAGACGCGCTAGGCTAACCCGAAACTTCTAGGTGAATCGACCTAGTCAGCACTCCGCGTCAGCCGAACTTACGTGAAGGTTCGAATTCACTCTAACGGCCCAGATCGCTCGACGCTGTTGGTCAATCCAACGGTCGCGCTCACCACAAATTAAGGACAGTAGTGAACCGACCTCAAAACTAATTAAACTTTGGAAACTCATAACTCTCTCAATACTTAACCAAATTTGATGAATCTTATATCAAAATGACCATAAAAAAGCAATCTACAATTCTATGCAACTTAAACGTACTTTCATTGAACTCAAAAATGCACTTTATAAACCTATGACCTTACAAGCAGGGGTCATTCGTCGTGGCGGCTATGGAAATGCAGCCATGCGTAGCTGCGCGCTGTTGCGTCTGCTGGGGCAACTGAGAGCGCTGAGGCTGCTGTTGCTGCTGCTAGGGTTGGCGCACAAGCGTCGTGTGCTTCGTAGAAGATGGCAACATCAAGGCCTCCTGGCGCACGCCCGTAGATGCCTGGCCCACACGGTCGCTAATGTTGCTCCGTGTGGCGGCCAAGCTCTACTTCTCAACGGAGGTATAGGCCAGCTTCAGCGAATACTATGAATCGTGGCGGTCGATGAGGGGGACGACAGCCCTCTTTCTCAGACGCGGCTCAACGGCGCGCAAGAAGATCTCCGCGGCCTCCCAGTCGGTGACAGTGCCGAGGTCGCGGCGTAGGTGCACGAAGCGGCGATACATCATGCGGATCGTCACGTTCTTGCGCCGGAAGAAGTGGTGCAGCTCGTACACCTTCTCTTCAGTTGCAGCTTGGAACTCTGTTTTGAGGATGTTCAAGAAGGCTTGCACTGGGTCGGCTAGCAGGATCGCCACTGGTGGGTCACCTACAAGCCCGGTGCGTGTCCTGAGCTCGGCTTCCTTCTCACGGAAGGTGTTGCGGGCCTCGTGAGAGAGGTAGCGCATAAGCGTGTCGAAGACGTCGCGCTTTGACAGCGTGGGCGTCTTGAGCTTTGCTGCCGCGAAGTTAGCTTGAAACTCCGATATGGTATCTTCCAGATCACAGGTGCCTGGCCTGCCGCTAGAGCGATAGGCGGACCTGTCAGTCTTGACCTCTTGGTCACCTGCCATAGGATACCAGGAATCGCAATGAGCCCACTGGGACGGTGGCTCAGAAGCAATTGCCGTGCGTTGGAGCGCGAGTTGCTCCTCTTCAGAAGGTTCAGTGATAATGCTGAGATCTCAGTCTGAGTCTTCTTCACTAACCCCTTCGTCGTATGGCTTATAAGAACGCCCACTACGGGTAGGCATATGCTGAAGATTCTAATTGCTTGCAGGCAAAGAGAGCTTTTTAGAAGTAAGGAGTGTGTACTCTCTAGGGTGAGCACTTCAAGACTGTAATCTAATAGGAAAACAACTAGTAAAGTATGGCCCAAAAGATCACTGGAAGCACATCATGATCTTCAAGAGTAGTCCCATGCAAGGGTTTAAGCTGTGACTTTGCTCACCACTTGTTAAGTTCTTCAAGTTACTGGATGCCTGCAAGGCTTGCTCTTCACAAGAGAGAGACTAAGTGGTCCTGAAAACACAAAAGATAAAAGTGTAAGCTTTACTGATAATCTCTGTGGCTTACGACTGGCATACTGGGACTTCTAAAAAGATGTTCCTCTGGGGACATCTCTAGTACTTATACTCCTGGAAACCCGGCGTCGTATGCGGCGGATCCGACGTATGCAGTCACTCTAGGAGGCTATCCTATGTCCACTACTGTGTCCAAGGCATGTACTAGCACTCCTTTGAGCTAAGCATGACTCAAACCAATCAAAACAAAGCACGTAGAATATGCTATGTGTCTCTCATTGGTGGAGCTTACCTTGGGTGATTCTACCTAGATAGCGCCTCAAAAGTGAATCTGGAACTTGAGGAAGCTTCCTTTAGGAGTAGGTGATGCAGTCACCAAGTTATAGCCTTAATGAGGCATTTATACTATAGAAATGCAAGACTCATGTAGTCTAAGGGACTCGCGGATTTGTGCGAACAAAGCTAGGGGTCCTTGGGGTCACGAATAGCCAACAATGTCACCTTTGGGTACATTGAGTCACAAGTTGGCCGTTTGGTGTGGTTCCGCTAGGGGCCAAAAAGGGGTGCGGACTAGATCGCGCCTATCTTGCTCAATACTTAACCAAATGAGGCAAAACCGGTACCATTCCGAACTTTGACGCGCTGCACTTTGGTGACAGAAAATCTAAAAAAGGTCAACATATAGATGCGTAAGGTCAATGCAAAGTTGGTCTTCCTAGGTTGATGGTTCACACAAGTGGAGCTCGATTTTGTAGGTCAACCTTGACTCAATAAATCTTGACATGCTTCATTTGTTCTTTCAAAAAGGGGTGTGAATGTTGGTAGAGCCATGTGCTCTCCTGCAATGCTACAGGGCCTGCAATACACCATATGAAATTCCAAGTGTAAATGGGATAGTAACTCTGCCGTATTTTTGCATACAGCTGGCTTGCTACAACCTTTTCATCGTCACATTGAGCAGCAAAATTCTATACATGCATGCTACCAGTCCAAACATCTTAATCACTGGCACTCTGCTCCACATTGGCTGATTGAGAATATATAGAGCAGCTATTAGGTACCACGAGCCTTCCATATATATCCTAATGTGGGAACCCATGAAAACAGCTAAAGCTACCTGACTTGGCAAGTATGTGCTTTGTGTACAACAAAGTGCAGGGAGGTGCTTGCCCATACCGACATGATCTTAGTTATATGAGAAAGCCCACTCAGCTTGGCCGGCGCACTATGCAAGCTGGTCATTGAACGGCGTTCTCGAAATTTGTCCTAATGCTTTGGACACGGCAAAGAGGACAGTACCTCGCAAGAAGGGCACACAAAAGTAAGGAGCTGGGAACATCGAGATGACAGATAAAATGCGTATGCCAAATAGCACCACAACCTTATGCTAGGCATCGATGTTGTGTACTCTAATCATGGACCCATGAGCGCTTCTCCACGCACTGAATGCCGTTCACCCTCTCGGCCTGTGTTGTGCTCCAAAGCTCACCTTAGTAGAGAGCAAAAAGCTTACTCCAACGTACACCCTTTTTGATCAGCCAGCAACAGGTAAGCCAGAATTAGCCCTTCCTCTCCAGCATTCAAGACTCCTAAGTGGTTGGTGAAGATACTCTTTCGTGCGAGCGCGCTTTTTGAAGAGATCATACTTAAAGAAGGGCAACATAGGCAGCCTTGAATCGGTGCAGGCGTAAGGGTCACCTTTCTCAATATTGTGCTCAAATTGAAGGCAAAAATCTGTCATTTTTGAACATTTTTAAAGAGAATATATATATATATACATATATATACATATATATACATATATATACATATATATACACATTCCTTCTAATTGCTTTTCCATGCGACGATTGCACCTTGAGCGGATGTGTGGCAGGAAGTTGTTTTAAAGCAGGCGCACGTCAAGCACCATGCGGCTATCAAAATCCTTTCCCTGAACGCTGCACATTTGCAAATTCATGGGACATACGCGCTACGTGCACGCACACGTTTACCTTGCACTCACGTATACACACATACACAGACAGTGACATAGAGACAGACGCACAAACACACAAGATGTTCCACCCCAACGTGAAGAACTAGCCAACAAGAATTGGGCAATGTATTGTACTCGTCCCACAAATATTCCTCCTTTTTTCTTGAGGTGGGAGGGGAGGGAGGATGGGGATGGGTAGCGTATGCACCTGGCCACATGGCGGTCACCGCAGCCTTTGTGGTGGCATTGTCCTTCATGGTGGTTTGCCGGAAGCCGTTATAGAAGTGCACAGCTGCGGACGTGCAGCCAGGATTAGCGAGAGGTCAAGGGAGTAGCAGAGCGAGCACATGACTGAGCAAGCAAGGAGCTTGAGAAGCCCTTGGCTTCTATTCACATGCGCCTCCAATATGTGGTGTGGTTTGTGGTCGTCAATAAGACGCCCCTCAGGTAGCCTTCGTGAGGGGGAAATCAGTAAGGGCCCTTGCGCGTGCGCGCTGGCATTCGGGTTTAGGGTCGATGAGGCCGGATCGATTTTCCGTACTACGTTGTGCCGTACTATATCAATTTGTACAGTTGTCGATGGGTGGCATGAGGTAGGTTGAACATTTATTTTGGTTCAAAATATTAGAGTTTCACAGTTTTTGTCATGGCGAAGTTGTTAGAGAAGGTTACACGCAAAAAAAGTGCGAAGCATTTTCGGGGTCTAGAAATTGTCTAGGAATCGCGACTCGAGTCCTGGGACCTTTGTGGAATGGCGTCTTTCCAGAATCCTTTTTCTTAGTCGACCAAGACTGGATAAAGCCCGTACCTGGAATTCAACCATTCATACCATTCTGTCGTACTCATCCACAATATATTTATTTTACAACTGTAGCCTGTTTTAAATTAAATTATGGAATTTTCCCACACTCCATCAGAATGAAAGTTTTCCACTCTAACCTCACCCAAACGTTTTCCTAGGATGTTCTCTCCTGTTAAACACCAGAAAGCTCTTCCAACACATCGGATGAACTCTAATATGTGTGCATATAGCTGAGCAACACAGCACGTAAGCCCTCAGAGCCACCCTCAAAGCCACCCGCAGTGCTAGTCTCAGTCGCCCAGTAGCAGCGAGGCGCACGCATTGATGTGGACACCCACGCTCACACGCAGACTTACAGCACATATGCATGCACGCACGCAACGCATACTGCACATGTGCCGCGACGGCGAGCGTGCTGCCGCTTACCCCTTCCCCTCAAGCCCCACAACACCAGCAGGCACAGCACGTACATCCACAGGTGCAACTCGGTCTATCGCTCACTACCGCAGCTCTTTCTGGCTGGAGGAGAAGGTGGAGGTGGAGTAGGAGGGCCAGGACCTGGGCGGTGAGGCAAAAGTTGGGCATGACCACAATGACACACGAGCGTATGAAGTACACAGGTCGCCCACACAATTCTACTTCTGCTCCAACCCCAGCACCTTCACCAACTTGCTTGCACGCACGCACGCATGCACGCGTCAGGAGCAGGCAAGCATCATGCACGCTTCAAGAGTGCGCATGCATGTGTGCGCATGCATGTGTCCAATGCAGTCCATCCACCCCCCCCCCGCCCTTCTTTTCAGCCTCCCCCTCCCTTCGAGTGCAATCCGCTTTCGCCAGCACACCTCTCAGCTCTCCCCTATTGCTTGCGCCAGAACACCCGTACCACCTCACCAGCTAAGAAAGCCTCAAGAAAGCCTTAGAGTCATTCACATTGCTGGCGCTGTGCTGGACCTAGAGAGAGCGCGCGAGCTGCAACGAAAGGGAGGGCAACGTAACTGCATGCAGGCAAGCAAGGGAGAAAGCGAGCAAGCAGAAAAGAGGCCAAACATACGTGCCCTTGGCCCCCTCACCTCTCTCCTGCTTGTCCGCTCCAAGCAGCTCAGGCGGCAGCGTGCCGTTACCAGGTGCGCGCGCCCTCACACCAGCAGGCCGCCGTGACCGAGAATCTGGGGCAGCTCTTGGTGCAGCAGGGGGAGCGCGCGCACCACCCGCCTACGGCTGGAGGCCAGCAGGAGTGCCGCCAATGTGATGGTGGCCGCCGCCCCCAGCAGCCGAAAGCTGGCCTGCTTGCAGACGGTGATGCAGTTTAGCGCGTACAGCAGCCCCTCTGCAGCCAAACTCGCCTTCTGCAGCACATGTTGTAATTTCAGAGCGTTTTCTATTTAAGGGCGTACTTGTTAGGGTTTGAGAAACCCCGGATGAGGACTCCAAGTGTTAGTTGTTGGAGTTCAGGCTCAGAAGTGTGGCTGGCTGATTAATTGCCCCACAAAGGACTTGCAAGGGCAAAGGAAGTTGTTGTGTGGAAGAACGCAAGCAGAGGAAATACAGATAGCACGCTGTAGGGCAGTGGTCAACTTGCCGGCAAAGAGGAGAAGCAGGCGGGCGTGCTCCAGCAGAAGCCCGTGCTGGTAGCACATGTCAAACAGCCGCTTGGCCTTCTCTGCCGCCTGCGCATCCCATTCCCCACCGAGAGCGAGCAACGACCAGCAAGAACCGCTCACACACACACTCGCGCGTGGACCCCCTCCAACCCCCCTCCAAACTTATCTAGCAAGCCCTTTTACTCGGTGGCGCCAGCGCCTGTATCCGAGTCTCCGCCCTTTTGCATCAAATCTAACACGTCAAGCTTTAACCTTTCATAAATGGAGTCTGCTTGACTGGGTCCAAGCCATGGCTGGCACCAAACTCCCCCTCCCCCTCAAACCCCCTTCCAGGGCTTTCCCTCCATGATGCAGGAGAACGTGAAAGCCACATGTCAGCAGCCCAAGCCATCTCCACAAGCGTTTTCCATAGACTGTTGGCATCATGCAGGCTTGGCAAGTGGGGCCCACCCACGCACCTAAGGGATGTTGCCCAAGGCCAGCAGAGTGTGCGCCAGCCGGATGCCGGTGTCAATGTTGAGGGCCAGATCTTGCCCAGGCATGGGTGAGGCAATCACGCTCAACTCCCTGCATGCAGCTTGCGCCAGCTGTAGCCTCCCCTGGCCCCACTAGAACCAAACCCCCCCTCCTCCCCCCCCCGCTCGATGCGCAAGGTCATGTCAGCACATGCACGCTTCTATGCCTTGCAGACAAATCCGCAAGCCCCATACAGTAGCACACATGCTCGCGCTTGCACAGGCACACCCACATGTACACGTCGCTTGACCAGGCAATGTAACTATTTCACAAAGAAGTACAGACGGGGCGCAAACGAGAACGGCCAGTGATGTGTCCACCCCCAAGGCCCTGCCCTCCTGCACCTTAAAGTCATAGGCGCAGTATGGACCTGCTAATAGGACTGCTCCCCTCTCAGACGCACTCACACAGACACACACTCACATGCGCACGAGGAACGGGAAAAAAACAGCTTTGCTTGTAAATGTGGGGGAGCATTAGAGATACAGATCCCCAACTTGCAAAAGACCACATATCTGATTTAACATGCACGACCATGAGTAGAAAGCTCACTTGGAATAAATGCTCTACGCACCACCAACAAACACGTTCTATAGCCCAAGAAGAACAGTTGCTGATGGAGGTATTGCACACAGTTGCGAGGTCAAAGGACTTCGTGGCAGGTAGTTGTTGCGTAGAAAAAACCTGTTGTGAATCACATTGTGGCATATCTTCCTGCCACTATATTTGGGGCACCCGCTAACTCTACAGCGGTGAACTGGTAGTCGATGGGCTTTGCACTGCTTAGCCACCTCACAGCGATCAATATGGGCAGCAGCAACTAAAGTGCCACAGGGCGTGTGTCCAAACCAACAAAAATGCTCTAATTGAACACAACAGTGAATAAGTGCCAGTGGGACTATGCGAGTATTGGTTCCTACTTTAACAAAGGGACACTGAGAATAAAGCCTGTCAACATTTGGTATTGTGCGAGTGCCCGGCTGCATCTGAACAGGGTAGCCTGTGATCACCGACCATACGTAGTATTCCCCATCATTCCCCTGGTGAACAAATATCCTCGCTATTTTACCAATCCAGAGGTTCCTAGATTCACTAGGCTTCTATAACTCCCTGGCGTTCAAAGCAACAGCGACAAAGTCACCCGTCTTGTACAACCCCTTTGCACCCTTGCTGGCTGAAGTGCATTGGAAACAACAGAGCTCAAGTAAAGTGTCCCAGTCTCTCATCTGTAATAACGCCTAATAGGCAACCAGAAGTGAGCGTGCTGATATTTTGAGGTGCTCCAAAGAACACCCGCTGAGTTCACTCCCTCTTTGGTCAGACCATCTGCATGCACAAAAGCACCAAAGGTGTCACAACCAGCCCTCTATATGCAACCCACAAGCACTTTAACAATGACTACAAACGTCTGCAGCTATGTAAGGCGAACAAGTATTGAGTAACGTACCCCTTGGGAACAGCTCCAAACAGTATCCTCGTCATTGTCCCATCCTTGTTCTTTCACGAGTAAAGTTCACAAACTGAACCATGATTAGCCACACACTTCACACCTCCAATGGCCTCGTCAGTCTTGCATGAAAGCGGCTCTCTCATGAGCGCATCATTATGCATATATTCTACAGCGTTGACATGTACTTCAAGTAATTCTCCAACTTCCACGTTAGTCTGAAGAATGCAACTACTCATGTTCTTAAACCCTAAACACTCAAGTTTGTGACTGTGCATTATCCGAAATAATGACAATCAAATCAACTTAATCAATCCGTGATTTATTAAGTTATCATCTCATAATTAATCAAAGTAACTTTATGAATAATTATGTCGTACTTTTGCGAAGTAGTCGAGTTACGTTAAGACGCTTTTTCAATAGTATCTTGGTCGTTTCGCCAATCGACCAGGAATTAATCGACACACACGTGTGACGAATAATTGAATGTGATGCAATCATTTATTAAATAATATGATAAATAGTATAACGTACTTTAGGTAATTGGGAAAACGTCCCAAATACGCCTAAAATAGCTTGGATCGTTACAGATGGAGCAAACCATGAGTATTATTGTTCACTGCATTACCCTTCTTACCATCGCCATGCCTTGAAAAATCCACCCATAAAGGAATCCACAAGCTCGCTCACTCTGTCTAGTTCAACACTATCAGTGTAGGAACTGAGGACTACCCCTATCAACTCGCATAGCCTGACCAGTAGAGGATACACATCCACTATACTCTCTACGGTCTTCCTCATATGACACGGATGGGCCTGTCTAAGATACACATTGTCATAGTAAGGCTGCAAAATGAATGGTAGGATAGAGCTGAGGCGAAGCAAGGCCATGCCATTCAAATGCTTCCAATTGGTGGCAGGCTTATCAATCTTCGCGAAGCCTCTAGAGTAAGTGATCTGGTCTGCTCTCATATTTATCTCTGCTAGTTCCTGCTTAGAGAAGCCACGATGGTCAAGAATGAACCCAATGACGTGCTTAAGCACACCAAGGGGCACCAGGTGGAAGAGGTCCAGGCCCATCCCCAAGAAGGAATCAAAATATTTCAAACGATGAAACGGCCCGTCTAACTCATTGTATCCAAGAAGCCCTGTTTTGAGAAGGGAAAGTTTGAGGGACGGCACTTCTATCTCTCCAACTGTCTTAGCAAAGTCTTGCGCTGCTACGTCAGAGCGCTGCAAACTATAAAAATCTATGCCCAAGTCATGAAAGCAGGAATTAGGATGGATGCAAACAGGGCATGGGTACTTGCTGAAACTGCTCTTCAAACCTAGGCTTTTCATATGCTAAGCTAGGTCCTGGAAAAACACTGGGGTAGCACAAACAAAAACGTCCTCACGAAGCGGGTGAAAGTACATGACAATACCACTCTCCAACGGTAATAAGTCTCGCTCGACCAGCTTACGAAATGCCTCATGTTGAGGGCATTTATGTGGCATGAACGTGATGTCATGCGTAAACTGTGGCTTATGAATTACTGCGGCATCTAGAGACTGGATACGCAAATAAGTCCCCTCCAGACTGTACATCTTAGTGCGCCAAGCTCCAAAGTCGTCTACGAAGATGGAAAGTACCAGATTCACAACTTTCATGCCCTCCGGCATCTGGTAGGGGCACTTTGGAGGTGGGGGGAATGCATCAGCTGGCAAGGGTTGCTCAATCCCTTCCTCTGATAGAGATGAATTACACCAGTATGTGAGTTGTCCCTGTACAACGTATGCCCTATGAGAGAAGTCAAATACGGGACCAAGATCTACCACGTAGCCAGGTGAAACTTGAAGCACCTTACATATAGCCACGCAATCTCGGGCATTAATCCACACAAGCTCATCTGTGAGGAAAGCTTGACCTGCCTCGCCGTGGGGAAAGCCATCAGCATTGTGAACGAAGATCCTCTTCACTCGTAGCAAAGGGTAGGGATGAGGGTCAGTAGTGTTGCTCGACAAGATGTGCAACACCCTGCCCACACTATTGGGATGACAATGTCTTGCAAAAAGAAACAGGAACATTGCAAGGAATGACAAGGAACCACAAATCAGCATCCGACGACAGCCATCAGTCACTCAATCCGCGACATGAAACACCAATAATGTGAACCAGACAGCTTGGTTAAGTAAACAAATGATAAGAAGGGGGGAGACAGGGAGAGGTAAAGAGGGAGAAAGGGAGAGAGAGGAAAGGGAGCGAGGGCTGCGGGAGAGAAAAGAGAGCAATTGGCAGCCCTGACATCACACACACACACACACACAGAGAGAGAGAGAGAGAGAGAGAGAGAGAGAGAG
>WELA01007315.1:204478-230052 GCA_009602735.1 Mesotaenium endlicherianum
GAGAGAGAGAGAGAGAGAGAGAGAGAGAGAGAGAGAGAGAGAGAGAGAGACAGAGCGAGGTTGGGCAAGAGAGAAAAGCAAGCACCTGGTAGCCCCTGACATGTGAACATTGACAGAAAACGAGATACGAGGGAAGGATGAGCAAGAATAGAGACGCAAGAGAGACAAGGGAGGATACGCTGAAAAATAAAGGATGAAATGTGAGTAGAAATATGTAGCATTGTGTGGGCAATACAAAAATGAAGCAAATAAACAAAACACAGCAGCTGCACTTAAAGGTTGCGCATGGTGCAACCCAACATATGGGAATATGTACAACAAGAAGGGTGGAAAGGTTGAGGGGGCGAAGAGCTTACTTGCCAGTTGCTTGTCCTGGAAAATGACTTCATCACCAAGTCGCACCATTGTCTTGACGCCTAGTAGTTCTAGATCTGCGTCATATTGTCTGAAGAACTTTATTCTCCATATTGTCCTCAGTTACGAAGCGGGAATTGTAACAACCAATTACATTCCCACTCTGTGTTCTTTCCCCTTTCTAATGGACATAAGTAGACACCTCTGAATCAACGAGGTCTTTGGCGAGCGTTGAAATGATAGGCTTATAGGTTAAAGTTTCCCAAAATTCCGACAGAATTTCTATAACTCCGTGGGAGTCTAACTCCATTTGCAGTGCTCTAAACTGGTGGAGTTTGCTTTCTTGGTGGTCCTGTAGGTTATAATTTTGACGTCCAAGTATCTGAAGGAGAAACCCATACTGAATGTCAGTGACAGTTTGGTACAGCATCCAGTGGATGAATACTGTAGCAAAAGTCCAGGTGCGTAGCTTCCCGTATGCTAGAGCCCCACTGTCCAACTTTAAGGGGGCATTCCTCACGCGAAATATCCCGATAGCGCAAGGTTGTTTATTTAGTATCTGTGCGTCGCAGAGAAGCTCTTGCTAGGTGAGAGTGGAGGAGTCCATAACAACGATCTCGCTGATTGCTGAGTGACTTGCCCTAAAGGTTGAAGCAGCAAAGACAAGGCACGAGGGGCAGTATGACCATCCCCATGCAAGGAAGAGGGAATCTGGTTCCTATCCGAATCAGACTCAGATGCCCTGGCGGTGCGACGCCGTCATAAGTTAAGCGTCAATGAGACAAGAGTTGCATGTATAGTATACACAAAATAAGGATGAGGTTAGGTAGACACCTGTGTATCAGGCAGGTCATCGCCTACACTTTCAGCAACCACCTCAGCGGGAGTGGATCTTGGTCGGCACTTTAAACAAAAGCAGGTTCATCACCAGGTGTGCCTATGTGACAGAACATCGGTGGGTCGTGGCAGGCATTGTCAATGAGTCCAACTACTCCAGCCTGCGTTACACCAGCACCAGTGGTCCCTTCACTGTCTTGATGCGGGTGGGGGCCAGGCCTCTGCCGCTTGTAACGCGTGGGGCGCTTGAGGAGGTCTTTGCTCTCATCCACTTCAACCTGAGGGGGCTGAGTTGCAGGAATTCATGTAGTGGTAGAGTACGTAGCCCATCTTCACTATCTGCAGCCATTTCACACAATTGCAGTGCAAGTATAAGCAAATGAGCAAAAGCCCTCATGCTTTACAAGTATTAAGCAGGTTAACAAGCATGCAGAGATTGTAGGCAATTTAGAGAACAGAAGTTTTTGATGCATTGTCAGTGGAAGTGACAGTGTATGCAATTGAGCCTGCAAATGGTCACAGACCTGTGTCACTGAGGAGGAACCCAAGTTTGTCATGCTCGTGGTCTAAATGATGCCTCAAGGGGGCTCGTAATACCACATGCACCCCAAATGGCTGTCATGATTTATTGAGTCGCAGTTGACGTATAAAATTGAGCTTCACTTGTGCGAACCGCCAACCTATGAAGACCGACTTTGCATTGACCTTACGCATCTATATGTTGACCTTTTCTAGATTTCCAAGTCACCAAAGTGTAGCGCGTCGAAGCATTTTCCGAATGGCACCGGTTTTGCGTCATTTGGTCAAGTGACGAGCAAGATATTTGCGATCTAGTCCGCATCACCTACCGACCCCTAGCGGAACTTTCCCAAATGCCAACTTATGACTCAATGTCCCCAAAGATGACATTGTTGGCTCTTCGTGACCCCAAAAACCCCTAGCTTTGTACGCACAAATCCGCGAGCCCCTTAGACTACATAAGTCTTGCATTTCCGTAGTATAAGTGCATCATTGAGGCTATAACTTGGTGATTGCATCACCCACCTCTAGAGGAAGCTTCCTCAAGTTTCAGATTCACTTTTGAGGCCCTATCTAGGTAGAATCACCCAAGGTAAGCTCCACCAATGAGAGACACATAGCATATTCTACGTGCCCTGCTTTGATTGGTTTGAGTTATGCCTAGCCTATAGGAGTGCTAGTACATGCCTTGTACACATTAGTGGACATAGGAGAGCCTCCTAGTGTGACTAGATGCATTGGATCCGTCGCATACCACGCCGGGTTTCCAGGAGTGTAAGTACCAAAGATGTCTCTAGGAAGACATTTTTTTAGAAGTCCTCATAATGCCAATTGTAAGTAACAGAGATTATCAGTAAAGCTTACACTTTTATCTCTTGTGTTTTCAGAATCACTTAGTTACTCTCTTGTGAAGAGCAAGCCCTCCCGGCTTCCAGCCACTTGAAGAACTTCGGAAGTGGTGAGCAAAGTCACAGCTTAAACCCTTGCATGGAATTACTCTTGAAGATCATGATGTGCTTCCAGTGATCTTTTGGGCCATACTTCATTAGTTGTTTTCCTACCACATTACAGTCTTGAGGTGCTCACTCTGGAGAGTACACGCTCCCTAATTAAAACAATTGAGACTTGACTCCCTTTTTGGCTATAGAGCCACATGCATTATATACTTCATCGCAACAAAGCCTGCTTGCTTATGATGTATTGCTTGTACCTACATGGCGCACCCAACCTCGTAACGCACGACATGGCCTTTTTTCGGACACTAAAGTACTTTTTAGCGGATTTTTCGGCGCTTTCATCTGATTGAGCTGAAATTTGTAGTGATGGCATATGTCTTTGTTATAGAGATTCTAGCAAATTTTGAGACTCATATGATAGGTTTTGCATTAGTTATTAGAGATCTAGTAAAGTTGGCCATTTTGTCGCCGTGACACAAAATTTGGGCTTTTAGTCATCTGTGCTTCTTGCATCAGAATAGCACAACTTCTGATAGGCATGTCTAATGAACTTCAAATTTCACATGCATACTAGTTACTGTATTGGGAAGCTATGGATGCAAAAACACTAAGAATATAGAATAATTTCAAAAAGTTATGGGCCTCCAAAGTGCCAGTTTTACACACTTGAAGATTGACGGTCCGTACAATGCAACGTAGTTTTTGGATGGACCTGAAGTGCAACCGTTGGATTTAAGTGGCCATGATAGTGCTAGGGATCAAGTTTCAGGTCAATAGAAGACCAATTGACAGGATTATGCACATTCTCTCAAATGTGCAAAATGCGGCGATGTTGAGTGATTTTCACTTTTGTACATCTCCTGGCCACTTCATGCTCAAGATCACCTATTGTCACTTACTAATTTGATTGTCTTAAAATTCAAAGTCAGCACTTAGAATCCACGTGTGAAAGCATGACAAAAAAAAATGAAAAAAAATGGATCAAAGTACCCCAAGTTATGGGTCTCCAAAGTGTGCCACGTGGCGCTTTTCGCACACTTGAAGCCTGTCATACCGTACAATGCAACACACTTGAAGAATGGAGATCAAAACAAGACCAGATTTTCTAGGTAGTCATAGTCATTGCAGGTGTGAAGTTTGGGGAGAATGTAGTGAGTAGGGAAATAGTTATGCACTTCGTTTGAGATCATCAAAAGTTGTCGATACTTTTCCCGTTTTATGTTGCTCACATACTTTTTAGTATCTTTCGCTTATCACGACTCCATGAACACTCGTTACTACATGCTATAAATTTTCATACATGTTTTCTTGTGTACACACAATACACCAAAAATTTCAGATTGGAATTTGGATAAGTATCTGCACCTATATGCTTTAATGAACTTTAGACATGATTAGGCGAAAAAAACTAAAATTTTTGTATGCAGAATCTTATTACTCCACCTGTGTAGTTTCTATATTTTGATAGTATATTTTTAAGAAGTAGTTGAAAGCAGATTGTACAACTTCACGTGATTATTTTTTCAAAGAAATGAAAATATGATCAAAAATTAAAAAGTCAAAAATAATGCAGGGATATTCCTGGACTGATTATGACCTCCTACCTGCCTACCAACCCACCTATATCTTTGTGCACTGTGAGTACAAAAAGTCTTTTTCAAGATGGGACCAATGGAACCACCATTAGAAGTAGAACCTGCACCCAACTCAGGACCACATAAGTATCATGATGATCCAAGAAGAATGACCATTGCTAGACTCCAAACTAACACAAGCATACCTAGAGGCACAAGTGGAAGGTTTGTGAAGAGAAAGAAATCAAATGCTAAGAGTGCAGATGTAGGTGTGTCACTAAGATGGAGGAGAAAAGATGAAAGGCATAGAGCTAACAAGCTAAAACAAGCTGGAGAGATCAAGACCTTGAAAAGCCATTGATAGAGAGGTAGAATTTGTTCAACAAATTTATGGTTGTGAAGAGGGAGTTGAGAGCTGCTAAGAGAGAGATTAGGTACCTCAAGCAGAAGCTCCTACATACAGCAGCTGTCAATTCACCAGCGCAACGCCGTAGAGTTGGTCGACAATCTGTGAGGACATGGCAAAGGATGAGCAATGATTTAAAGTCATTCATGGGTGCCAGGTTTGTCACTAACACGAATGCAACAAAGTCTCTGGCTACATTCTTGAACAAGCCAAAGAATAAAGACATGGTGGAAGCAATTGTGGCTAAACTACAACTCAAGCCGCGCATAGAGGAGGCCACGGGAAAGCAAATTCAGAATCAGTGAGATGACAAAAAGGGACTAGCTATAAAGTACAAACTTAAGCTCTCTAAGGAGCAATACCAGATGCTCATCAACGTCATGTCCAAGACGTACAGCCAGGAGACAGAATTATGGGAGCCTAAGTACATTTAAGATACAAAGATCCCCCTCTCAAGTTCCCTTCCATATGGAAAGTAGACAAGTTGGCAGCCCACCTGTATGCACAGATGAGCCCAGAGGAGAGTGTAGATGGGTTGACAGTGACTGTGTCTTTGCAAAAGACTTTGAGGCAGCGCATACAGCAGCAAAAACTTCAACCAGGAAGAGTCGTGAGGGTGCAAATCATAAGAGATGCTGCTAGACTGCATAGAGGAGTAAACCAGACTACTATAGCCGTAAAGATCATCACAAAGAATAGCTTGGGTATGACGAACTTAGCGGAGAACAATTGTACTGTCATTCTCTTTGAGGGCATGGATGACTACAGTAGCATACAAAGAGTGGCACCAAGACTGCTGCATGAGAAGGTGAAGACAATGGACGAAGGTGTGCAGGTGGGATTTGACCTGTTCAGAATCAACTTCTACCAAGGAGGTGATTACAAATTCAGTAATACTTTGTACGGGTTGACAGGAGCAAGCTCAACGTACCCGTGCTTGTGGTGTCTTGCGACATTGAAGAACATCCGCGACAGGTGCGGTCTTCACAAGAATGTTCTCCGCACCTTGGATGGGATGAAGGCAGCAGCTCATGCTCCTGACTTGAACAAGTTGCCCATGACCTGCCCGCACTACTCAAAACACTTTGAGAGCAAGTTAGACCTCGACTGAACATCACAAAGACAACGAGGGGCAAGCCGGAAAAAGAGAGCACGAAGGCAAGACTAGACTATCAGGTTCAACACCAAGGACAAAGACACAAGAAGCCCCCCCTTGTTTAACATTGCGCCCAATGATTGCGTAATTTGTATTTTGCATTTGAACCTCAGAATCTCAGCCACCCTCTATGAGAGAACTCTCCATACTTTTCTACCACCAAGACAGGAGAAGGAAGACGAGTTCTACGCACTTTTAAAGGACAAGGTGAAAGCTACAATACCGCGAGATTGCGTGAAGGACTTGGGCAAAGGCGAGACATGGAATAGGGCAGCAAAGCCGAGCTTCATTGGACGGGAGTTCCACCGGCTCATAGAGCACTTTGTGGAGCTGGCAAATTGCGTCTTGTGTGACCTGCCAAAAGATGCCGACAGGTTACAAGCTGTATTAGAACATGGGATAGCTATGGAGTGGTCATGGCAGCACTCATGGATCCCACATTATTAAAAGACACTTACGACAAAAGACAAGGAAAGGCTGCTCTCGTGGAGGCGTATGCACAAGAGTTTGAAGACAAGTTTGTGGCGGCTTGCGCGGCTGACCACATCACGGAATACATGCACTTCCTTAAGTGCCACGTCGGTGACATGATACGACGACACGGGGATCTAGATCAGTTCAGTGGGAAGGGCATAGAGGCATTGCATCAATGGGGAAAGTCAGCCAAGACAAACAATAGAAAGGTCATGGTTGATGCACTTGGCAGGCTGTACACAAAAGGGAGAATAGGCCAAACAATGCCCTAGGAGTGGGAAGAGAAACCTGTTAAATATCATACATCTACCATTGGGTCGAGATGAGAGGCAAAAGAGGAAGAATTTCAGAAACACCGGCTACCAACTGCACCAATAGAAAAGAAAGTAGGACAATAGAGCGTGTAGTTGCACAGCAAATTAATTGCACATAAAATAAATACAAAATACAGTAGCATGCATAGTTAGTGTCCAGAGCTTATCCTCACTTAGAAGCTTCTTGTAGCAAGAAGCTATGTCTCGAGCTCTCTTCATGAGCTCTTTTGTTGATAAGTTTTAACCTCCCACTATCAAAGCTGGTGCCCCTTGTATACGTTCCTTGTGGCGCTCCACCTCCAGTCTGTTCTCCGTTTCTCTGTGCTGCCTTAACACTCTCACTTGTTCTGCAGCCTTTGCTCTAGCATCTTTCATCACTTGTATAGCAGAATCTCTAGCTGATTTGGCTAGTGAAACAGGCTGAGGTTGAGAAGCACGATCCAAGTCAGCTCTAAATTCTGCAGGTGTGCGCAAGTCTTGACACCTTGAATCCTCACCTCACGAGCTGCTAAGTCTGCAGCATCCTGCAACTCACAAGCTCTCTTGAAGTTTTCCTTCTTTCTCGCAATCCTCTCTTGTTCTTTTTGTACAAGAGCTTCTCTTGCTATATTTGCAGCCTTTATCATGCAGTCTTTCACACGAAGACCACAACCAAGCATTCTGTGAGGATAATCTGCCAACATATAGTGTATGTGAGTACTTGTATCTATGTGGTGATGAGCCCTCCAAACATCTATGTCATAGCATTGGTCAGGGGCCATGACAACATGCCCCCCTCTATTTAAAAGTGCAAAAGTGAAGTTCAGGCTGAGGGATTTCTCTTCATGCTTATTTTTTCTCCAATCCATGAATAAAGGTGGAACTATAGCAACAATTTCTCTTGATTTAGCTAACAACTTAGCAGCTCCATAGCCATAATCTGCATCAACACTTTCAAACAAAAAGAGGGCATCTAACTCTTCCACAGCCCAACATACTCTACAAATACTTCTACAAATGCACAGGCTCGGTTTTGGTTATATGATGCCATACTTCTTTGCCTACACTATCAATAAGAGTTTGAAATAACCCTTTAGGGACATTAACATCTCTCATGCAAACACCGGCTTGAGGAGTAAAGTCTATTCTTTCAAACAAGAGTCTCCTATAATTCAGAAGCCAGTCTCTAGGATCCACTTCAACAGCCTGGATAAAGACCTTGCCGCATAGTCCAGCTCCTCGTTGCAGGCCGCATCTGCTACAGAATGTAGGAAGAGATGCCATGATGTGGAAGGTCCACGCAACCCTGACACTTACACCCCTAGCTCCCCCCTAGCCCTAGCTCCCCCCTAGCCCCCACAGGTCAAAAACATAGTCATAGAGTTGGGAGATTTAAGATGTAAATATATAGCTAGCCTCCCTTGAGGACCTGTTAGAAGCCAGTACAAAGCCTTTCTTCAACATAGATGTTTGTCACGTGGCTGCTAGAAAGCTAAAAAGTTTTGGCAGAACTTCAAAGGAACCCTAAAAACACTTAGGGAACATTTACGTATGCTAAAATTAGGCTGCATATTTTTTTTTCCAAGTCTTAGGATTATGTTCAAGCTCCTTGAAGTCCACTACTTCTTCCAGACCATTTGTACCCCTCGTCACTAAACCACGTCTTGTTTTTGAATGCGCACATTGTTTAAAAATTTACGGGGTCATGGTGAGCAAATGTCTTCTCCGCAACTTTTGAATAATCAGAAGTTATAATTAACACCACTGAGAATAAATGGGGTGGGAGTGCAGCAGAATCCGCCATAAATGTACCTTCAGGAAGGTGTACCCTTGCAAATTCGGCGCGTCGGACGGCTGCTGAACCTTCTATAATTTGTCTTAATCTACGATATTTGTACTACTATGTTCGCGTTAACGTACACTACAACTTTCACTTAGGACTCTTGAGTGCTAAGAGAACGAGAAAGAAGTTACGAATGAGTTAGAAAGAATGCATGTTACGGATTCTTACACTCTGTTAAAATGTCGCGAACGACCACAAACGGTACCAAAAAGTACCCCCGCCGCATAAAATCAAGTGTCCTCAAATTTACCCGCGCGTGGTGCATATGACAAACCCACTCTGACATCCTAGGACACGGCAGCGCAACTTTTCTTCATGCTTACTCCTCACGTGGCTCTCAACGTATTTGCGCTTGTAAGGACAGATACGATGTCCGCATCTGCTGACACCATCTGATAAGTATTGGGTAAAAGTGAAGCTCGTCTTCATCCTGTATCATTTGCATGCAATTGATGCAGATAAGATCTACAAGTTTACCATACCCTCAAATCTCTATGCAAGTGGACTGAAGTGCATAAATATAGGTATGATGTTGCTTGTGTAGGCATCTTGTTATGTCTAGTGCACACGACTACCACATTGGTTTACGCGTCTTTAAACGCATGCATGCAGTATATATATATATTTATGTATGTTGAGTGGAACTTTGCTTCTATATGTACTTAGTTAGTGTGAAAGTGGTATGGCTGGAAAATGTTCTATGAAGTCCTGTAATCTGAAAATTACCCAGGACGGAGGTTTTTCCAGATAGCATTTCTAGGATTGCAGTATCTCCATTTAGATTCAGCAAATTGAGTTCTGTAGAATTGTTTCCAAAGGCGGTAGCGTGAAGACTTAAGGACGACGCTTGGAAAATTGAATAAGTCTGGAGATCTTGGGCCAGACCATGTCCAGGACACCGAATTGCGAACATGGACCCGTTTCTCCTAAAGCTCCATTTTGCAACAGTCCCGAACGTAGGTTTTAGGAGCCCCATTCAACTTCCAGCTCCTTATTTCCCAAAAATGGCAAAATGCTTTTTTAGCATGTAAGCGGAAGTATGTGGCACGTAAGAAGCCACAAGACGTAGGACTTGAGGAACATCTATAAATTTCGAGCTCGAGTGAAGGCGTTGCTGTTGGACGCCTTAAATCGACTTTGGAGATAGAAGTGCCTGTCACAATCACGCGTGATGGAGGAAACATAATAGATGCAGACTTTGCGAAGTTGGGAGAGTATCTGAAGCAGACTCATATTGAGAAAGGGCTTTTTGGCAGGGAAACAGGAGGCACTTTCTACCATGAACACGCGCAAGGTGTACTTTAGATTCATGCGAAGTCGGCTGCCATGGTCACAAAAGAGCTAAAGAGATTTATGGGGTGGAGTGCAGGGCCTTGGGGTAGGACGACTGCGGAGGGCAAAGGGATTTGGGTATTGACGAGGCTACTTTCATAGAGAGGTCTGCACACCTTGTCGTGCCTAACAGTGTCGGTCCCTCGGCACGTGCGTAGCCTTCCAGCACGTGGGCCTTCGACCTGCTCGATGTGTCGATGGCCCTCCTCACGTGTGGGCAAACATGGTCGATCGACCTTCGCACGTGTGTCGGTGACAAGCCTTACCAAGGTTGACCCATTCCTTGGCTCCTGAACTTGCACCATGCAACCATGACCAACACTCAGAGCAATGTTCTCCTTCACCCAGCTCTCATCATCTGCTTATCCTAAGACTTAGCAGGATATTTTAAAAATACTTGCCTTGCCTTAATTCCTCTTACACCCCTCCCTTTCAGCTGATGCGTCCCTGCCTTTTTTGGTGAAAGCTATAATTTTTCCAGCCCTGCGGCTAGGGGGTTTAGGAAGGCAGTCAAGACATTCCTATCGTCCTGCCATAATCTCTTCCTCGCCAATGCAAAAAGTGTGCCAACAGGCACCACACTTATCGCAAGTTACCATTGCTTCCTGATCATCCAGCACTTTGCGGTTGGCACAAGGCGTGGCTGGCACCAATTCCTCGGGCACAACCCTAACCGTAGGATCAATATTCGGCAAATGGCATAGCGAGCAATTATGCACGTGGTCTCTCATGGTTTTACCATCAGAACCTTCCAGTTCTAACACTCCATTGTCAAACGCATGTTTCACGCGTAAGATCACTGCACCTGAACTGGTGTCGATGGTGGTCTTGGTCTGGCGCTTGCGGTAGACGAAGTCTTCTTCTTGAATCTGCGTCATCTACAGGCAATAGCTCCCGTCTCGCGTCCTGGCGTAACGCTGCGTATCTCTTTTCTGCGCAATTTTCAGATTGTCCAGCGCAGCCGGCATCATGCGCTCATATAATGCCTTACGGCGTACCATCACCTTTAGCGGTTCATCAGGGTTATCCAGGTCTTTCACCTGTTCAACCTCCTGCTTGATGCTGCTGGGCACTACTGGACTTCTGCCAAACAGTATCTGGCATGGCGAGTAATTCGCCAAGGCAGCCTGCTTGCTAACTCTGTAACCCATAACCAGCCATGGCAGGGCCAGAACCCAGTCACGCTTGTCATGCTCAAGGCAAAACTTGCGCAAAGTAGACTTAATGGTCTGCACCATCCTTTCTGCCCGACCATCTGCTTGCGGATGATCTCTAGACGTAGTGCGATGATCGATGAAGCATCTATCCAAGAGTTTCTGAAAAGACCCTTGGAACTCAGACCCTTGGTTTGTCAGCACTTCTGCTGGAGCTCCATGACGCACAATCACACCATTGAGGAGTGCTTCCGCGGTCCCTAGACTCTCCTTAGCAGTCAGAGGCACGACCTCTATCCACTTAGAGAAATGCTCAATCATGACCATGATACTTGTTACCTCGCTTAGACAATGGCAACTCACTTGCGAGATTGCAGCTCCAGCGGTAGCCTAGGCCCATGATTGGCAAAGGTTGCAAGTGTGGATGTTGCTGTGTAAAACCAGCCTTGACGCGATCACAGCTTTGGCAGGCCTTGATCACATTTTCACATTGCTGCTTCATGCCCCTCCTCCAGTAAGATAGCTCCGAAAGACTATACGTCTTCTTGACACCATAATGTCCACTGTTCTCGTGCATTTGCTGCACAAGAGCTCGTGTCTCGATGGGTTCTGGCACTAACTTCTCCTGAGCAGTTTCTTCAATTTTGAAGAGGTTGTTGCGTTTCCAGCAAAACCACTTAGCTCGATGGCTTACCTGGTCCTTCTCCTTCACTGATAGCCCTTCCAAGTGAGTTCCCGTCTTCAGCCAGTGCATAGTAGCTTGGTCTTTCCAGATCTCTGGATTGAACAGGGGTAGAGGCTCAGCTTCACCTGATGCTACCATTCCAACCATTTCGGCTAGGCAGGCCACCAACTCTGCTGGGCTGCTCGGGTCTTTGTCCTCTTGAGCTCATGTTCTGTCGTCTGAAGGTGGGTCTGGGTTCTTGCTGAGTCCATTGGCGTCGTTGTTGAGCACTCCTGCTCTGTGCACCCTTGTCATTTGGTACTTTTGCAGCTTAAGAGCCCATCGAGCCAACTTACCAGTGAGGTCTCCATTCTTCATCAGCCATAATAATGGTGAGTGATCCGTGATCAGCGTGGAGGGTCTTCCCCACAGATACTCTCTGAAGTGTGTGACAGCCCAAACCACTACCAGCAGCTCTCCTTCGTAGGACGAGTAGTTGCTCTCCGCTTGATTGTTAGAGCGTGAGGCATAGGCAATGACATACTCCTCTCTAGGGCTTGCGGCTTGAGTGAGCACTCGATCTTCTGTTTTCACAGGGATCTGGTTGAAGCCTTGGCGCAGATCGATGATGCTGAACACCTTCCTGGTGGTGGCAATCGCAAAGATCCGCTCCGGCGTTGGCATCGCATAGCTGTCTGGCTCCGTGTAGAGATTCAGTCGCCTGTAATCTCCACACATACAAGTGGCAGTGTAATTGCCGGCCTCGTCCTTTTTAGCGACTACTACTGTGGGAGCCCCATGCACTGAGGTAGATTTTTCAATCATGCGGAGCTTATGCAACTCTTCGCAAGTTTTCTCCACACAGTCCCACTTTGTCTGACTGAGCTTATGCGGCCCAAGTCTGATTAAGTTATCAGTAGTTAGTGTGATCTCACACACACTGGCAGTGGTTCTACCAATCTTCTCCTTAGTAAAAGTAAACACCTTGCGGTGTTTCTTCAGCAACCTTTCTACTTTGTGCTCTCTGCTGGGTTGAGACTATTTTCCCAATGGCAGAAGTCTCAGTTTCAGGTTGATTCTCCCCAACAAAGGCATCCAGTAGTTGCTACTCGTTGGGTGCAGGTGGGGGCTTTTCGCCCTCATCCTGGCCCTCAGGCTTTTCTGCCTGATTCTGGCTTTCACGCTTTTTTGCCTGATTCTTAGGAGGTGGGGTAGTAGGCTTTGCAGCTTGCTCCTCCGTTGCCATAGGCTCTGCAGCCTGTTTCCTAGACTTTTTACCATTCCCAATGACGCGTCGCCTCTCCTGCGGTGAGGTGTACATCAGGCGCCTCCGGATGGGTTGCCTCAGGAACCTTTCTTCATCGACTGCAGTCCAACTGGTCCCGATTCCTCCTTCTTCACGTGGCCAAGGTTGGTTTGCCACTGGCCAACCTGCAGGATCTGTCCTAGGGCTGATTACCCAGCCCCACTCTCGCTCAATAAAAGCCATGCTGCGGGGGGCCGGGCCATACTCCTCCCTTGCGGGTGGTGTGACCGTCCATGCCTGCGCCAACGTTTGCGGCCTTTGAGGTGCCGCTAGTTGTGCGAGGAAAGCATCATCTGCTGCGGTCAAGCGGCTGATGGTGTTTCTCAGATCCATCAGTTCCCATTCTGGGATTGCAGGTGTCATGAGAGCAGGTGCCTCCGGCCTCTGCATCCTAAGATCTGATAGTTGCAACAAGGGCGTGTAATGCCTGGCGGCACACTAATGCCCAATGCCATTGCCCTGCAAATCAAGCCGTCCTCTCCCTCTCTCTGCAGAATATCCCGCAGAGGCGGAGGAGGTGGGAGTGTGGTTCCTCGCAGAACGCCCTCTCTCTGAGCCTTCCCCTTATGCTTGAAATATCGCTTTAGCATCCTCCTAAAAGATGCGTTACCCTCACGGGCCACCTTCCTTGGTCTGCTTGCGCGACCCTTGGGCTTACCTTGCGCTGTCTCCACTTTAGCAATGCAGGCAGTCACCTCCTGCCGTTGCGGCGGTTGTGCGATTGACTTGGGCTCTGCCACTGAAAGACTGGCAGTAGGGGTACTGGATGTTGGTGACCTTAGTTCTTCATAAAGGTCTGCCGAGCTTGGCCCCATCAGGTGGTCAGCTACCCAGTCGTCAGTACTCACCTCCTGCAAGTCAAGCAGATCCAACTCTGGCGTGGGAAAACGTGGAATTTCTTTCCTGGCTTCCCCCCCATTGTTGAGTGATAGCAACTCAAACTTTGGGAGGCCTTGCATCTCTGCATCCTCTCCCTCCTCCGGCTTCTCTGTTTCAGGAGGCGGCGGTTCTTCATCCCCTCCTGTGTTGAGCCTTGCCATGTTGATGATGGCTGACTGTAGAGCGCGAGCTGCTTTTGCCACTTTCTCTTTCTTGAGTCGAGGGGCGTCTGCTTCCAGCAACTGCTCCATGATTTGCCTGGTGATCGACTCAGCTGTGCTGCCAACTGTGTCTTGTGGTTGCCCTTTGGCCTCTGGCTCTGGGCTCATCAAAACAGGTGTGGCGGGCAATCTCTCGACCGTCTCCTTCCTGCGTTCTTCAAAGATCACCCCCAAGCAAATGGTCTTTCCAGACCCTCCAGAATTTCCTGAATTTTGACTCCATTCTTCGGCCCATTCGCCAATATTGCACTGGCGTTCTTCATATCTTGACATTGCCGCGTCTGGGGATGGGCCTCCAAAAACCTAGTCTTGGGCCATGTTTTGTAACTCAGAAGTGGTATCTTCCTCCCCTTCTGGCATCCTCACAAATATTTGGCTGGAGCGTTCTGCAGATGATGGGGTCTCCTCTGATTCGCTTACTGCAGCGCTCGCCAAAGAGTTTGCTTCACCAGTTGCCTGGTCTTCCATGGCTACGTCTTCTCGTAGGCTTTGCAGCTCTCTGACTAGAGGGTCGTGTAGAGCCGCCATCCGATTGTCAATTCGCGCCAGTAGGTCTTGACACCTGGTCAGCTCCGTCACTCTGGTTTCTCTGAGTGCTTCACCTTGGTTAGCCTCAGCTGCGTCCCTTAACACCATATTCTTCTTGTCGCCAATGCGCTTCCCTGATAGCTCTCTGATCAGAGGTGGGCACCACATGGACTCCAATTGTTACTGGTCTCGACCTGGGCATAGGCTTGTCAGAGAATGTCATCTGTTGCCAAGTCATAATCGTCTCCACCAACCCCGTCATGGAGTGATGCCCAATCATATTGCCGAATATCTTCCCAACGTCGTCCTGTCCCACCATCGCAACAATTTCTTGTGCAATGGAGTTGGGTACCCCCAGGCACCTTCCCTTCTCTTCAGCTGTCGGCTCTCTCCATTGAGCTTCTATATCGTGCGCATTCTTGACCATTCCTGGTCCTCCATTCACGAATGCGCGTGATCCTGGGTATGCCGAGAAGGTGGGCAGCACCACCCTTGGCCGGCCTGGCTCGTTGACGACGTACTGTGGGTAGGAATTCCTCCTGATCACTGGCTTGGGTTTCCACCATCAGTGCTTCTCCCACAGATACTGCTGTTGGTGAGCGCCGCGTAATGTCCTCCATCTCCCTCGGGACTTCAATGGACATGCCGTTGGTCCAGAATAGTCTGGCTCGGTGTGCGAGTCCTCCGTGCCTGGCGTCGTTGATCAATACATGATGACCTAGGGTGGAGTAGAAGACCAGCCATGGATCTCCTGGCTTCATCTGGTTGTAATCCATTCCTCGATGTACATTCTCAATCACAAACACTGGTGGGTAGAGATGCTGGCGTTCCCGCAGCATACTGATGATTTTCACCATCCATCCCTAGTGTTGTGCTCGCGGGTCATTGAATCCCCTCCTGTTCCCAGCTTGCGAGAAAGATTGACAAGGGAATCTCGCAAAGATCCAGTCAACCTGTAACCATACAGGTCCTCAGACTTCACATCGAGAATGTTTCCTCCAGCAAGACGCACCAAACTAGAGTCAGTAGGCACCAACGCCTTGAAATGATGCATTTGCCGCATCTGACTCATGACCTCCTTAAATGCTGTAAAAGCACTCTCATCATTGTCCACATACAGCATTTTGGATACCTGGATACCTCGCTGAATCAGTGAGATGGTTCCAGAACCAAGTCCGGCGAACAATTCCAGCACTACTACTCCTCTCCTGCGAAAAAGGATCTTCCATCCTCATAATGCCTTGCGGCAGCGGGTCTACTCCGGGCATCAAATTGGCAGCGGAGTTAACTGGATAAGAAACTGGCAGCAGCTCTTGCGGGCCACGGTCCCTGTTACTCACAGCTTCTAGTTGCTCCATAAACCGAGGTTGCCAAACTAGGGGAGTCGGCATGTTGACGCTGGTGTAGCCCTCCTCTTCGCGTTGCATGATGAGGTCATAATGGTCTGGATACCGGTCATTCGCACAACAGTCTAGCAGTCCGTAATTCACCTCTCCCAAGCAAACCAGTTTTACAGGAATTTCTCTTGTCGGCTGCCGATCTGTCGACTGGTAAGTCACCCTCTGCTTCCGCAGGTCGATGACCAAACCCAGGGGAATCACAGTTTCTGTCCCCAAGAGAACATCATAGTTCTCTGCCTCTGTCACCGTGCATTCTATGTGCAGTGACGCCTCCTCAGGCTTCCCCAAGTTTACTGTGATTTTCACAGGCTTGCGGGTAATTCCACAAGACTTCGAAATCTGCTCAGATGCAGTCCTCAACTAAAAAGGACTTTCTTTCAGGTCCCTTGCCGTCAATCCCAGAGCTTTCACAGCTCGCTTTCCCAAGATTACTGGCTGTGCGCCAGTGTCCAATAGGATATTGGGAGCGGCCCAGTCGTTGAACGCCAAAACTCTATCCTTGTTCTGCACTCTCACAGTGCTAAAATTAGTAGGCAGCGAAGCGCTGTTCGCGCCTTCCTCAGCTATGTCCAGCTGCTGTCCGGCTTCTTCAACCGTGAAAGGATACGTAAGACGCAGATCAACGAGTGAAAGACAAGGAATGTGCTGAATCCGGTGTTCCACCAGAGCCTTCAGCTTCTCCAGCGAAAAACTAAATGTCTTGCGTGGCCCAGGCTTGGCTTGTCGTAGCTGCGCAATCTTGTTCTCATCGAGAGTGATCCTAAAGGTCTGAGGAAGCTTCCCAGCATTCCTTGGAACCAGACGGTCATGATCTGCGCGCTCCGCAGCCGTTGCAGCCACGGCCTTCTCAGGCGTCAGCTTCTCGCCTTTGCAGATGGTCTTTTCGGCCACATCTGCATCATAATAGACATTAGGCACCTTTAGTTTTGCAAATTGAGCTTTCAACTCTGCAATCTCTGCACTCATAGCGTCATACTTCTGGTCACCCTTTTGGTTACCAGAGTCATCTTTAACCTTTTTCTTACCCTTATCTGCCTCTTTCGTGGCAGTATTAGTCAATGGTGGCTTCACATTTGGGTTCTTGGACCAACACTCATGTTCTGAGTGTCCCTTTTTGCTGCAATGTGCGCATACCTGCGCCTTGCTAGCAGACAATTGCTTAGCATCCGGGTACGGACAATCTCTCTTCTGATGTTTCGATTTCTTGCAATTCCAACAGCCCTCTGCTGTCTCAGCAGTGTTGGCGTGCTTAGCAAACCTATTGAAAGACCCGCTCTTCTTCTTAAACTGAAAATTAGAGCTATTGGCCTTAGGCTGAAAGGATTCCTCCCTTCTCTCAGGAGCCATAAGCCGCCTGGAAGCCTCCTTGTACCAGACTTTACCTTCCTCGACATTGCGTGCTATTTCAGCAGCCTCGTCGATGTTCCAATTGATTCCGCGTTTCGCAGATAGGTGCGGCCTGACCTCCCGATCTGTGTCTTTACCCAAATACAATAAGAATTTGTCAGCCACATCTTAGACTCATAGATTCCTGCCTTCTTGGCAAGGTCTACCAATCTGGATTCGACCTCCATCACTGTCTCGTTCTTCTGACGGACAAAATGCACATAATGGTGCACCTTAAGACTGCGATCCTCTGGGAATTTTGCTTCAAGCAACTTAAAGAAACGATGCAGACAGTGCTCAGAGTCTAACTGGTCATCCCCAGCCTCCATATCCCTACGGCAACTAGCCAACGCTTGCGCATGGCTTGCTTCCGTGGTGGCACTATCACCATGCTGTCCTGTAAAAGGTGCAGCCCTGCGCGTTACTTGTTCCTGAGCATTAGCAATCTTTTCAGACAATTTTGCACACACTTTACGCAATTCTGCGACAGACCCAGCATCATCATCTCGAGTAGCCGCTCGCTGCTGACCCTCAAGGAGTTGCCTCATGGCATCTGTTAATTCTTGTGTTAGTGCAGCTAAGTCTACGCTCTCAACAGGTGCAGCAGGTATCGCTCTTCCTGATGACAAAGCGGACAGGCGGGCTTTCGCAGTCTCTTTCTGGATTTTTTACTCCCTCGCCTTCTTTTGCTCGTCAAACGCCCATTCATGGGTAAGGTTCTCATCCTTCCGGAATTGGCGATAAAGCAACAAGGCATCCTTGTCCAAGTACTGAACCAAGCTTATAGAAGCAACTGACTGAGTGTAAGAAGAATCCTTTTGGATTCTCTCGAAAAAATCAACCCAATAGATCGCATCAAACTCTTCGAAAGTGAGACTATTTCCATCGGTTCGTCCACTAAAACACTTTGTAGACAGCTTGAACTTAGGATTTTCATCCTTATCATCACCAGTCATTTCGAATGGTGACCAAGACTCACTAACTTTACCCCACACGTCGTGCTCTCTGCCCAAATTGGGTACAAAGGCTTTTACATTATACGGATTCTCACTGTTTGTGGCAGTATGGCGAGACTCGTCTCCCGACGGTTGCTCACTCCACAGGTTATCCGTGCGCTTAGATGTCTCACTTCCTCGTGGACTCTAGCTTGAATCAGAATCTTCCGCAGGCTCCACAGGGTAGTAGAGTCTTCCACTCCTCAACCGCATGTACAGTTAAATTTCTCCGATTCCCCTTCCAGGTTGAGCACCTGCAGCCCTCACAGGCCTCAATCCCCAATTTGCTTGGGAATTTCTATTCACCTAAACCACAGAACCAAAGTTCTCAGAAGTAGGACGGAAGTCTCTTACTTCCACATAAGCTTTATGCCTTAAGGTTCTTGGGTTCACAGACGAATAAATTGTAGTTTGCAAAAATCACACTCTAAGCAGCTTGACATACAACGTCAGATTCAGAGAAGATCGCCCTTCAGGCTTTCGCTTAACTTTCACAAAGTCACAGCTTACAAAACTCTAAAACTACACGTCTATGCTGGCCTGGGTCAAGCTCTTCACTCAACACCGCGCCTTAACAGTTCTTCACTGCCAGGCTAGGCTCACTCAGTTCTTCACTAAGAGCTTTATCTGCCAATACTACCCTCTCTCTTCGAGATGCGAATGCGACTTCTGAGAACTTGGAAACCAACACACAACTCACCATTTTAAGGCTGCTTCACACACACTTGTGGCGTTCGGCCGAATCTGTGCTAATCTTCTAGCAGATTCTATTCTGCAGTTCTCCTACTTTCAACAGTGAGATTCCCTCTTAGAAACTCCTACAATCCTAACTTATCTATGATACACTGAGCAGAATCTTCAGCGTCGGCAGAAGCGTGGGGCCTCGGCTTTCCAATGGCCTTGGGAACTCCTTCTTCTTCTTCGCGCCCTTCTTCTCCTTCCTTCTGCTCCTTCTGCTCCATCTGCTTCTTGGCAAAAGTGCGTGAGAGTGAATGACATGTCTCAGGCAAGATTCGTGCCTTTTGCAGGCACCACACAGCGTCATCTTTCGAGAATGCCGTGCTTAGTCACAAAGCTTAGCTGCATGTCACTTCCGCCTAGCCATGCTCAACTCAAACTCGTAGTCACTCAACATGCATGCACACCTCGTGACTGTCGCGCGTGGCTGCTTAGCTTCTCAGCTGGCAGTCACGCCTAATTGGCTCATGGCTAAGAACTCCTGAGCGGCGTGTACAAGCAAATGCCACTTGCTCAAGATTCCCAACCGGGTGGCCGTAACCTATCTTGGCATTGCGACCATGACCTGGCTTAATCTGCCAGTCACACAATACATAACTTGGTACCTGGTGGGCGGCTCATCACTGATCCCCAGCTTCTAGCCTCGCGACTGTCTATGCCGTTAAAAACCTCCCCCATCCCTGGGTGTGGGGCACATTGACATTGACCCCTTGCCAGTGGTCTTGACGCCGACATAAGCGCTGACTGCGACGTAATCAGTCAAGTGGTCGGTGAGTCAACATTGACTTTTCCGTACCTGGGTGGCCGTAGCTTGCGCTGCGCGTGCGGCACAGTCAAACGGATAGTAGTCGCGACAACCTTAGTGGCTGTGTGTGGTGACTGTACCAAAGATATGTATATAAATTTTAGTTTCCTGCTTTTGAGGAATGGCGTCACTGACGAGATGATAGCGAAAGGCGGTGACATGTATCTGGCCCTTGGTGATGTAAAGGACAAAAAGTCGGGTAGGAATCGACATCAACTCGTTGTATGAGAGTTTGGCATTACTGGGTATACAAATTAAGGAGGGATGGGGAGCGCTATCCCAACACAGCTTTGTCCTGCTGCACATGATCAAGTCTTGGAGGTACTACCCTCGAACCCATCTTATAACACAGGGTGGCAGGGGAGTGAATCTCGCCAGAGACGAGGCCATGTTCATTATGATGACAAGGCCGCAGGACACCAGGATAGGAGATATTTACATGGTTATTTTGAACAACGATGGGGCTGTTCCTGACGTGAGGGGAGGGAGGTATTACCAACGAGGTGCTGTGTTAGGTGAGAATGACGAGAGGCCAGTGCCTGTGAATGTTGACGGGAGGGGGGGACATCCTAAAGGGAAGGTGCCTCAACCATGGATAGATGATGTAAAAGTCGTTTAGATTTTGGCACTGTAGTAGTGCGTGTTGTCGTTTACTTCGACGGTTTTGTACTACATGCTGTCATAAAGTCTGTTTTCTTGTCGCGATGTTGCATCTGCGTGCTGAAGTTTCGTTTTGTCTTTATTGTTCGGCGCTGCTCGTGAGGGGGAACTTGTCGGCCCCCTCACACGATCGAGTATGTGGTGGGGAGGAGAATGGTGCCATGAGAGCGTTAATGAGAGGTACGAGACCGCACTGCATTTGAGTCTTTCTCAAGCAACTAAAGAAAGCTTGCTAGCATGCATGCGCTAGGAGGTACTAGCATGAAGTCTGTGCATGTGCATGGGCGCGCGCTTGCGGGTGCGCAAGCGTGTGTGTATATATGTGTATGTGTGCGCGCATGCACGCCTGAGTGCAGCGACTTACGTTTTGGATTAATACTCGCTTCCCGAGTCGGCCAGGGGATAGTTTGCAAGTCCCCCTTAAAACCCCTGGAGTTCTATCGATAGCTTGCTTCCAACAGAAACATGGGGGGGATCTGCGACGTGCCCATGGGAGGACGCACGTGACCTGTAACTTCGGAAAGGTGACACGTGCCTACCTCCTGCGATGTAAACAGCGAGCAGGATGAAGGCGTTGGTGAGGAAGTTGGAGAGGGACCCAGCACTGGCGCGCTGGACACCACAGGTAAGCCTGCAACTGCCACTAGGTCTTCACCTGTGTGCCCCAAGTGCGCCATCTGGCTCTGCTCCCTGGCTCTGCACAGGACGTGGAGAAGAAAGACGTTTAAGTGGCACTTGGACAGGAAGGGTTCAGTCTGAGCACCATATAAAGGTGAGTAATGCATGTGTGCAAGAAAGAGGGCATATAAATATGTGTCTTGCACGCGTGTGTGTGTGTGTGTGTGTGTGTGTGTGTGTGTGTGTCTGTGTGCGCGCGCGCGCGAGCGTGCTTGCGCATGTTTGTGTGTGCGCGCGTGCGCTTGTGTGTGGTCTTCACTCGAGTAGGTACGTGTGAGGAGCAGCTTTGTGGTACCACCTCCATCTTTGCACGTCGCTTCTCCTAAACAGAACCTCACCAGAAGCTTTGCTAATTTCAGAAGAAGCCTTGCCCAGCTTACACAACTCACAGCTCACAGCTCACAGGAGCCCGTTCCTGAAAATTACAAATGCACCCAGAAAGTGAACAGAAGTACGATGTCATCTCAGCCCACGTGCTGCTAGAGAGACTTGATTTTGAGTGTGGACTTGATACAGGTCTCCTTTTAAGGCGTCCAGCACCATAGGGAGGTATTGACAGTGACCTCGTTCTTTTTATCCCCACTTCCTTTTTGCTCAGAAATGATGACACCATCATAGATGTCCTCTCTCGTACGTAGCGCCTGCATGCACCTCCCAGCCTCAGCCTCAGCCCATGTTTACTGGTATGATTTCCTAAAGGATCCGTACATAATTTTTTAAAGTTTTCCTCTTGTTCCATATTGCACAACAAATGAATACTGGAAAAGCCTGAAGTGGCCAGAATTACTTTTGGGAAGAGAACTCAAGCACCCCAGAAGATGCTGGTACTGCTCCTACTCCTACTCCGTCTTCATCAGTGATCGTCTTCTAAGGTGTACAAGTTTGTTGGAGAGTCAATTTGCTTATCTGGACTGCAACCCTCCCTCACTGGCCCCATAGGACCAAACAAATTATCCTGCTCATTATAATCACTATCTCCACATGAAGTGCCTTGGTGGATATCACTGCTTTGTCCTTGTTTGACGGCCAAGTTACAGCTTTGTCCTGGGCTTGGAGATTCACCGGCACTTTTCCTTGCCCTGGAACATACACACTGGAAAATAGACCAAGTACCTGGCTACAAAGTCCGCCCTTCCAGCCAGAAGCAACAAGCAATGGCAGGAAGAAACGTCACTAAAGAGGACTGTGTATATGCTTTTTTTGTTGCCTAGGCAATCCTCAGGCTCCAGGCCCCTGCCCCTCCTGCTCCGGCCCCCCACCCTCTGCAGCTTCCAATCCTCCCCCTCTTCCTCTCCCTTCCCCTCTTCCTCCTCTGCTTCTTCCGCTGCCCTGTCTTCTTAATAGTGACGGGGTGGGTGCCTTGGGGGCGTGGGGGCGTGAAGGGAGTGGCGCGTGAGGGGTGGGTGGGTTGGGGACACAGAGCAAGATGACTGCGGAGCTGTTGCCCATGGGCTGCCTCATCGTGGCAACGGGAGGAGGCGCTGTCATCCGCAACCAAAACTGGTGCCCTCCCTAAGCCCGGACCCCTAAGCCCCTGTCCCCTGTCCCCTGTCCCCTGGACCTTTCTTTCTGCCTCCCAGCCTGGGGTTTTCAGGCTCTCACCCCTTCCACCCCTTGTGCGTGTGGGTTGAGAGTGAGTCAGTGTTCAAACTCCACTCGAAGGAACAGGGTGCCCTGGGTCGACCCGCGACGTGAGGGCGGAGGGGGTGCGCTCCGCTTTCTGGCTGGGGTCTGGGGCCTGTTCTGGCGCCCAGTTCCAGCAGGCAGGCTCTTAACGCATCCCGCTCCGGTGGCACAGGAAGAAACAAGCCCTTCAAACCCCAAAACCAGGTAAATCTTCAAACCCAACTCCAGCATTGCTGCCCTGATGTACTATCGAGACGGCCCTCTCCGCGAGCTCCCTGCTCCGACCGGCAGCGCGGCCCCGCAATGGCTGGACCAGGTATGGCATGCGTGTACAATGAGAGCTTCTGGGCCAGAGTGGTGCCCTCTCCGGCATGGCAGGGCGGGGCGGGCCAGGGCAGGGGAAAGGTCAGGGAAGCTAGCTGCCTCGGCACCACTGCTGCATGCATGTCCTCTCGTCTGCTGGGGTTTTTAAACACCCGCGCTTGGCTGGTTGGCACGCTCGTGCTCCCGCAGGGCACGAGCTCCTCCCTCCTCCGCTCCGCTCTGCTCTTCCCACTGCGCGTGCGCCCATCCATCCGCAGCATTCACGCTGTCGGCCCCCAGCCCCGAGCCCTCGTCCGCGCACGCCCCACACTTGGGGGGGGGACAGTCGTCGCGCCAACCCCCCGGCGCCAATTTCGGGAACCTCAGAAAATTTGGGCTCTTCTGTATGCACGAGANTTGGGCCGCACACAAACTATTCTACTAGCCAAGTTGAACAGCTCCTTGCGAGAGGTCCTGCCTGCGGGGCATGTGCCTGGCGGGCTTTCGCGGACTGTCAGTTCCTCCCGCTGATGCTCTCTCTCTCCACGGATGGAAATGGCACGAGGGGCATCGGCATCGGCTTCGGCTCCATCACTTCTCCTCCGCGTGCCCCGTGTGCACCGCGGCCGGCGCCCAGCATGCCTGTGAGAGGGGCTGGCTACCTGGCCGGCTGTCTGGCTGGTCGGTTGCGTGCCTTTTGAACCCCCGTATCGCGTATGCCCCCCTGCCATGGCGGGGTGTGGCTCGTGCACAGGCACCACGCCTGTTTGAGACGCCTTCTGTTCCCGAGAGCCTGCTGCGGCTGCGCCCGCCACCTGAAGCTACGGCTCGAGGCTGGGGCTGGGGCTGCGCCTGACACTGGGCCTGGGGCTGGGGGTTGGGGGCTGCGGGGTGTGCAGAGGTTGGCGAAGCTGTCGAAGCTGTGGGAGAAGCGCAAGGCGCTGTACCGCAACGCCGACGCCACCGTCTCCATCCTTGGTACCATCTGCTCGCACACGCGCGCGTGCGCCCTCACTCGCCCTGCCCCTGAGCCCTCCCCGAGCCTTAGCTGCCCCCCTGAGCCCTTAAACCCTGCGCCTGACACTCAGCCAAAATCCGCACTTGCTCTGCCATTGAGCTTGAAACTAAAACCCCAAGCGTGACTTTGTACTTGCCCCGCCCCCCTCAGTTCGAATGCATTCCCCCGAACGCCTTAGGTGCAAGGCCCCAGCCCCGCCCATGAGATTAGAGCGTAGAACCCCAAACCCGGGCCCTCCCACGTATTGGCTCGACACCCCTGGATGTCTCTCCAGGCGTTGGCTTGAGCCCCCGCTTCCCTGGCAAGGGCATGCTCTTGTGGATGTGCCCTGCCCACCCGCACCTTGGGTTCAGACTCCCCCCCCTCTCCCCCCTCCCCCCCCTTCTCATTGCCGCCGCACGATCTCCGTCCAGTCTGGCCGGCGTATTTACCGCAAGCCCTTGCAAGCGCGCCTGCAGCGGTGGCCAGGGCGCGATGCGCTTGGTGCAGGCTGTGATATTTTGTTTCTCTGTTCTTTTAATTGGGCATGTGGCCATCTGTGCGTCGCCACGTGTGCATGGGACATGAAAAGGAGATGCGTATGGCGCATGTGATGCTGTGTATGCTACTTTCCTAGGCGTAAATGGTAGCGACGAGATGCGGCTGTAGCGACGACTCGATGCCTCTCGCTTGCCTCACCGCCTCTCGTGCCTTTCGCCATGGGGACCATTCCCGTCGGCTGATCAGACAGATCAACGAGCCAGTCACGGTATTCTCGCCCCCTCCTCCTGCCAGCAGACTTGACGGGCAATCGGACTGTTGGAGGGGTGGACGCGGCAGGCACGCTGGCTGAGAGCAGACTGAAGGGGAGGGCTGCTAGGCCCGGCTGACGTGAGTTGACGAAAAGGATTGGCCGCCCAGCTGACCCACTTGGTGACTTCGTGCTTGATGGGCGGGTGCGCGCGTGGAATTGGTTGGGACCTGCAGACATAGCCGCCGAGATGGGGGTGGACGACCTCCAGGAAATCACCTCCACCAGAATCGCCCTGCAGGTCCGTCCTTTCTGCCGGTGCCCCAAAGGGGACCGAGGGGGAGGGGCCGTTGGGACGAGTTTGCAAGGTTGAGTTTTGTTTGTTTTCGGATGGAGTCTTATCATTCTCGTCCTGTGTGCAAACCACGTGGAGGCCTCTTGCGGTTGCTGCCCTCGCCCGGCTCTGCTCTGATCTCTCTCTCTCGCCTTTTAGCGGGCGGGAGCCTTGCTGACGCATGCTAGGGCGTCCTCTTGCCGGCTCTCTCGCGCCTGGCAGTGCTCCATTCTCTCTCTTCGCCGGGCGCCTTGCTGGCGCGCCCTGGAAGCAGCAGGTGGGCGCCAGCCGTGCATGAGGCACTGAAGCTCTCTCGCATGCTCTGGAAGCGCATCTGACTCTCGCACCCAGGCTTGCGTGATGCGTGCATAGGAGAGTTAACATCGCCTGTTTAGGAGGGGGGGG
>WELA01007315.1:254453-293734 GCA_009602735.1 Mesotaenium endlicherianum
GGGGGGGGGGGTTTTGGAAAAAGTTGTTGCTTCCGCTCTCGCGGCAGCGCTTCCCCTCCTTCCCTGCAAGTACGCTTGCGGTGCTGTGTTGTGCACTGGGCCTATGGAAGTAGAAGGAAAGCACCTGGAGGATGGGCTGTTGCCGCTGCTGTCTCCACCAGGATGAGCTGCTAATATGCCGGTGCTAAATCCTGCAGCGCTGGACACGCAAGCAGCGGCAAGCGCGGCTGCGCCTCGCACGCTGCAAGCACCTCCGTCTCCTTCTCCCTGGCTTATCCTGCGCTGCCTCGTTCTGTCCTGTGCTGTTCTGCCCTTCTGCTTCAAATAGCACCACTGCTTACTGCTGGCTACCTTCTGGCTCCTTGTCCTCATCCAAGGACGTTGCTACTTGGTGGTTGACGGTCGGGTAGAGAATGGGGGCTCCCTGCAGTGGAGTCCCTGGCCAGCTGGCACAAGAGTGGCGGAGGAGCTCACTGGGCTTGGTGGGGGTGCTTGCTGCGCAGGAGAGCGAGGCGCTCGGGAAGCAGCTGGCAGCGCTGGGCAGCGAGAAGCTCCTGTGGACTTCCTTTGGCCTGCGCTCGCTGGCCAAGACGAGGTTCCCCCTACCTCCCTCCCTCCCTCCTGAGTCCTTCCCTCCTTACCTCCCGTCTGTCTCCCCCCTATCTGTGTGTATGTGCGGGTGTGTGTGTGTGTGTGTGCGTGTGTGTGCATGTGCGTCTGCGTGAGCGTGTGTGTGTGTGTGTGTGTGTGTGCGTGTGCGCGCATGCGTGCGTGTCAGTGTCAGAGTCAGTCTCTGAGCGCGTGCTCACGCACGCTGCTTGTAGTCCCTGTCATAGTCGCTCTTACTCATTCATTAGCTGTCGCGAACCACATATATTGTTCCAGTTCATGCTGCTTTGAAAACTTCCTAGGCGCCAACGTGCAGTGTGCTCTGTGCACGCCTGCCTTGCTCATCTCCCTCGTCGTGCACGCCTGCATGCATGCAGCTCGCTGTACATGAAGCATAACACAGAGCATGATGCCCCCTACTGGCGGGGACCTGTGTGGACCAACATCAACTACCTGGCACTGGCGGCTCTTCATCACTACGCGCAAGGTGCCTCATCCCTTCTGCGCTCTCTCCCTCACTCAGGGTGCATCCCGCCTCACGAGAAGTCCCCTCCACGCTCGTCTGTGCCTAGCTTTTGTTGCACGTTTGGCTGCTGCCGCTGTTGTTCTTGCAGTGTCCGTGAGGCAATGTTAGCCGTTGATGGCAGCAAACTTGACAAGGTACACGTCCCATTCCGAATCTACGTTTGGCAAATGCGTTATTGCTTTTGGGGCACCCTTCTTTGCACAGACGAAAGCTGAGAGTTGGCAGGACCACTCTCAGGGAAAGTTGACTCGCTGGGTCTTGCATGCGCCAACTCTCTCTTTGAACTTAAGAGACAAATGAGCAACAATGGTGGTGCTGTGAGATTGTGCAGAAGCGGGTCCTCACCAAGGGCAGGCACAGCAGCTATTTGGGGAGCTTCGTCGCAATCTCGTCCAGTGAGTAACCATCACTGCGAGTGCAATTCCGTCCTCTGGCTGCATCTTGCCAGGACCAACTGCAATTTCTTGCCGGCGATTGAAGTCTGAAGGCTTGCTTATTGATGTCGGCGTGAACAATGGCTGATTGTCAATCTTGTCAATTGTGACAGGTCTTGTTGGCCATTCCCTTGTGAACATGATAGGGGCACGAACTATGCTGACCTAAAGTAGAGCTGTATGAAAGTGTAGTGTCGCAAACAAGTAGCTTGCAGCAGCTTGTAACAAGCTCGTCACTTTCTGATTCTTGACAAGTTTGTGCTTCTTAATATGTTGCTGCTTCCTACGTTTCAGGAATATTGTGGGCCGCTACATTGAAAGTGGGTACCTGTGGGAGCAATATGACAACACGAGGCAAGGAAAAGGGAAGGGATCGCATCCTTTTACTGGATGGACATCTTTGGTGGTCCTTCTCATGGCTGATATATACTGATCGATTTTTGCATAGTTTGTTTTTCTCCTTCATAAAAAGGAGCTGCACAACGGATGCATGGCAGGCAACTTTTTGATGACAAACTCCCACGTTAGACACAATTTTTAATTCTTAAAGAAATTTTACACGTTGAAATTTGAGGCCTCGCTTTTATGGCACGTGCCCATTCAGCCTTGCCCAAATCTCCTACCAACCCATTCCTTGGTTGGTTGACTATGACTCCCGAATATATAACCCTTGGATTGAGAAACACACCTGGCCCCTTCGCAACACCCTTGGCCCCTCCGCCTAGGCCTGCCGTTGCTGTGTTGATGATACTAAGAGCAACCTTCAATTGAACCATTACCCATTCTGAGACCATATGATGCCTAATTTGAGGCCCAATACGTAGCGCGAGACATGGTGTAACTAAGGTACGAGTAAAATCGTTATCATGCCACCCTTCCACGTAGATCATAAGTATCCAATTTGTCGTTGTCGACCTCATAACTTCGTGAGATTATGAGTTCTGAAATTTTAGGCCATTGGAACTTCATATTTGTGGTGATCTGTCGGATTACTCAAGTTCTTAGATCCTTTGCACGCTTCGTAACGAAGTCACATATGTGCGCTAAAGGTAAGAATGTGTTTACTTACGTATATACGAGTAACACGTAGGGTCAAAAATCTGATAGAGTATCCCATTATTAGGCTTGAAGGCCGATGTTGTTGCTCATGAGAAAGTGATGCTCAATCAAAAATATCAGTGTAACTTCCTCATTTCTTAGGTGGTCCTGGATAGCATAAGGGACTTATAACTGAAGTTGTCAACATGTTGAGGTTTGCGACGTTAAAGAATACAAGAAAGCCATTGCCATGGCTGCGGCGTTGCAATGACTTGGAATGACATAAACTGAATTGGTCAGCAAACCAAAAGCAAATACTTATTAATAATTGAAAGTAATGAAACATGGCTTAGTTGACTTCCACTAATGAGTAGATTGATTGGGCTTTGTACTGCTCTTTAATCCAAATTTTAGGCTTGAATCAAGGCTTTAGTTTCTTTCACGCAACAGCCCATAACAGCCTCCACCCATTAGCCACTGTTTGGGGAAATTCACGACTTCCCATGCTCTTGCCAGTATTTCCCTTCATAGAGGGTCTCATACGGTCAAAATTAGACGAAAGGACACGATGGTGACGTGAGCCATTTTCGAGCAACTATGCCGAAACAAACTTAAAGTGTCGTTTAACGGTGTCGTGCCTAACAGTGTCGGTCCCTCGGCACGTGCGTAGCCTTCCAGCACGTGTGCCTTCGACCTGGTCGATGTGTCGGTGGCCCTCCTCACAAGTGGGCAAACATGGTTGATCGACCTTCGCACGTGTGTCGGCGACAAGCCTTACCAAGGTTGACCCATCCCTGGGATCCTGAACTTGCACCATGCAACCATGACCAACACTCCGAGCAATGTTCTCCTTCACCCAGCTCTCACCATCTGCTTATCCTAAGACTTAGCAGAAAATCTTAAAAATATTTGCCTTGCCTTAATTCCTCTTACACCCCTCCCTTTCAGCTGAGGCGTCCCTGCCTTTTCTGCTGAAAGCTATTATTTTCCAGCCCTGCGGCTAGGGGGTTTAGGAAGGCAGTCAGGACATTCCCATTGTCCTGCCATAATCTCTTCCTCGCCAATGCAGAAAGTGTGCCAACGGGCACCACACTTATCGCAAGTTACCATTGCTTCCTGATCATCCACCACTTTGCGGTTGGCACAAGGCGTGGCTGGCACCAATTCCTCGGGCACAACCCTAACCGTAGGATCAATATTCGGCAAATGGCATAGCGAGCAATTATGCACGTGGTCTCTCATGGTTTTACCATCAGAACCTTCCAGTTCTAACACTCCATTGTCAAACGCATGTTTCACGCGTAAGATCACTGCACCTCAACTGGTGTCGATGGTGGTCTTGGTCTGGCGCTTGCGGTAGACGAAGTTTTCTTCTTGAATCTGCATCATTTGCAGGCGATAGCTCCCGTCTTGCGTCCTGGCGTAACGCTGCGTATCTCTTTTCTGCGCAATTTTCAGATTGTCCAGCGCAGCCGGCGTCATGCGCTCATATAACGCCTTACGGCGTACCATCACCCTTAGCGGTTCATCAGGGCTATCCAGGTCTTTCACCTGTTCAACCTCCTGCTTGATGCTGCTGGGCACTACTGGACTTCTGCCAAACAGTATCTAGCATGGCGAGTAATTCGCCAAGGCAGCCTGCTTGCTAACTCTGTAACCCATAACCAGCCATGGCAGGGCCAGATCCCAGTCACGCTTGTCATGCTCAAGGCAAAACTTGCGCAAAGTAGACTTAATGGTCTGCACCATCCTTTCTGCCAGACCATCTGCTTGCGGATGATCTCTAGACGTAGTGCGATGATCGATGAAGCATCTATCCAAGAGTTTCTGAAAAGACCCTTGGAACTCAGACCCTTGGTTTGTCAGCACTTCTGCTGGAGCTCCATGACGCACAATCACACCATTGAGGAGTGCTTCCGCGGTCCCTAGACTCTCCTTAGCAGTCAGAGGCACGACCTCTATCCACTTAGAGAAATGCTCAATCATGACCATGATATACTTGTTACCTCGCTTAGACAATGGCAACTCACTTGCGAGATCGCAGCTCCAGCGGTAGCCTAGGCCCATGATTGGCAAAGGTTGCAAGTGTGGATGTTGCTGTGTAAAACCAGCCTTGACACGATCACAGCTTTGGCAGGCCTTGATCACATCTTCACACTGCTGCTTCATGCCCCTCCTCTAGTAAGATAGCTCCAAAAGACTATACGTCTTCTTGACACCATAATGTCCAATGTTCTCGTGCATTTCCTGCACAAGAGCTCGTCTCCTGATGGGTTCTGGCACTAACTTCTCCTGACCAGTTTCTTCAATTTGAAGAGGTTGTTGCGTTTCCAGCAAAACCTTTTAGCTCAATGGCTTACTTGGTCCTTCTCCTTCACTGATAGCCCTTCCAAGTGAGTTCCCGTCTTCAGCCAGTGCATAGTAGCTTGATCTTTCCAGATCTCTGGACTGAACAGGAGTAGAGGCTCAGCTTCACCTGATGCTACCATTCCAGCCATTTTGGCTAGGCAGGCCACGACCTCTGCTGGGCTGCTTGGGTCTTTGTCTTCTCGAGCTCCTGTTCTGTCATCTGAAGATGGGTCTGGGTTCCTGCTGAGTCCATCGGCGTCGTTGTTGAGCACTCCGGCTCTGTGCACCACCGTCATTTGGTACTCTTGCAGCTTAAGAGCCCAGCGAGCCAACTTACCAGTGAGGTCTCCATTCTTCATCAGCCATAGTAATGGTGATTGATCCGTGATCAGCGTGAAGGGTCTTCCCCACAGATACTCTCTGAAGTGTGTGACAGCCCAAACCACTGCCAGCAGCTCTCCTTCGTAGGACGAGTAGTTGCTCTCCGCTCAATTGTTAGAGCGTGAGGCATAGGCAATGACATGCTTCTCTCTAGGGCTTTCGGCCTGAGTGAGCACTGCGCCAATTCCCACACAACTCCAGTCAGTGTGCAGATTGAACGGCTTGGAGTAGTCAGGCGTTCGCAAGACTGGGGCTGTTACCAGCCGCTCCTTAAGCTCGTTCATAGCTTTCTCCTGAGCTTCTGTCCACGCAAAAGGCACATCCTTTTTCAGGAGTTCCATCAAGGGTTTAGCAATTCTGCTATAATCCTTCACAAACTTACGATAGTATCCGCTTAGCCCTAACAGAGCTTTCAGCTTAGACACATTCGCAGGTGCAGGTATCTTGTAAATAGCCTCAATTTTCACAGCCTGAGGGGGCATAGCATTGTTCCCAATCTCATGTCCTAGGTAAGGCACGTGTGCCTCAAAGAATCTGCACTTCCCAGGATGCAGCTTCATCTGAAATTTCTTCAGGCGCTGGAACACTTGTTCCAAGTGCTCAAGGTGCTCCTCTATGGACTTGCTGAATACTACCACATCGTCAATGTATGGCTAAGCAAAATTCAGCCCCTCCAGCCCTTTATCCATAGTCCTTTGAAATATGGCTGGGGCATTTTTCAACCCAAATGGCATTACTGTCCATTGCCAAAGTTCCCTTTGAGCCCAGAAAGCGGTCTTACCTCGATCTTCTGTTTTCACAGGGATCTGGTTGAAGCCTTGGCGCAAATCGATGATGCTGAACACCTTCCCGGTGGCGGCAATCGCAAAGATCCGCTCTGGCGTAGGCATCACATAGCTGTCTGGCTCCGTGTAGAGATTCAGTCGCCTGTAATCTCCACACATACGAGTGGCAGTGTAATTGCCGGCCTCGTCCTTTTTAGCGACTACTACTGTGGGAGCCCCATGCACTGAGGTAGGATTTTCAATCATGCGGAGCTTATGCAGCTCTTTGCAAGTTTTCTCCACACAGTCCCACTCTGTCTGACTGAGCTTATGCGGCCCAAGTCTGACTGGGTTATCAGTAGTTAGTGTGATCTCACACACACTGGCAGTGGTTCTACCAATCTCCTCCTTAGTAAAAGCAAACACCTTGCGGTGTTTCTTCAGCAACCTTTCTACTTGTGCTCTCTGCTGGGCTGAGACCATTTTCCCAATGGCAAAAGTCTCAGTTTCAGATTGCTTCTCCCCAACAAAGGCATCCAGTAGTTGCTACTCCTTGGGTGCAGGTGGGGGCTTTTCGCCCTCATCCTGGCCCTCAGGCTTTTCTTGCCTGATTCTGGCTCTCAGGCTTTTCTGCTTGATTCTTAGGAGGTGGGGTAGCAGGCTTTGCAGCTTGCTCCTCCGTTGCCGTAGGCTCTGCAGCCTGTTTCCTAGGCTTTTTACCTTTCCCAATGACGCGTCGCCTCTCCTATTGTGAGGTGTACGTCAGGCGCCTCCGGATGGGTTGCCTCAGGAACCTTTGTTCGTCGACTGCAGTCCAACTGGTCCCGGTTCCTCCTTCTTCACGTGGCCGAGGTTGGTTTGCCAATGGCCAACCTGCAGGATCTGTCCTAGGGCTGATAACCCAGCCCCACTCTTGCTCAATAATAGCCATGCGGGCGACGGTCGTGCCATACTCCTCCCTTGCGGGTGGTGTGACCGTCCATGCTTGCGCCAACGTTTGCGGCCTTTGAGGTGCCGCTAGTTGTGCGAGGAAAACATCATCTGCTGCGGTCATGCGGCTGATGGTGCATCAGTTCCCATTCTGGGATTGCAGGTGTCATGGGAGCAGGTGCCTCCAACCTCTGCATCCTAAGATCTGATAGTTGCAACAAGGGCGTGTTAATGCCTGGCGGCACACTAATGCCCAATGCCATTGCCTTGCGAATCAAGCCGCCCTCTCCCTCTCTCTGCAAAATATTATGCAGAGGCGGAGGAGGTGGGGCTGTGGTTCCTCGCGGAACGCCCTCTCTTTGAGCCTTCCCCTTATGCTTGAAATATCGCTTTAGCATCCTCCTAAAAAATGCGTTACCCTCACGGGCCACCTTCCTTGGTCTGCTTGCGCGACCCTTGGGCTTACCTTGCGCTATCTCCACTTTAGCAGTGCAGGCAGTTACCTCCTGCCGTTGCGGCGGTCGTGCGGTTGACTTGGGCTCTGCCATTGAAAGACTGGCAGTAGGGGTACTGAATGTTGGTGACCTTAGTTCTTCATAGAGGTCTGCCGAGCTTGGCCCCATCAGGTGGTCAGCTACCCAGTCGTCTGTCCTCAGCTCCTGTAAGTCAAGCAGATCCAACTCTGGCATGGGAAAACGTGGAATTTCTTCCCTGGCTTCCCCTCCATTTATGAGTGATGGCAACTCAAACTTTGGGAGGCCTTCCATCTCTGCATCTTCTCCCTCCTCCGGCTTCTTTGTTCCAGGAGGCGGCGGTTCTTCATCCCCTCCTGTGTTGAGCCTCGCCATGTTGATGATGGCTGACTGTAGAGCGCGAGCTGCTTTCGCCACTTTCTCTTCCTTGAGTCGAGGGGCGTCTGCTTCCAGCAACTGCTCCATGATTTGCCTGGTGATCGACTCAGTTGTGCTGCCAACTGTGTCTTGTGGATGCCCTTTGGCCTCTGGCTCTGGGCTCATCAGAACAGGTGTGGCGGGCAATCTCTCGACCGTCTCCTTCCTGCATTCTTCAAAGATCGCCTCCAGGCAAATGGTCTTTCCAGACCCTCCAAAATTTCCTGAATTCTGACTGCATTCTTCGGCCCATTTGCCACTATTGCTATGGAGTTCTTCATATCTTGACGTTGCCGCGTCTGGGGTTGAGCCTCCAAAGACCTGGTCTTGGGTCATGTTCCGTAACTCAGAAGTGGTCTCTTCCTCCCCTTCCAGCATCCTCACAAATATTTGGCTCGAGCGTTCTGCAGATGATGGGATCCCCTGTGATTCGCTTGCTGCAGCGCTCGCCAAAGGGTTTGCTTCACCAGTTGCCTGGTCTTTCATGGCTACGTCTTCTCGCAACCTTTGCAGCTCTCTTTCTAGAGGGTCGTGTAGAGCCGCCATCCGATTGTCAATTTGCGCCAGTAGGTCTTGACACCTGGTCAGCTCCGCCACTCTGGTTTCTCTGAGTGCTTCACCTTGGTGAGCCTCAGCTGCGTCCCTTTCAACACCATATTCTTCTTGTTGCTGATGCGCTTCCCTGATAGCTCTTTGATCAGAGGTTGGCACCACATGGACTCCAATTGTTACTGGTCTCGGCCTGGGCATAGACTTGTCAGAGAATGTCATCTGCTGCCAAGTCATAATCGTCTCCACCAACCACGTCATGGAGTGATGCCCAATCATATTGCCGAATATCTTCCCAACGTCGTCTTGTCCCACCATCGCAACAATTTCTTGTGCAATGGAGTTGGGAACCCCCAGGCACCTTCCCTTCTCTTTAGCTTTCGGCTGTCTCCCATGAGCTTCTCTGTCGTGCGCATTCTTGACCATTCCTGGTCCTCCATTCACGAATGCGCGTGATCCTGGGTATGCCGTGAAGGTGGGCAGCACCACCCTTGGCCGACCCGGCTCGTTGACAACGTACTGTGGGTAGGAATCCCTCCTGATCACTGGCTTGGTTTCCACCATCAGTGCTTCTCCCACAGATACTGCCGTTGGCGTGCGCCGCGTAATCTCCTCCATCTCCCTCAGGACTTCAATGGTCATGCTGTTGGTCCAAAATAGTTGTAATGAATCAGTATATTGGTAGATATGATATTTATTTAAATATAATAGTTAATTAAGTTCAACCTGCTAAACTCTAGTTAATAATCAGTCCGCTGGACTTCATATATAATAATTGTTTAATGACTCAGTCGGAAGCAGCAGGCTGAAGTCAACTTAAGTCAGCTTGCTGACACATTCTTTGACAGCCAGCTGACTTCCGTCCTCGGTAGCAGCAAACTGCCTCAATATGCATATAAGTGTGATATGCTAGATGAATGGCCAGATGACATCCCTATGATGGATGGCGATTCGGGATGATGGGAGGTGGCGGTGGATTTGGTTAACCGAGGTCCTACCAACGTGGTTAACTCCCGGGTAGGCGGTGCCATCGCACTGGCCGTTGAACAGTAAACTCATTCCATGTACATGTGCTAGGCATTGCTCTCGAGTTTGACATTCGAAAACGAGGCCAACTCTTTGTACACCTTACTGAGAGAGATTTGAATCCAAGGCGAGAAGCCATTGATACGCACTGTCTTCCAACTTTGCTTATGCACAAGTTTGCTGATTGCACTATTGATGCTAGTTTACTTGCATTTGACTTATGAATATTATTCACTGCTAGTGTGTTGTCCTTTGATGTCAAATTAATTAACGGAAAATACCATAAAGATTACTTGCTGATATAAAGATTTTTATTAACTGTTAATCGCCTATTTGGTAAGTCGATTCATTTCAGTGGTATCGAAGCAGTTATCACAGTCTTCTTTGTATGGTAAGGACAAGGTCTCAAACTAGCAACTCCCGAGACATGGAGGACCAGGATAACGAGAATGTCAAAAACCAGGTGGAAAGCCATGTAGCGAAAACCCGTACCTATTCTGAAGCAGTGGCAGATACTGCAGCTAGAGAGGCTGCAGGTGAGGCAGCTGCTATTGCCGCAGTCGCAGCACAGCAAGCTGAGGAGGAGAGAGCCAGATTAGAAGCTGAACAATAAGCAAAGGCTGCTGAAGATACAGAAAGGAGGGAAGGACAGCCAGCTGACGAGCGCACTGTTGAGAACTTATGCCATCCAGGGCCAATGTTCCGAACCCACCTCCCGCTGTACAACTCAATGTACCCCTAGGTCAAATACGTGATTGGCTGAATGCGGCAAGAATTGCTGCTGCAGGAGCGAGAGGGATTGTTGAGGACACTACTCGGCGGATAGATGCCAATGCTGCTGCTACATTTGCTAGACTACCACCCCAGAGTGTAGACTTGGGAGCATTGTTCGTTCAACTGCAGTCACAAATGGCGACCATGTATCAGTCCCATCAGGAGGACAAACAAATCATAATGTCTCTACTGCGGGACAGAGACCAACTGGGGTCTCAAACCGCTGGTGGTGGTGGCAGAGGGCCTAGTAAGCCCAAGCCGAAACCTCCCCAGGACTATGATCCTGAGGGAAACAGAAAATATTACCTGATCAAGTTTCTTGCGGATGTTGAGCAGTGGCTGGAGAACTACCCAGAACTGCAAGATTACGAGAAGGTCAGGCACACCGGTGCGCTACTGAAAGGCAGTGCCGCAGACGGGTGGTTATATTGGAAAGGAGAGCGTAAGGCTCAGCATCTCGGTGACCCTACGTGGGTAGAGTTTGTCGAGAAGTTGCATGAGAAGTTTGATGTCATCAACCAGCAGGAGAAAGCTATCTATGCGATGATCTCCTTGACACTGAAGCAGACCACTTCAGTTGCTGAGTTTGCTCAAAAGTTTCAGGAGAACATGATGAAACAGCCAGACTTGCCAAAACGGTATAGGATAGCATACTTCAGGTATGGCTTGAAATACGAAGTCTCGGGTCATTTTGCTGAGAAGAAGTATGAAAAACTGGCTGACTTGATGCAGGATGCTGATGCCTGGGATCAGCAGCAATCAATCACAAGCGCCAGAGTAATGCTTTGGTGTCTAAGATTGTCAAAAAGCCCCACGGTTCCTACAATGCAAATGAAGGAGACCAGGCTGAGGATGATCGGAGTGATGGATATGAGTATGAGTATAATGCTATACAGTTTAGAGGTCGAGGTGGTTTCTCTCGAGGCGGCTATGGAAGAGGTGGTGGTAGGACTAAGTCGAGACCAGCCTCAGCAAAATTTGTTTGCTTCCATTGCCAGCAGTCGGGTCACTTCAGAGAGCAGTGTCCAGTCAAGCACCTCCCAAAGGTCGGGAGAAAAGACCAGCCTTTAAAAGACAGCAACAGTCAGTAATCCAGTCTACTGACTGTGAGGATGCTAGAGATAGTGAGTCGTCACTAGCTGCCCTCGTAGCAGGTATTATGGATCCTGCTGAAGTGGATTCACTATGCATGCCTGACAACCAGATAAAGGAGACCATCAGCAATATAGACATCCAGAGAGTGCACACTCTGGATGCTCTTGTTCCACCTGATGTCCAACATTTCTTTGCTAAGTCAGGAGAACAATGCGAAAGTCTTGAAAAGACAGTCCCCCCTATCCTACTGCATTGCATGATTGCAGGTCGGAAGGTGAGGGCATTTGTTGACGGAGGGGCGTCACATACTTTTATCCATAAGGACTTAGTTAAGCGGCTAAGGCTGCCTACTGTCACCCAAGGGAATAAAAAACTATTCTTTGGAGATGCCTCAAGTATCCCGGGAGGAGTTATAACCAAGCCTATTGAGGTCCAGTTAGGTTCCGGCATTGCAGTTCTAACAAAAACGCTTACATTTGAGGTACTCAACACTGGCTTTTATGATCTTGTGCTAGGCAGGTCCTGGCTTAAGAGACATCAAGCTGAAGTGTGTTGGAGCAGAGGTACAGTTAAAGTGAGAGGAGCCCGTGATGGGCAGACTAACTTGGCACCCACCAGTGCTCTTTCTCTTGTCCTGTGTGGATGGCAACTGAAGGAAAAGAAGAGGCTTCTAGAAGGATGCAAGTTGCTGAATGCAATGGAGTTCGTCAAAAGCTGGAACCAGAAGGAAGACCTAATGTTCTGTCTGCTGCTAAGAGAGGTACCTCCTCAACTTGAAGAAGTGGTGGAGAAAAAGGTAAGCCCTCCGGAGCACCCTATTGCTGCAAAAATTGTTGCTCAGTACACGGATGTATTTAATATGCCTCCAGGACTACCCCCTAAGAGGGAAGTAGATTATAGGATTGATCTATTACCTGGGAGTCAGCCACCTTGGCAATGCACGTATGGCTTGTCTTATGTGGAGAGCGAGGAGTTGAAAACACAGATTGCAGAGCCTGAGGAAAATGGTTATATTTCCCCCAGGAAATCACCTTACGGCGCACCCATCTTATTTGTTGAGAAAAAGGATGGCAGTATGCGGATGTGTGTGGATTACAGAGCAAGTATGCTTTACCCAGAATCGAGGACTTGCTTGATACCCTGTTTGGTGCTAAGGTGTTCAGTAAGATAGATCTCAAAAGTGGTTATCATCAAATCAGAATTGCTGAGGGGGATGAACACAAGTTTGCCTTCCGCACACGTTATGGTTTTATGAGTTCAACGTGATGCCATTTGGACTGACTAATGCTCCTGCAACCTTCATGGGTGCTATGAATGACATTTTCATATCTTATTTGGAAAAGTTTGTGCAAGTTTTATGGACGATATTTTAATTTTCTCTAAAGATGAAGCTCAGCACGCTGAACACTTAGGGACAGTCATGGACACTCTGAGAAAAAATCACTTATATGCTAAAATGAGCAATCTTTAAAGAAACTATGGAATTCTTAGGCCACGTTGTCAGTAAAGAAGGCATCAGTGTGGATCCTAAGAAAGTCCAGACCATAAGGGACTGGCCAGTACCACAGTCTGTCTCTGATTTTGGATCCTTCCTCGGGTTGGCTAACTTCTATAGGAGATTTATTGAGAATTATTCTACAAAGGCCAGTAAACTGACTGATCTTACTAAGAAAGACATAGGGTATGTGTGGGGGGAAGAGCAGCAGGCTGCCTTTCAGACCCTTAAAGATGCACTGTGTTCTGCCCCGGTGCTAGCTGTGTATGACCCCAGCAAACCGGTGCAGGTGGTTACTGATGCCTCTGACTTTGCCATGGGTGCTATTTTGTTGCAGCCTGCTGACAAAACCACAAAGGATGGTAAGGTACGGCAGGAGTTGCATCCTGTGTTGTATGAGTCTATGAAATTTAATCCAACGGAGATTGATTACTCAGTGCATGATAAAGAGCTGCTAGCTATCATTCATGTGCTCAAACAGTGGAGAGCATACTTACATGGTAAAGGTTTCAAGGTGATTACAGATCATCTAGCTCTGACTCACTTTCAGAAGAAATCCAAGCTGTCGAGGAGGGGAAACCGCTGGAGCCAGATGCTGGAGCAGTTCCAAGTCCAGATCGACTACAAACCAGGGAAGTTGAATCCTGCTGATGCACTCTCTAAAAGACCTGACTTGCAAGAAAGGAACTTTAGTCAGCATGCTGTAGATGAAGTCCTGTGTGCACTCACTTCACTAAAGGTGAAAAAGTACTTCCTTGAACAACTTAGGAAAGCCTACCTTTTTGACCCAACATTTGAGGCCAGCCCCACTACTAGTATGTGTCGTGGTACTGCACTCGGGTATAAGCTTAAGGGAGGGTCTGGGTGACTGAAACCACTTCAGGCAGGCTGAACCTGGTCATTCCTAATAACGTGGAGATAAAGTCCCTTTTATTGAGTGAAGCACATGACAATTTACTGGGTGGGCATTTGAGGCAGGCCTAAACTGTTGGCAAACTGGCAAAACATTATCATTGGGAGGGATTACCTCGGGAGGTCTTGAAATACGTTAAGTCCTGTGACCAGTGTCAAAGGAATAAGTCTAGGCACACACCACCGGGGGGCCTCTTACAACCGCTGCCCATCCCAGCTGGCCGCTGGGAAACAATATCCATGGACTGGGTGGTCACACTGCCACGAACTGCCAATGGGCATGATTCGATACTGGTAGTGGTGGATAAGTTGACAAAAATGGTCATCTTTATCCCCATCAATGTCAAAGTAACTGCACTCGAAACAGCGAGACAGTTCTACAACCATGTAGTATGCCAATATGGACTACCCTCTAATAGAATCTGAGACAGAGACTCAAAATTTACCTCTAAGTTCTGGAGAGCTTTAATGGGGTTAATGGGAGTCAAGCAGCTGCTCAGCACATTAAACCACCCTCAGACTGATGGGCAGACTAAAAGAACTAACCGAGTTTTGCAAGAGGTCCTCAGAACCTATGTTAACCAAAAACAAGATAATTGGAATGACCTGTTACCTCAAATCCAGTTTGCGGTCAACAGTGCGGTGCACGCGTCAAAGGGCAAGACTCCTTTTGATCTAAGCCTGGGTAGAGTCCCTAAGTCTCCTTTAGATGTCCTAGGGGACTCATTAACTCACCCTGAAGGGATAGACAATCGGGTCTCCCTCTAGTTAACTCAGGAGTTTGCTGACACCCTGTCAGAAGTCCAGCAGAACCTGCACAAAGCCCAAGAAAACCAACAAAAGTACGCTAATCAACACCGTCGAGAACTGACCTTTTCTAAGGGCGATTTGGTCAAACTGTATTCTCAGCACCTGTACCTCCCTGGTGTGGTCAAGAAAAAGCTTGGTCTTGTCTGGGTTGGTCCATATTTAGTGGTGCGTCGTGTCGGTCAGAATGCTTACAAATTGAACATGTCAGCCGAATACAAGGGTCATCCGATATTTAATGTCTCCTTCCTAGAACCATACATCAAAGGTAATACACTGTTTACAGGTCGGTTACCTGTCCAACCGGGACCGGTCCCCGCTGTCCGGGACGGTGATCCTGCGGAATATGAGGTTGAGGAGATTTTAGACGCGCGCTCGGTCCGTCGATCGTCTAAACATGTCATGAAGTACCTCATTCGATGGAAGGGTTACAATGCCTCTGGGGACATTTGGGAATTCAAAGACCATTTGACTAATGCCAAAGGGGCGTTGAAACGGTTTCACATTCGGGCGACTGCAGCACCTCCCTAACAGTCATTTCAGTTGACACGGGAAGGTGACAGGAGGTCCTGTCTCCATTTAAGTTGGAGGGAAAATATATGACAGTTAGTGTGCGAGAGCGAGAAAGGGACAGTTATGTGAACCCCAAGTGTCAGCATAGTGACAGAGGGGACAGCCTGGCCCACATAAAGCAACTTTAGCTGAAGGGAAAAGGGCCTCGCACAGCCATACATCACTTAACACACCTGAAAACACATTCATACGTTTATGTCTAGCGCACCGCAACTACATCAACTCCTAGCAAGCACCCTATAAGGTAAACAGGAACGAATATACCATACTAGTACGAACTTACTCCCTTCCTGCAACTTCTAGGACAAAGATCGATATCCTTCAAACTTGTGCCCTGGTTTCATGTGCAGAATGGCTCCCACCACACAAAAGGAGGACAGAAAGCGCAAGACAGTTGAAGCCAGGAGGACAATGGAGAAATACCAGAAGGAGCTGACGGCGACGTCCCTCACCAGGAGAGAACAAGAAAGGGTCCGCAAACAACAAGAGGCGGCAGAAGAAGCACAGAGGAAGAAGGATCAGGAAGCGGAAAACCTCAGGAAAGCTGAGGAGGAGAGACAGAAGAAACAACAAGAAGAAGCGGACAGGCAGAAGAGCTTGGCCACTTACATGTATACTGTGGTGGGTGGCCAAAACTTTGATATCCTGAAGGAAGCATTGCTGGCAGCCCAAGAGATTAACAAGCTGGAACAAACAACACTGCTACAGAGGGAAGGAGCTGCAGCACTGGATAGGTACATTGAGACACACACTGGTGTGGTCCTCTACGAGGATTATGCCAAGATGGTGGGCTATACAGCAGAGCAGGCCCGGTACCTTGCCGATGATTCAGAGAGCAAGCCAGTCCCAATACCAGGAATAGTGGGAGTTAGAGACTCATCAGAATGGTGAGCATGCGGCCCGATAGTTTTAAGGATACAATATTCTACCTCACACTATTGTCAGCTTACAATGAAGTTGAGAGAAGGAGCTGGGAGTACTTGGCCAGGGAGGCAGAACAGCAGATGTTCTCTCCCCACTGGTTCCCATGTAAACTGAGGAAGGCTGAGCATGGACACCAGTACTACCAGCAGCCAACAAACTGGAGGTGGATGACCGTCACAAACAAAAAGCAGGACTGTGACCGAGCCCAACCGGATGACTTCCACTATGGCCTGGACGGCTACCTCATCCTACCACCTCACATTGCCCCTTGGGACCCCAGGCTGAATGGCTGCCTGAGCAATATGAATGCAGAGACCAAAGAGCTCAGGAGGAGGGGGAGAGACTACTTCTCTAAGGGAAAGCATGCCTTCGTCAAATGGGCGAAGAATGCAGGCCGGATAGACATCAGCAGGCTGAAGGCCAAGCAACCTCCAGCGCGCCCTAAGAAAGGGAGGTCAGTAGATTACTCCATGTCTACCAGAGAGCAGGACGACTTAGTTGACGAGACTCCTACTCTCTGAGAGGAGGAGGATGAGGGGGATGAGGAAGAAGAACAAGGCAGAGGAGAAGCATCAGGAGCTGGTACTCAGGATACCCAGGGGCAGGCAGGGGCACTTCCTAAGGAACCAAGATCAGGTACATGGAACGTGATCCCGGTCATGGAGGCAACTGGACCCCGCACTCGCTCCCCCAGCCCACCTGCCCAAGCAGGGGAAGAAGCTGATCTGACTGTACTTGGCAGCAGACGCAGGCAGAAATCCCCAGAGGACAGGGGTCTCAGAAGAGGGACACGCGGGGGAGCCAGAGGTATGCAGGCCTCCCCCTTCGCTCAGGGACATGTACCTTTTGCCAATGTATTTCAGCATCCTATTAGAATGCCTGTCTATGTGGGGATCAACACCCAAGTGGGTGAAGAGCAGGCTACCATCCTTCGTTCTTGTAGTGAAACAGGTAGATGAAGTACTTAGTGAAATATAATACTTTATCTATTCAAGACAAGGATCTTTGAACACAAGTGGTAGCTTCTTGAAAGAGAGATGGCTTATTGAAAGTTAATATATTTCTGGATTTTGGCAAGTACAAGAGTGATTCTGCAATGTCTTTCTATGTTCTAGCTCTTGTTTACATACTTGCTAAATAAGTAATCTCTAGGAAGGTGTATGTTGATGTGTTGGCACCCAACACATCCCAAAACTTGCCACCTCTTTCTAGAATAATGTACACATGTCCTTTTGACCTAAAAATGGCACATTTGACTTTTGCCACGTGGAGTTCTTCTAGGTCTTTCCTCTAACTTTGAAAATGCCTTAGAAGGTTCAAAGGACATGAACCAAGTCACTAGAGTACCTATTCACACTTGAATCCACACAATACTACTCCAAATATATTTGAAAACATTAAAATATATGCAAACTAATATATAATAACTCAAATCACTACAGTTCTCCTCGAGGTCCAACTTTAGAACAAACGGGGTTCTTTAGAAGGCCAGCTGACAGACCTAGAGGGCTGTCCAGATCTAGGTTTTCATAGGCGGCTGAAAATCGAGCTTCCAGATCTGTCTTCAGGGATACCATCACTGCATTTAATTGCAGTCTTGAGAGGGGGTCAGCCGGGTTTGTCTTGCCGGGCTGGTACTGAATCGTGATGTTGCATTGTTGCAAGTATGCGCTCCATCTTGCTTGTATCCTTGAGAGATACGGCTGCGTCTGGAGGTGCTTTAACGCCTCGTGGTCCGTGGTGACCAGTACCTTGCGTTCTTCTACGTAGCAGCGCCAAACCTTCAAGGCATGTACAATCGCCAATGCTTCTCGCTCCGTGGTTGTATAATTTTGCTCGGCTGGATTTAGCTTCCTTGACTCGTAGGCGATGGGCTGCAGTCCCTTGCCTTGGTCTTGAAGCAGGATTGCTCCTATTGCATAGGAAGATGCATCGGTGTTGACGTGGAAGGGCCAATCTGGGTTTGGACTTGGGAGTGTGAGCACCGGGGATGTGGTCAATCTTTCTGAGTACTCTGTCCTTCTTGAGTAGATCTGTCAGGGGGGCTGCTATGTGCGAGAAGCCTTGGATGAATCTCCTGTACCAATTGGCAAATCCCAAGACTGACTGGAGTTCTTTCTTGGTCGTGGGGGTTGGCCATTCCTCCACAACCGTGGTCTTTGTGGGGTCCATCTTGATGCCATCAGCAGTCACGTGGAGACCGAGGAACTCCACTTCTTGTTTTGTAAACTCGCACTTTGACTCCTTTGCAAATAGCTTGTTTTCCTTCAATACTTCGAGGACTTCTTTCAAGTGTCTCGCATGCTCTTCAAGGGTCTGGCTGTAGATAAGGATGTCATCAATGAATACCACCACAAATCTGTCCAACATGGGCTGAAATATGGGGTTCATCATAGTCATGAAAGTTGCTGGCGCGTTGGTGAGTCCAAATGGCAAGACCATGAACTCAAAATGTCCATATCTTGTCCTGAATGCCGTCTTCTCTATGTCCGGTTCTGCGATGCGAATCTGGTGGTAGCCGCTCCGTAAGTCAATCTTCGTGAAGTACTTGGCTCCAACCAGCCGGTCCATGAGCTCATCCATGCGCGGCAGCGGGTATCGATTCTTGATGGTGATCTTGTTGAGGGCGCGATAGTCCACACACATCCTCAAGGTACCATCTTTCTTCTTGACAAATAGCACCGGGGCTCCAAATGGCGACTTGCTAGGTCGAATGAAGCCATGCTCCAGTATCTCCTTGATTTGCTTCTTGACTTCGTCTAGCTCCGTGTATGACATTTTGAACGTCGGCCGAGAGATGGGCTTGCTTCCGGGCTCCAACTCTATCTTGTGGTCTACGAATCTTTTGGGGGTAGGCCCTTGGGCAATTTCGGGGAGAACACTTCTTTGTAGTCCTCTAAGACTTCTTGTATCTCCTTAGGAACGGGGCTGCCTTCTTGACTCTCGATGTCTTTCTTGATGTCTTTTGGCGTGATCAAGGCCAAAAGAAGCTCGTGTCCCTTCCTCACAAGTCTCTTGAGTTGGAGGGCGGACAATAGTATCTCGTGTGCCGGCTTCTGGATGTCTTGGGTCTGGATATTCTGGATTGCGCGCAAAATACAGATTCTTGAAGTGATGTCATTCTTGATCTTGATAGTACCGGTCCTCCAATCAACTTGGGGGTTGTGCTTGGTCAACCAAGGCGTCCCTAGGATGACGTCGTACTTGCCCAATTGCATGGGGGAGAACACTACTCTATCCTTGAAGGACTTGATAGAGAGTGCCAAGGGGTACGTCTTCTTGGAAGGGGTAGTATAGGAGAATCCATCGGGCATCATAATCTCCTCGTCGTGGTCAAGAGTTCGCATAGTAATACCGTGCTTGGTGGCAAAATCTGCAGCAATGAAGTTGCCTTGAGCTCCGCTATCCACCAAGATGTGGACCTTCTCTCCTCCAAGGTAACCTCTCAAACTCATTGGGGCTGGAACGTCGTCTTCAACGGGGGTCTCCACCTCACTTGGCGTGTTGCCTTCTCGTGAAGTGGGTCTTGGGGTGGTAGGCTCCTGGCCTACCGGCGCTGTCCGTTTTTTGACAACTTTTTGGGGCATGAAAGTGCACGATGGCCCTTTTCCTTGCAATAAAAGCATAGTCCAGCCGTCATGAGAGCTTCTTTTTCAGCCGGGGAGAGTCTTGCTTTCACTCCTTGCTGGTTTCTTGCATCATAAGTGTCATTGGAGGGTCTTCCACTCTTCCGGGCAGCCGCGGGGTCCCTTTTAATAACTCCGATTTCCATGGGTGTGGGTCCAGATTCGGATGTGGAAGGGGCTGCGTACACCCGCGTCGTCGGTACCCGTGAAGATGAAGGCACGGAGTGCTTGAAATCCAAGGTATCCACCTTTTGGGCCACTTCAATGATCTTTGAGAAGTCCGTCAAGTCGCGTAACTCCACTTCCTTTGCCACCTTGGGTTTGAGGCCAAAGATGTAGCGGTCAATCTTCTCCTCGAGAGACATGTTGGGGATCTCAAGAGTGAGGGCGTGAAATCTGGATGTATACTCTTGAACGGACGTCGTTTGCTTGAGATGGTGGAGCTTTCCTCGGGCAATCTTCTCCGCATTGATGGGCATGAATTGCTTCTTGAGGGCCTCACGAAAATCTGCCCATCTTGCATATGATGGTGGGGGCTCTTGGCCGAGCATGGGGTGCGCCATAGCTTGATATATAGCCGCTTGATAGTTACGCCACCATGATGTTGCTGCTCCTCTAAGTAAGGTAACGGCAAAGGGAACGTAGTCCTCCTCGGGTACTTCAAGGAATGCGAGGTACGTCTCCACTTGGTAGAGCCATAAATTCAGGTTGGCACCTTTCCCGGGGTTGAAAGTGTCGGGTTTGCCGGGCTTGATGAGTTTCCTTGCTCTCGTTGGCTCTTGTGGAGGCGCTTGAGCCGGGGCTGGATTTTGAGCATTGCTCGCAATAGGGGCAACCATGGCAGCCATAGCTTCTCTTGACGCTTGCACGGTTGCTTCATAGGTGGCCAAGCCCACTTGGTTGTGGACGGTCATTAGGAAGGCTGCCCACTCATTTGCGGGAACTCCTTGTGGTGGGGTCAACTTTGCTATAGCGGCTGCCACGGGATTTGACGGTGCTCCTCCTTGTGGTGCTTCTTGTTGTTGGAGATTTCCTTGAGTAGGCTCTCCCATCGACGCTGGAGGAGGGTGTGCTCCTCCTTGTGGTGCTTCTTGTTGTTGCAGATTTTCTTGAGTGGGCTCTCCCATCGGCGCTGGAGGAGGGTGTCTTGGAGAGGAAGGGCTTCCTTCGAAAGCTTGCTGTTGGTCTTGAGGATCGGCCATCTTCTTGTGCTACCAAAGTGCCTAGCTCCGATACCACTGTAGTGAAACAGATAGATAAAGTACTTAGTAAAACAGAATACTTTATCTATTCAAGACAAGGATCTTTGAACACAAGTGGTAGCTTCTTGAAAGAGAGATGGCTTCTTGAAAGTTAATATATTTCTGGATTTTGGCAAGTACAAGAGTGATTCTGGAATGTCTTTCTATGTTCTAGCTCTTGTTTATATACTTGCTACATAAGTAATTTCTAGGAAGGTGTATGTTGATGTGTTGGCACCCAACACATCCCAAAATTTGCCACCTCTTTCTAGAATAATGTACACATGTCCTTTTGACCTAAAAATGGCACATTTGACTTTTGCCATGTGGAGTTCTTCTAGGTCTTTCCTCTAACTTCGAAAATGCCTTGGAAGGTTCAAAGGACATGAAACAAGTTACTAGAGTACCTATTCACACTTGACTCCACACAATACTACTCCAAATATATTTGAAAACATTAAAATATATGCAAATTAGTATATAATAACTCAAATCACTACAGTTCTCCTCGAGGTCCAACTTTAGAACAAACGGGGTTCTTTAGAAGGCCAGCTGACAGACCTAGAGGGCTGTCCAGATCTAGGTCCAGATCTCAATCTCCTGATCCTGAAGCCCCAGGAACAACCCCCTAGGTGACAGGCTGAAGAGGCAGTCAGTGGGGGAGGCTAATCAGGTTCAGTCCCCTGACCAAAAACTTCTGCAGTTTAATGTTGTCGAGGCGACAACAAGTTAAGTTGGAGGGATTGTAATGAATCAGTATATTGGTAGATATAACATTTATTTAAATATAATAGTTAATCAAGTTCAGCCTGCTGAACTCTAGTTAATAATCACTCTGCTGGACTTCATATATAATAGCAGTTTAATGACTCGGCCCGAAGTAGGAGGCTGAGGTCACCTTAAGTCAGCTTGTTGACACATTCTTTGACAGCCAGCTGACTTCCGTACTCGGTAGCAGCGAACTGCCTCGATATGCATCTAAGTGTGGTATGCTAGATGAATGGCCAGATGATATTCCTATGATGGATAGCGATTCCGGATAATGGGAGATGGCGGTGGATTTGGTTAACCGAGGTCCTACCAACGTGGTTAACTCTCGGGTAGGCGGTGCCATCGCATTGGCTGTTGAACAGTAAACTCATGCCATGTACATATGCTAGGCATTGCTCTCGAGTTCCGCATTCGGAAACGAGGCCAACTCTCTTGTACAGCTTACTGAGAGAGATCTGAATCCAAGGCGAGAAGCCATTGATACGCACTGTCTTCCAACCTTGCTTATGCACGAGTTTACTGATTGCACTATTGATGCTAGTTTACTTGCATTTGACTTACGAGTATTATTCACTGCTAATGTGTTGTCCTTTGCTGTTAAATTAATTAACAAAAAATACCATAAAAATTACTTGCTGATATAAAGATATTTATTAACTGTTAATCGCCTACTTGGTAAGTCGATCCATTTCAATAGTCTGGCCCGGTGTGAGAGTCCTCCGTGCCTGGCGTTGTTGATCAATACATGATGACCCGGGGTGGAGTCGAAGACCAGCCATGGATCTCCTGGCTTCATCTGGTTGTAATCCATCCCTGCATGTACATTCTCAATCACAAACATTGGTGGGTAGAGATGCTGGCGTTTCCGCAGCATACTGATGATTTTCACCATCCATCCCCAATGCTGTGCTCGCAGGTCATTGAATCCCCTCCTGTTCCCAGCTTGCGAGAAAGGTTGACAAGGGAATCCCGCAAAAGTCCAGTCAATCCTGTAATCACACAGGTCCTCAAACTTCACATCGAGAATGTTTCCTCCAGCAAGACGCACCAAACTAGAGTCAGTAGGCACCAACGCCTTGTAATGATGCATTTGCCGCATCTGACTCATGACCTCCTTAACTGCTTTGAAAGCGCTCTCATCATTGTCCACATACAGCACTTTGGATACCTGATACCTCGCTGAATCAGTGAGATGGTTCCAGAACCAAGTCCGGCGAACAATTCCAGCACTACTACTCCTCTCCTGCAAAAAGGATCTTCCATCCTCACAATGCCTTGCGGCAGCGGGTCTACTCCAGGCATCCAATTGGCAGCAGACTTAACTGGATAAGGAACTGGCAGCAGCTCTTGCGGGCCACGGTCCCTATTACTTACAGCTTCCAGTTGCTCCATAATCCGAGGTTGCCAAACCAAGGGAGTCGGCATGTTGACGCTGGTGTAGCCTCTTTGCGTTGCATGATGAGGTCATAATGGTCTGGATACCGGTCATTCACACAACAATCTAGCAGTCCGTAGTTCGCCTCTCCCGAGCAAACCATTCTTACAGAAATTTTTTCTGTCGGCTGCCGATCTGTCGACTGGTAAGTCACCCTCTGCTTCCTCAGGTCGATGATCATACCCAGGGGAATCAGAGCTTCTGTCCCCAAGAGAACATCATAGTTCTCCGCCTCTGTCACTGTGCATTCTATGAGCAGTGACGCCTCCTCAGGTTTCCCCAAGTTTACTGTGACTTTCACAGGCTTGCGGGTAATTTCACAAGACTTTGATATCTGCCCAGATGCAATCCTCAACTGAAAAGGACTTTCTTTCAGGTCCCTTCCCGTCAATCCCAGAGCTTTCACAGCTCGCTTTTCCAATATTACTGGCTGTGCGCCAGTGTCCAATAGGATGTTGGGAGCGGCCTAGTCGTTGAACGTGAAAATTCTATCCTTGTTTTGCACTCTCACAGTGCTGAAACTAGTAGGCAGCGAAGCGCTGTTCGCGCCTTCCTCAGCTATGTCCAGCTGCTGTCCGGCTTCTTCAACCGTGAAAGGATACGTAAGACGCAGATCAGCGAGTGAAAGAAAAGGAACGTGCTGATTCCGGTGTTCCACCAGAGCCTTCAGCTTCTCCAGCAAAAAACTAAATGTCTTGCGTGGCCCAGGCTTGGCTGGTCGTAACTGCGCAATGCCGTTCTCATTGAGAGTGATCCGAAAGGTTTGAGGAAGCTTCCCAGCATTCCTTGGAACCAGACGGTCATGATCTGCGCGCTCCGCAGCCGTTGCAGCCACGGCCTTCTCAGGCGTCAGCTTCTCGCCTTTGCAAACGATCTTTTCGGCCACATCTGCATCATAATAGACATTAGGCACATTCAGTTTTGCAAATTGAGCTTTTAATCTTTGCACTCATAGCATCATACTTCTGGTTACCCTTTCAATTACCAGAGTTATCTTTCTCCCTTTTCTTACCCTTATCTGCCTCTAATGTGGCAGCATTAGCCCATGGTGGCTTCAGATATGGGTTCTTGGACCAACACTCATCTTCTGAGTGTCCCTTTTTGCTGCAATGTGCGCATACCTGCGCCTTGCTAGTAGACAATTGCTTAGCATCCGGATACGGACAATCACTCTTCTGATGTCTCGATTTCCCGCAATTTCAACAGCCCTCTGCTGTCTCAGCAGTGTTGGCGTGCTTAGCAAACCTATTGAAAGACCCGCTCTTCTTCTTAAACTGAAAATTAGAGCTATTGGCCTTAGGCTGAAAGGATTCCTCCCTTCTCTCAAGAGCCATAAGCGTCCTGGAAGCCTCCTTGTACCAGACTTTACCTTCCTCGACATTGCGTGCTAATTCAGCAGCCTCGTCGATGTTCCAGTCGATTCCGCGCTTCGCAGATAGGTGCGGCCTGACCTCCCAATTTGTGTCTTTACCCAGACATAATAAGAATCTGTCAGCCACAATCCTAGGCTCATAGATTCCTGCCTTCTTGGCAAGGTCTACCAATCTGGATTTGACCTCCATCACTGTCTCGTTCTTCTGACGGACAAAATGCACATAACGGTGCACCTTAACACTAGATAGCCCATAGAACCACATTTGGTGCAACACACATATTTTGGTGCATTTCGAGAGCTCCCTAGTTTAGGCTAGCATTTTTTGTATATTTAATCATTTTTTTCAAAATTAGGTTCAAACGATTGGGAACATTGCAAGGATTTTGCGATTAAATTCGCAAACAAAATCGACGAGTACAGACAAAGGTACAGGTGAAAACGTACGATCCAAAATCTGGATCAAAATCAATTTCGCCTGTTCAATGTCTGTTCGAATTGCAGTTTTTCGCGACTGACAGCAACTGCTTCTTCCTTCTTCTTTGTCGCTCTTCTTGAATTCGTCTGCCATGGCTGTAAGAGAGAGTTCTAGGATTCCTATGCTAGGGTTGTACATATTTGTGAGTTCATTTTATTTCGGACAAGTATGGGCATATGAGCAATTCGGTGATGAATGTAAACAAGTGTTTCTGAGAGTAGAGGTAAAGAAAGAAATGAAGGGGAAGAAGGATGACACTCTCTTTCAAGTCTTGTTTGAGTATGATGGGACAAAGGTAAAGTATACTGCTGAGTTTGTAGAGGGTCACCTTAACGCCGACGACGGGTTTGAGCAATGTTTAGCCGCGGGTGCGTCTAAGAAGAAAGTACCATGTGTGCCTGACAGCCAGCCCTCACAGCCTGATTCGGAAGGCCCGCTTGTTCCTCTTAGACTAGAGTTATCCTTGCCTGATGAGGAACTTGATGAGAGTGAGGAACTTTCGTCTGTGGCCGAGAAGAGAAAGAGGGGGAGGCCTTTAGGTGTGAGTAGGATAACAACTCCTGCACAAAGGAGCAAGTTCAAACAAGCACAGACAGCAGCAGATAGGAAAGAAAAAAGAAATTCCAAAGTTCTGGACTCTGACAATGATGCAGGCACTGCCAGTGAGGCCGAAAGTTCAGAATCTGATTCGGACGAGGAGGATGCACAGGTGCTACCCCTAAGCATGCAAGAAGACAATGGAGTTGCTGAGGAGCTTCTTGAAGAATGGAGCTGGAGGGAGGCTTCCCCTGGAGAGACATATGAGGACATGTTATTGAAGCCCTCTAGTGACCATCACCATGGGCTTCAAGGCATCTCGGCCAAGAATTTTAGAGGTCTGTCCCGCTTTGGTGTGTTGTGCTTATTCATGCCCATGTGGTTCTTTGACCAGCTAGCTAGAGAGACTAATGCATATGCAGCTGAGCATAATGTTAGGGGCTGGATTCCTTGCACGACCACTGAAATTGTTGTGTTTCATGGTTTGTGCATGGCTATGGGCCTGCATGCTCTTCCCAGTCTAAAGCACTTTTGGAAAAAGCTTCAGAAGGGGCCTATTACTCTGCTTAGCTATAGACCACTTGAATGTAGGTCCTACACGAGAGGTGAGGGCAAAGGAATAGCATATCGACGACTTTTTAGCATGACTTCAAATGGTGCAATTCTCTTATGAAGTAAGATGTACGATGCCATGTGTTTGTGTCCAAGAGTGTGTTAGATGTCTTATGCTTGGTTGACATTTTGAATTTTGTACTCTCTATAACATTGTGATTTGTGTAATTTATAGGTAGAAGTGAAATATTAATTGCTTTCGTTCATTTCTTGATATTTTAAAATTAAAATTAAATTAAATTAATATCCTTATGCAATGAATAAGATGTGGTCAAAGTATGGATATATGAACTCCTACTTTGATTTCACAACAATTCATTTAGCCATTTCACACTTTTGGCTTCTAAATGCACCAAAAAAAAAAGGCGTCGCATATTAGGGAGCAACTTCGATAAAAATTGTATCTCATAAGATACTTTGACTAGATGTCTGAAATTTGGTACATCCTCTAGAAACACGTGTAGCCACCTCTGGCCAAAATCCAAATGCTTGGAGTTGTAAGAGCTAGCCCCAAGAGGTTCTTGAAAATTGACAAAAAATAGGCGATCGTGTTCACTTGTCTTTACATTCAATTAATAATTCATTAAATTAATTAAAAAATAAAAAGTCATATGACCAGAAAGGTGAGACTTATACCTTTCCAAATCTATGTCTCAAGACATCATTGGAGTACTATTAAGAGTTCAAAAAAATAGCAAACTTATGCTATATTTGCGCCAAAAAGTGTGTATTAGCTTGGGCTATCTAGACTGCAATCCTCTGGGAATTTTGCTTCAAGCAACTTAAAGAAACGACGCAGACAGTGCTCAGAGTCTAACTTGTCATTCCCAGCCTCCATATCCCTACGGCAACTAGCCAACGCTTGCGCATGGCTTGCTTCCGTGGTGGCACTATCACCATGCTGCCCTGTAAAAGGTGCAGCCCTGCTGTTACGTTTCTGCTTTTCGAGAGGATCTTTCCTCGGTATTCAAGGAATATTTAATTTAAGTGGAAGGAAAATCTGTATAATTGTGCAAATCGACGAATACTCAAAAGAGCAAAAATGTAAACTAACGTAGAATGTGTGCTTGTGAGAGTTGCACTCACAATGACTCTACAGGTATTTATACCTGCACAACATGAGGCACTGGAGTGCTTCGAGTCACCACCTAGGGCACTGGTTCATGTTCAACGTAAACGGTCGAAGGGACGTGTCCCATTCGGCCGAATGCTCGAAACGCGCCGTTTGGCGGTTTGGAGACTTTTCAATGGTTTTCAGGAAAACCGGTTCGCGCCACACGGGCGTTTTCGCGTTCTCGCGACTTTTCAAAAAGTCGCGACTGTTCGCGGAGTCGCGTTCAAATCATTACGTCATGAACCAGGAGTTACAAATAACTACTTGGCCAATTGGTTTAGGTGTGAACGTCTCAAACGACAAGCCGCGGGTTCGAAGCTGCGTCGATGCAAAGCGACTTTGCATATTTCGTTTCGTCTGTCTTTACGACGGTTTGTTCGTATCTTGATACGACGGTTTGTTCGTATTAACAACTGGTCGTAAATTTGAAATCTGTGATTGTGCATTGTCGAAATAATGACAATCAAATCAACTTAATCAATCAATGATTTATTAAGTTATCATCTCATAATTAATAAAAGTAACTTTATGAATAATTATGTCGTACTTTTGCGAAGTAGTCGAGTCACGTTACGACGCTTTTTGCAATAGTATCTCGGTCATTTTGCCAATCGACTAGGAATTAATCGGCACACACGTGTGGCGAATAAATGAATATGATGCAATCATTTATCAAATAATATGATAAATAGTATAACGTACTTTAGGTAATTGGGAAAACGTCCCAAATACGCCTAAAATAGCTCGGATCGTTACACTCCTCCCCCCTTAAAAGAACTTAACGTCCTCGTTAAGCGTACGTCTTTTAAGTCCTAATGTGTCAATACTAGTCTTGACTAGCGGAAAACACTGGTTTGAGCGATTGGACAGTGCATCATCACAGGGACGTAAAAGAGCGATTACTTGGCCGCGTCTCTTTTGCGTTTGTTCTCTGGTGTACGAAGCGCGCCTGGTAGCACACCTGCCTTAGCGCAGAGCTCTTGAGCTTGAGCCCATCGTAACCAATATCTTTGAACCAAATCCTTACAATTAAGGAGGATCTCATCCTGAGGTTCGTACGAATTCCAACTGGAGTCGTAATTGAGCCATTTGATCAAAAGCTCCACTTGCGGAGGCTTATGACGGGTGTAGCGGTGTCCCAACACCTCTGCTACATCCCAGGCCTTATCATCATCGTCGAGTTCCAACTCTGGTGCTTGTGGCTGATAGCGGCCATTGGACCTAAACAGTTTTAGTAAACTGACATGGAACACAGGATGCGTTCGCCCCATGGATTTAGGCAAATCCAGGCGATATGCAACAGGTCCGACCTTTGCAATTACGATAAAAGGGCCTACCCAGCAAAGAGAAACTTGCGCTTCCCTGGGTGCTTGAGTTGGAGGTTTTTAGTTTGCAAAAGTACTTTATTGCCAACTTAAAAACTTAACTCAGTCCTGTGCTTGTCAGCGAACATTTTCTGCCGGTCGCGAGCAGCGGCTAAGGCCAATTTCGCGCTCTTGTGCACCTTTTGAAGAGAGTGGACAAATAAGCGTGCACTTGGTACTCTCATGGTTGACATCCCCGTCTCACCGAGAACCGAGCGTGTGAGGGGAGTGTGCGGATGTCTTCCATAGTTAAGGAAAAATGGAGTTTCCTTAACACTTTCTTGATAAGCATTATTAACTGCAAACTCTGCAACTGACAGGAGGGTGTCCCAGTTGTCTTGACGAGGATTCACATAATGCCTAAAGAACTATTGCAAAACCCGGTTCAGGCGTTCTGTCTGACCATCGGTCTGAGGATGGAAGCTTGTTGACATCTTAAGGTTTGTGCCAGAATGCGAGCAAACTTCCTGCCAGAAGTGGCTCGTAAATCGACTATCACGATCGCTTATGATCTCTTTCGGCATACCATGCAACTTGAACACGTGATCCACGAAGAGACGCGCGGTCTCGACTGCATCAAGTGATGGTTTAGTGGCCACAAAGTGTACCATCTTAGTGAAACGATCCACGATCGTTAACAATCCATTGTGTCCTCTATCGGTGGTAGGCAATTCAACAACAAAGTTGAGGCTTATGCTTTCCCAAGGAGCACCCCCAAGTTCTAATGGTTGCAACTTCCCAGCTGGCCACGTATGGCTCGGCTTATTCCTCTGACATGTTGCGCAGTTGATGATGTACTCAGTAACATCAACCTTGAGGGACGGCCAAATGTACCCTCGGCGCAAAAGATGTGTGATTTTGGTAATTCCATGATGACCAGAGTAAGGAGAGTCATGCGCCTCTCGTAGGAGCTCATGTCATACTCGGCCTTCTGGGACAGCAATGCGCCCATTGTGCCACCAAAAACCGTCCTCAAACGTTTAGTCTGAGTGTCCTTTCCTTTTGTCCATTCTGTCCATCGTCACGGCTACACCGCTCAAGTCAGAACCCTGGAGATCTAGGAAAAACGGATCTTTGAGATAGCCCTCTTGAAATAGTTGATGCAGGTCAAGTACTTCAGAAGTTTGCACGCTATCCAAATCGGGTTGGCCCGCATCACCAGGCCAGGCAACGCCAGTCGTCTGGGGGGGTACAGCAGAATCAAGGGTGGCCGCCCTCGAAACCTGACCATTTTGTCCTTGCAAACTAGCAACAGTCCCCAACATCAAGTGGTGGAGGTGGAGGAGAATTCGACTTAATGGGTCCGCAACATTATTGCGACCAGGGCGATACGCCCAGTTAAAGTGGAATCGTTGCAAGAACTCAGACCATCTCGTCTGGCGCCTCGATAGCGTTGGCTGTATTTGAAAGAAGGTATTTGGACAGTGGTCCGTGACCACGGTCAAACCCTTACAGCCTTCCAAATAACATCGCCAAGTTTTTAAAGCATATATGACTGCCCAGAGCTCCTGCTTCGTCGTTGAGTAATTTTGTTCGGCAGGTGTCAGCTTTTGACTCTCAAAACTTATAGGCTTGCCCGCCTGCAGCAGGACAGCCCCTACTCCAACACCAGACGCATCGGCGACTACCTCGTAAGGCAAGTCGGGATCGGCTAATGAGAGAAGTGGCGCATTAGTGAGTGCATACTTAATGCGCTTGAACGCAATCTGCGTAGTCTCATTCCAAATGAGAAGTCTATCTTTCCTTGTCAGAGCAGTGAGTGGCGCGGCCATCACTGAGTAACCTTGCATAAACTTACGAAAGTAGTTTGCAAACCCAAGGAATGAACGAACAGTATGCACATCTGTCGGGACAGGCCAATCTGCGACACACGCAATCTTAGTTGGGTCAGGGCACACCCCTTTCGAACCCACTATATGTCTGAGGTACAAAAGTTCATCCTTTATGAAGGAACATTTCTTGAGCTTAGCATACAGCTCTTGCTCACGAAGGATTTGCAACACCAACTTGAGGTGCTTGTAATGCTCGTCCTTGTTCTTTGAATAGACGAGGATATCGTCGAGGTAAACCTGGACAAATTTTCCCAAGTAAGGTCTAAACAAATTGTTCATCGTGCTTTGGCATGTCGCTGGTGCATTTGTCAGTCCAAAACTTAGGACTTTGTATTGGAAGTGTCTAATAGGCGTACGAAACGCTGTCTTTGGAACATCCTCTGGTGTGATTCGTATCTGATGATAGCCTTGGGCTAAATCAAGTGAGGAGAACACGTATGCCCCCTGCAGCGAATCAAACAAGTCATCAATGCGAGGCAACGAATAGCGGTTCTTGACCGTTATGTTGTTCAGCGCACGATAATCAATGCACATCCTGAGCGTCCCATCTTTCTTTTGGACAAAGAGTATGGGGGCCCCAAATGGAGAAGAGCTCTGCTCAATCCATCCTTTCTCAAGCAAATCGCTAATTTGGGCTTTCATTTCAATCTTCTCCAACGGGCTGAGGCGATAAATTGGTCGCCAAGTTGGTAGAGCATCAGGAACGAGAGGAATCGTATGTCCAATACCCCTATCAGGCGGGAGGCNTATCAGGCGGGAGGCTAGGCGGTATTTCACTTGGGAACACTGACTTGTACTTTTGCAAAAGAGCAGAAAGTTCAGCTGTAAGTGTGTCTTCATGACCAGTCAAATCGAGTGTAGGCTCCTCCTTGGAGAGCTTAGTGACTGGGGAATCAGGTCGTAGTAATCCAAAGAAAACATCGTGACCTTTCTTTGCCAAACGTCTAGCTTGCTTTATGGACAATAGAAGAGTCTTGGAGGGACTTTCTAATTCCATATCGAGCTTTAGGGATTGAAGAGTGATCTTCCTTGTCCCTTTGCGTACAATGCATGTCTTTTGACTGAAGTCAAGCAATGCACTTGTTTGCGTAAGCCAAGTTGTTACCAAAATTGCATCAATACCCTCGGGCAACTTAGTAACATAGAATTGTTCGTGGCCGATGTATGATTGCACTTTGAGCTGCAACTTTATCATTCCAAGAGTACAAGCTAAGGGACCATCGCCAAGTCGAAGGTCCTCGTTCTTGAGTGTTGGAATCAACTTCATCCCTTGTGCAAAACGTGCACTAATGAAGCTCACTGACGCGCCTGAATCAATGACTATAAAGCATGATTTACCTGAAACTTGCGTTTCAAACGTCATACTTAATGCCAAAGAAGCATTATGCATCACTAGCAACGTCCTCGCCTTGAGAGGAATGTGGGAAATATGGAGGTCCTTTACCAAAATCCCATTTTGCATTGTTGTCCTTGCGTGAAACCGAGTAATCGGGTCAAAGTACGCGCGAATATGTGTGACTGCAGCAATATATATTGGTGCAAGACACTTGTGCATTTTTCGTAAGCGAGATGAGTGTTCGCAACACTTGGCAAGGTTAGGATCATGCGGCTGAAAGTGCAAGAACATGGTATCATGGATGCACTCGAGTTCCAAGAACTCAACAAAGCACAACATTTGCATACTAATATATTCCGAACGGAATATGTCAATATCGGGTATGCCAGAGAGAACAAGAATCTTGGGTGTATGCGAACATACACCTAGAATTTCTTGCTCGCTAAGTAGTGTTGTCAATAGCTCAGAAGAAATTGGCACTTATCAAGTTAAATGCAATGTCAACCTTGACATGATTTGAGTGAGCGTTGTGATAAGCAGGACGGTGTTCTTATCGCTTTCAAGCTCAAATCCATGTGAGAGGGGTGAGTCACAAATGGACGAGATAGAACAGATGCAAAAGCATCGTGCCAAAGCAATAGAGAAAGGGAAACAATCCACAAACTCAAATGAGCAACAAAATCAACCTAATGTCAAAGAAACATGTCAAATCTGGTCAAAACGTGACCAAATATGGACGACAATGTTCTGAATCCAGAAATTGTGCGCGAGTCAATTCTCGTAGAATGACAACAAGTGCGACAATGTCATGGAAAAGACCCGTGGGCAAAATTCCCTTGTGTATATCAAAACACGCGCATAGCATCCAAGAACACAAGGTGGGTGGGATGGGTGGGGATGAGAAAGAAAGTCCCCTATGGACCCCTTTTGTGTGCAACGGTGCAAAAAGCCCCAAACGGGTGCAGATTTTGACTTGAACATGTGCAAGGGGCTGAATAGGCGCCCTTCACCACAAAAGTCGAAATCGTCTGAAAAAGAAACAAGCGCGTTGTTAGTAACGGCGAAAAAAGAAAGGTTCAACGGAAAAAATTCCGACAGCGCCTAGATGGCGTGAGGGACCGTTGAGGTTGTCGTCGTGGCCAGCGGCAAGAGCGGCAGCAGCGTTGGCACTAATGTCGGTCCCATATGGAAGCCGAGGTTTCTGCCCACGAACTACAATAAGCGATCGTATTGCACGGCAGGACTGGGATGGGTGACTGCGCCAACAATCTGCCCCAAAAACTATGATAAGCGACCGGAGCGCAGGGCAATACTGGGATGGGTGTCCGTCCGAATAAAGAATTGCCCCTAAAATATATTTTCCCAAAATATATTTCCAAACCACTAAAAAAAAAAAAAATTAAAAAAAAAATTCCTTGGAGAAACCGAGATCGGCTCCGATACCAATGCTACATTTCTGCTTTTTGAGAGGATCTTTCCTCGGTATTCAAGGAATAGTTAATTCAAGTGGAAGGAAAATCTGTATAATTGTGCAAATCGACGAATACTCGAAAGAGCGAAAATGTAAATTAACGTAGAATGTGTGCTTGTGAGAGTTGCACTCACAATGACTCTACAGGTATTTATACCTGCACAACATGAGGCACTGGAGTGCTTCGAGTCACCACCTAGGGCACTGGTTCATGTTCAACGTAAACGGTCGAAGGGACGTGTCCCATTTGGCCGAATGCTCGAAACGCGCNTGGCCGAATGTTCGAAACGCGCCGTTTGGCGATTTGGAGACTTTTCAATGGTTTTCAGAAAACCGGTTCGCGCCAAACGGGCGTTTTCGCGTTCTCGCGACTTTTCGACAAGTCGCGACTGTTCGCGGAGTTGCGTTTAAATCATTACGTCATGGACCAGGAGTTACGAATAACTACTTGGCCAATTGGTTTAGGTGTGAACGTCTCAAACGACAAGCCGCGGGTTCGACGCCGCGGCCGCGTCGATGCAAAGCGACTTTGCATATTTCGTTTCGTTTGTCTTTACGATGTTTTGTTCGTATTAACGACTGGTCGTAAATTTGAAATCTGTGATTGTGCATTGTCGAAATAATGACAATCAAATCAACTTAATCAATCAATGATTTAATAAGTTATCATCTCATAATTAATAAAAGTAACTTTATGAATAATTATGTCGTACTTTTGCGAAGTAGTCGAGTTACGTTACGACGCTTTTTGCAATAGTATCTCGGTGGTTTCGCCAATCGACCGGGAATTAATCGGCACACACGTGTGGCAAATAATTGAATATGATGCAATCATTTATCAAAGAATATGATAAATAGTATAACGTACTTTAGGTAATTGGAAAAACGTCCCAAATACGCCTAAAATAGCGCGGATCGTTACACCTGTGCGTTACTCGTTCCTGAGCATTAGCAATCTTTTCAGACAAATCTGCACACACTTTACGCAATTCTGCGACAGATCCAGCATCATCATCTCGAGTAGCCGCTCGCTGCTGACCCTTGATGAGTTGCCTCATGGCATCTGTTAATTCTTGTGTTAGTGCAGCTAAGTCTACGCTCTCAAGAGGTGCAACAGGTATCGCTCTTCCTGATGACAAAGCGGACAGGCGGGCTTTCGCAGCCTCTTTCTGCATTTTTAAATCCCTCGCCTTCTTTTGCTCGTCAAACGCCCATTCCTGGGTAAGGTTCTCATCCTTCCGGAATTGGCGATATAGCAACAAGGCATCCTTGTCCAAGTGCTCAACCAAGCTTATAAAAGCAACTGACTGAGTGTAAGAAGAACCCTTTCGGATTCTCTCAAAGAAATCAACCCAATAGATCTCATCAAACTCTTCGAAAGTGAGACTATTTTCACCGGTTCGTCCAATAAAACACTTTGTAGACAGCTTGAACTTAGGATTTCCATCCTTATCATCACCAGTCATTTCAAATGGTGACCAAAGCTCACTAACTTTACCCCACACGTCGTGCTCTTTGCCCAAATTGGGTACAAAGGCTTGCGCGTTATACGGATTCTCACTGTTCGTGGCAGTATGGCAAGACTCGTCTCCCGACGGATGCTCACTCCACAGGTTATCCGTGCGCTCGAATGTCTCACTTCCTCGTGGACTCTGGCTTGAATCAGAACCTTCCGCAGGCTCCACAGGGTAGTAGAGTCTTCCACTCCTCAACTGCATGTATAGTTGAATTTCTCCGAATCCCCTTCCAAGTTGAGCACCGGCAGCCCTCACAGGCCTCAATCCCCAATTTGCTTGGGAATTTCTATTCACCTAAACCACAGAACCGAGGTTCTCAGAAGTAGGACGGAAGTCTCTTACTTCCACATAGGCTTCATGCCTTAAGGTTCTTGGGTTCACAGGCGAGCAAATTGTAGTTTGCGGAAATCACACTCTAAGCAGCTTGACATACAACGTCAGATTCAGAGAAAATCGCCCTTCAGGCTTTCGCTTAACTTTCACAAAGTCACAGCTTACAAAACTCTGAAACTACACGTCTATGCTGGCCTGGGTCAAGCTCTTCACTTAACACCGCGCCTTAACAGTTCTTCACTGCCAGGCTAGGCTCACACAGTTCTTCACTGAGAGCTTTATCTGTCAATACTACCCTCTCTGTAATGAATCAGTATATTGGCTGACATAATATTCATTTAAATATAATAGTTCATTAAATTCAGCCTGCTAAAGTCTAGTTAATGATCAGCCTGGGACTTTATATTTAATATCAGTTTAATGACTCGGCCCGAAGTAGCAGGCTGAGGTCACCTTAAGTCAGCTTGTTGACACATTCTTTGACAGCCAGCTGACTTCCGTACTCGGTAGCAGCGAACTGCCTCGATATGCATCTAAGTGTGGTATGCTAGATGAATGGCCAGATGATATTCCTATGATGGATGGCGATTCCGGATGATGGGAGATGGCGGTGGATTTGGTTAACCGAGGTCCTACCAACGTGGTTAACTCCCGGGTAGGCGGTGCCATCGCACTGGCCGTTGAACAGTAAACTCATTCCATGTACATATGCTAGGCATTGCTCTCGAGTTCGGCATTCGGAAACGAGGCCAACTCTCTGTACAGCTTACTGAGAGAGATCTGAATCCAAGGCGAGAAGCCATTGATACGCACTGTCTTCTAACCTTGCTTATGTATGAGTTTACTGATTTGCATTATTGATGCTAGTTCACTCGCATTTGACTTACGAGTATTATTCACTGCTAGTGTGTTGTCCTTTGCCGTTTAACCAGTTAACGGAAATACCACAAAAGATTACTTGCTGATATAAAGATCTTTTTTAATTGTTAATCGCCTATTTGGTAAGTCGATTCATTTCAGTGGTATCGGAGCTGTTATCACAATCTTCTTTGTATGGTAAGGACAAGGTCTCAAACTAGCAACTCCCGAGACATGGAGAACCGGGATAACAAGAATGTCGAAAACCAGGCGGAAAGCCATGTAGCGGGAACCCGTACCTATTCGGAAGCAGTGGCAGATACTACAGCTAGAGAGGCTGCAGATGAGGCAGCTGCTATTGCCGCAGTCGCAGCACAACAAGCTGAGGAGGAGAGAGCCAAATTAGAAGCTGAACAAGTAGCAAAGGCCGCTGAAGATACAAAAAGGAGGGAAGGACAGCCAGCTGACGAGCGCACTGTTGAAGGACTTATGGCATCAAGGGCCAATGTTCTGAACCCACCTCCTGCTGTACAACTCAATGTACACCTAGGTCAAATACGTGACCGGCTGAATGCGGCAGGAATTGCTGCTGCAGAAGCGAGAGGGATTGTTGAGGACACTACTCAGCGAGTAGATGCCAATGCTGCTGCTGCGTTTGCTAATCTACCACCCCAGAGTGTAGACTTGGGAGCATTGTTCGTTCAGATGCAGTCGCAAATGGCGACCATGTATCAGTCCCAGCAGGAGGACAAAAGAATCATAATGTCCCTACTGCGGGACAGAGACCAACTGGGGTCTCACACCACTAGTGGTGGTGGCCGAGGGCCTAGTAAGCCCAAGCCGAAACCTCCCCAGGACTATGATCCTGAGGGAAACAGAAAACATTACCTGATCAAGTTTCTCGCGGATGTTGAGCAGTGGCTGGAGAACTATCCAGAATTGCAAGATTACGAGAAGGTCAGGCACACCGGTGCGCTACTGAAAGGCAGTGCCGCAGACTTGTGGCTTTACTTGAAGGGAGAGCGTAAGGCTCAGCAACTCGGTGACCCTACGTGGGTAGAGTTTGTCGAGAAGTTGCATGAGAAGTTTGATGTCATCAACCAGCAGGAGAAAGCTATCTATGCGATGATCTCCCTGACACTGAAGCAAACCACTTCAGTTGCTGAGTTTGCTCAAAAGTTCCAAGAGAACATGATGAAGCAGCCTGACTTGCCAGAACGGTATAAGATAGCATACTTCAGGTATGGCTTGAAATCCGAGGTCTCTGGTCATTTTTCTGAGAAAAAGTATGAGAAACTGGCTGACTTGATCCAGGATGCTGATGCCTGGGATCAGCAGCAGTTCAATCACAAGCGCCAGAGTAACGCTTTGGTGTCTAAGATTGTCAAAAAGCCCCACGGTTCCTACAATGCAGTTGAAGGAGACCAGGCTGAGGATAATCAGGGTGATGAATATGAGTATGAGTACAATGCTATTCAGTCTAGAGGTAGAGGTGGTCCCTCTCGAGGTGGCTATGGAAGGGGTGGTGGTAGGACTAAGCCGAGACCAGCCTCAGCAAAATCTACTTGCTACCATTGTCAGCAGAAAGGCCACTACAGAGAACAGTGTCCGGTCAAGCACCTGCCTAAGGTCGAGAGAAAAGACCAGCCTTTAAAAGACAGCAACAGTCAGTAATCCAGTCTACTGACTGTGAGGATGCTAGAGATAGTGAGTCGTCACTAGCTGCCCTCGTAGCAGGTATTATGGGTCCTGCTGAACTGGATTCACTATGCATGCCTGACAACCAGATAAAGGAGACCATCAGCAATATAGACGTCCAGAGAGTGCACACTCTGGATGCTCTTGTTCCACCTGATGTCCAACATTTCTTTGCTACGTCAGGAGAACAATGCGAAAGTCAGGAAAAGACAGTCCCCCCTATCCTACTGCATTGCATGATTGCAGGTAGGAAGGTGAGGGCATTTGTTGACGGAGGGGCGTCACATACTTTTATCCACAAGGACTTAGTTAAGCGGCTAAGGCTGCCTACTGTCACCCAAGGGAATAGAAAAATATTCCTTGGAGATGCCTCAAGTATCCCGGGAGGAGTTATAACCAAGCCTATTGAGGTCCAGTTAGGTTCTGGCATTGCAGTTCTAACTGAAACGCTTACATTTGAGGTACTCAACACTGGCTTTTATGATCTCGTGCTAGGCAGGTCCTGGCTTAATAGACATCAAGCTGAAGTGTGTTGGAGCAGAGGTACAGTTAAAGTGAGAGGAGCCAGTGATGGGCAGACTGACTTGGCACCCACCAGTGCTCTTCCTCTTGTCCTGTGTGGATGGCGAATGAAGGAAAAGAAGAGGCTTCTAGAAGGATGCAAGTTGCTGAATGCAATGGAGTTCGTCAAAAGCTGGAACCAGAAGGAAGACAGAATGTTCTGTCTGCTGCTAAGAGAGGTACCTCCTCAACTTGAAGAAGGGGTGGAGAAAAAGGTAAGCTCACCGGAGCACCCTACTGCTGCAAAAATTGTTGCTCAGTACACTGATGTATTTAATATGCCTCCAGGACTACCCCCTAAGAGGGAAGTAGATCATAGGATTGATCTATTACCTGGGAGTCAGCCACCTTGGCAACGCACTTATGGCTTGTCTTATGTGGAGAGCGAGGAGTTGAAAACACAGATTGCAGAGCTTGAGGAAAATGGTTATATTTCTCCCAGTAAATCACCTTACGGCGCACCCATCCTATTCGTTAAGAAAAAGGATGGCAATATGCGGATGTGTGTGGATTACAGAGCCCTAAACATAATTACATTAAAGAACAAGTATGCTTTACCCAGGATCAAGGACTTGCTTGATACCCTGTCTGGTGCTAAGGTGTTCAGTAAGATAGATCTCAAGAGCGGTTATCATCAAATCAGAATTGCTAAGGGGAATGAACACAAGACTGCCTTCCGTACACGTTATGGACACTATGAGTTCAACGTGATGCCATTTGGACTGACTAATGCTCCTGCTACCTTCATGGGTGCTATGAATGACATTTTCAGACCTTATTTGGATAAGTTTGTGCAAGTTTTCCTGGATGATATTTTAATTTTCTCTAAAGATGAAGCTCAGCACGTTGAACACTTAAAGAAAGTGCTGGACACTCTGCGGAAAAATCACTTGTATGCTAAAATGAGCAAGTGTGATTTCTTTAAGGAAAGTATTGAATTCTTAGGCCACGTTGTCAGTAAAGAGGGCATCAGTGTGGATCCTAAGAAAGTCCAGACCATAAGGGACTGGCCAGTACCACAGTCTGTCTCTGAAGTTAGATCCTTCCTC
>WELA01007315.1:299802-325836 GCA_009602735.1 Mesotaenium endlicherianum
TCAGCAATTCTGATTTGATGATAACCACTCTTGAGATCTATCTTACTGAACACCTTAGCGCCAGACAGGGTATCAAGCAAGTCCTCGATTCTAGGTAAAGCATACTTGTTCTTTACTGTAATTCTGTTCAGGGCTCTGTAATCCACACACATCCGCATACTGCCATATTTTTTCTTAACAAATAGGATAGGTGCGCCGTACGGTGATTTACTGGGAGAAATGTAACCATTCTCCTCCAGCTCTGCAATTTGTGTTTTCAACTCCTCACTCTCCAAATAACACAAGCCATACGTGCGTTGCCAGGGTGGCTGGCTACCAGGTAATAAATCAATCCTATGATCTACTTCCCGCTTAGGGGGTAGTCTTGGAGGCATATTAAACACATCCGTGTACTGAGCAACAATGTTTGCAGCAGTAGGGTGTTCCGGAGGGTGTACCTTTTTCTCAACCACTTCTTCAGGTTGAGGAGGTACCTCTCTTAGCAGCAGACAGAACATTCTGTCTTCCTTCTGGTTCCAGCTTTTGACGAACTCCATTGCATTCAGCAACTTGCATCCTTCTGGAAGCCTCTTCTTTTCCTTCATTTGCCATCCACACAGGACAAGAGGAAGAGCACTGGTGGGTGCCAAGTCAGTCTGCCCATCACTGGCTCCTCTCACTTTAACTGTACCTCTGCTCCAACACACTTCAGCTTGATGTCTATTAAGCCAGACGAAACATTCTGTACGAGATCATAGAAGCCAGTGTTGAGTACCTCAAATGTAAGCGTTTCAGTTAGAACTGCAATGCCAGAACCTAACTGGACCTCAATAGGCTTGGTTATAACTCCTCCCGGGATACTTGAGGCATCTCCAAGGAATATTTTTCTATTCCCTTGGGTGACAGTAGGCAGCCTTAGCCGCTTAACTAAGTCCTTGTGAATAAAAGTATGTGACGCCCCTCCGTCAACAAATGCCCTCACCTTCCTACCTGCAATCATGCAATGCAGTAGGATAGGGGGGACTGTCTTTTCCTGACTTTCGCATTGTTCTCCTGACGTAGCAAAGAAATGTTGGACATCAGGTGGAACAAGAGCATCCAGAGTGTGCACTCTCTGGACGTCTATATTACTGATGGTCTCCTTTATCTGTTTGTCAGGCATGCATAGTGAATCCAGTTCAGCAGGACCCATAATACCTGCTACGAGGGCAGCTAGTGACGACTCACTATCTCTAGCATCCTCACAGTCAGTAGACTGGATTACTGACTGTTGCTGTCTTTTAAAGGCTGGTCTTTTCTCTCGACCTTAGGCAGGTGCTTGACCGGACACTGTTCTCTGTAGTGGCCTTTCTGCTGACAATGGTAGCAAGTAGATTTTGCTGAGGCTGGTCTCGGCTTAGTCCTACCACCACCCCTTCCATAGCCACCTCGAGAGGGACCACCTCTACCTCTAGACTGAATAGCATTGTACTCATACTCATATTCATCACCCTGATTATCCTCAGCCTGGTCTCCTTCAACTGCATTGTAGGAACCGTGGGGCTTTTTGACAATCTTAGACACCAAAGCGTTACTCTGGCGCTTGTGATTGAACTGCTGCTGATCCCAGGCGTCAGCATCCTGGATCAAGTCAGCCAGTTTCTCATACTTTTTCTCAGCAAAATGACCAGAGACCTCGGATTTCAAGCCATACCTGAAGTATGCTATCCTATACCGTTCTGGCAAATCAGGCTGCTTCATCATGTTCTCTTGGAACTTTTGAGCAAACTCAGCAACTGAAGTGGTCTGCTTCAGTGTCAGGGAGATCATCGCATAGATAGCTTTCTCCTGCTGGTTGATGACATCAAACTTCTCATGCAACTTCTCGACAAACTCTACCCACGTAGGGTCACCGAGTTGCCGAGCCTTACGCTCTTCCTTCCAGTAAAGCCACCAGTCTGCGGCACTGCCTTTCAGTAGCGCACCGGTGTGCCTGACCTTCTCGTAATCTTGCAGTTCTGGGTAGTTCTCCAGCCACTGCTCAACATCCGCGAGAAACTTGATCAGGTAATATTTTCTGTTTCCCTCAGGATCATAGTCCTGGGGAGGTTTCGGCTTGGGCTTACTAGGCCCTCGGCCACCACCACTAGTGGTGTGAGACCCCAGTTGGTCTCTGTCCCGGAGTAGGGACATTATGATTCTTTTGTCCTCCTGCTGGGACTGATACATGGTCGCCATTTGCGACTGCATCTGAACGAACAATGCTCCCAAGTCTACATTTTGGGGTGGTAGATTAGCAAATGCAGCAGCAGCATTGGCATCTACTCGCTGAGTAGTGTCCTCAACAATCCCTCTTGCTCCTGCAGCAGCAATTCCTGCCGCATTCAGCCGGTCACGTATTTGACCTAGGGGTACATTGAGTTGTACGGCAGGAGGTGGGTTCAGAACATTGGCCCTTGATGCCATAAGTTCTTCAACAGTGCGCTCGTCAGCTGGCTGTCCTTCCCTCCTTTGTATATCTTCAGCGGCCTTTGCTACTTGTTCAGCTTCTAGTCTGGCTATCTCCTCCTCAGCTTGCTGAGCTGCGACTGAGGCAATAGCAGCTGCCTCATCTGCAGCCTCCCTAGCTGCAGTATCCGCTACTGCTTCCGAATAGGTACGGTTTCCCGCTACATGGCTTTCCGCCTGGTTTTCGACATTCTCGTTATCCTGGTTCTCCATGTCTCGGGAGTTGCTAGTTTGAGACCTTGTCCTTACCATACAAAGAAGACTGTGATAACTGCTCCGATACCACTGAAATGAATCGACTTACCAAATAGGCGATTAACAATTAATAAAGATCTTTATATCAGCAAGTAATCTTTATGGTAATTTCCGTTAACTGGTTAAACGGCAAAGGACAATACACTAGCAGTGAATAATACTCGTAAGTCAAATGCGAGTAAACTAGCATCAATAATGCAAATCAGTAAACTCATACATAAGCAAGGTTAGAAGACAGTGCGTATCAATGGCTTCTCGCCTTGGATTCAGATCTCTCTCAGTAAGCTGTACAAGAGAGTTGGCCTCGTTTCCGAATGCCGAACTCGAGAGCAATGCCTAGCATATGTACATGGAATGAGTTTACTGTTCAACGGTCAGTGCGATGGCACCGCCTACCCGGGAGTTAACCACGTTGGTAGGACCTCGGTTAACCAAATCCACCGCCATCTCCCATCATCCCGAATAGCCATCCATCATGGGGATGTCATCTGGCCATTCATCTAGCAGGTGGTACTTAGATGCATATCAAGGCAGTTCGCTGCTACCGAGCACGGAAGTCAGCTGGCTGTCAAAGAATGTGTCAGCAAGCTGACTTAAGTTGACTTCAGCCTGCTGCTTTTGGCCGAGTCATTAAACTGATAATTATGTAAAGTCGAGCAGACTGATTATTAACTAAAGTTCAGCAGACTGGCTATTAACTAAAGTTCAGCAGGCTGAACTAAATGAACTATTATATTTAAATGAATATTATATCTACTAATATACTGATTCATTACACCGTCGGGAGCCGACATTTTCTAAGCGCGATTTAGTCAAACTGCATTCTCAGCACCTGTACCTCCCTGGTGTGGTGAAGAAAAAGCTTGGCCTTGTCTGGGTCGGTCCATATTTGGTGGTGCGTCGTGTCGGTCAGAATGCTTACAAACTGAACATGTCAGCGGACTACAAGGGTCACCCGGTCTTTAATGTCTCCTTCCTGGAACCCTACATCAAGGGGGATACACTGTTCACAGGTCGGTTCCCTGTCCAACCGGGACCGGTCCCCGCTGTACGGGACGGCGACCCTGAGAAATATGAGGTCGATGAGATTTTAGACGCTCGCTCGGTCCGTCGATCGTCTAAATATGTCATGAAGTACCTCATCCGATGGAAGGGTTACGATGCCTCTGGGGACACTTGGGAATTTAAAGATCGGCTGACCAATGCCAAAGGGGCGTTGAAACGGTTCCACCTTCGGGCGGCTGGGGCACCTCCCTAACAGTCATTTCAGTTGACACGGGAAGGTGACAGGAGGTCCTGTCTCCATATAAGTTGGAGGGGGATGCGACAGTTAGTGACAGTTGTGACAGGCAACCTACCTTTAATATTAAGTTGGAGGGAGTGGTATTCTCTGATCACCATAGTACACACTCAACCTGCGCTCACACTCACTTGCTCTCCAACTCAATTTTCCCTTATATTCACTCACACCGGGTATTCCACACCAGGAACTCACTCACACCAGGTATTCCACACTGGGAACTCTCCCGATCGCGTTCCTCTTCATCAAGGGCACTCAGTAGCGGCAAAATATCATGACTTCACTAACTGCATTGTGTTTTATGATTGAGTAGGATGACTCAAAGGTCGGAACTCAAGAGAAAGAGAAGGGCGGAAGAGGCACATGCAGAATACTTGCAATTCCGTGGAGACATCGAATCATCTTCCATCTCCGCTCGGGAATCACAACGACTCCGACAACAGTGGGAGGCACAGAAGAAGAAGGAGGAGGAGGAAGAGGCCAGACTGAGGCAGGAAGAAATGGACAGAAAAGCTGCAGAGGAGGCCAAGAAAGCAGAGGAGGAGAGACAAGCTGAGGAGAAGCGGAAGCAGCAGGCTGAAGAAGAAGAACAGAGGAGAATCAGCAGCTACCGCTACACGGTGCTGGGCAAGGGCTTTGATCTACTGGAGGAGGCCTTCAAGTATGCCCAGAGAAGTCGCAGTGAGTCGCAGAAGGAAATCCTCCAGAAGGAAGGGGAGACATCCGAAAACTTTGACAAGTATATAGAGGTCGGCACAGGGCTCCTCCTCTACCACGATTACGTCAAGATGGTAGGATATACAATTGGAGAGGCCAAGGCAATGGCCCAGGTGAACGAAGCAAGAGCTGTCTCGATTCCTGGTATTTGGGGGGCAAATAGGGTCATCAGGATGATCCCCATGGACGCGGACAGCTTCAAGGACTCAACACCCCAAAACAGGTTCAAGGCCATGTACAATGAGGTGGAGAGAAGGAGCTGGGAATTCTTGGCCAGGGAAACCAGTCAGCTGGACTTTGCAGGGCACTGGTACCCTTGTACTCTTAAAAAGACAGACGCTGCCTTCTTCCAAAAGCCCTCTGATTGGCGGTGGATGACCATCAACATGAAGGACCAGCAGAATGACAGGGCGACGGATGAGGATTTCCTGACAGACCTAAAGGGGAACATAGTATTGCCCCCTCACATTGCGGCTTGGGACCCAAGATTGGATGGAGTCAGAGACTGCATGAGCCAAGAGATGCAGGAGGACAGAAGCAGGGCCCGAGAGTCATTCTCCAAAGGGAAGCACGCTTATGCCAAATGGGCAAGTAAGCAAGGGGAAAAGGACCTCTATGCGGTCAGGACTCAGCAGCCCCCACCGGCACCCAAAAGGGGAAGGTCAGTAGGATATTCTTTTTCTCGGGAAGAGCTGGAGCAGCTGACAGAAGAGACCCCAGAAGTCTCAGAGGAACCCGGGGACGGAGAGGACGAGGAGTCAGAGGAAGACGAGGAGGAAGACAAGGAGGAGGACACTAACCCCGCCGTGATCCTGACGACTGCCACATCCCCTATAAGGGAAAAGACGGGGTTGGCCATGCAGCAACTCGTTCAAGAGGAGGATATCACTTGGCTGGGGACTGCCAGAGGACAGACTCCATCTCCCGGCAAGGAGACCCAGTCAGACAGGGCAGACAGGAGGGCTGCTCGGGAGATAGCCAGAGGCCTGCCAGCATCTCCCTCGCAGAAAGGGCATGTACCCTTGGCTCATGTCATGCAACATCCTTCTGGGATGCCGGTGTACGTACCTGTCAGTTTGAGGGCTGCCCAGGAGAAGGCTGCCTCCCTCCAGACTGTGCAGGAGGAAACAACCCACTTATTACGTTCTCCGCGGGGTCCTTACACGGAACCTCCCTCTCTGACTGGCTTCAGAAGACCCCAAGACAGGACGAGGTCTGGCTCCCCTGAGTATAGAGCCTTAGGGACACCTCCCTCCTAATGGCAGTAGGCTGGAGACGGAAGAGACAGCACGCTGTTATTAGTATTAGTGTTGTCGGGGCGACAACATGATAAGTTGGAGGGATTGTAATGAATCAGTATATTGGCTGACATAATATTCATTTAAATATAATAGTTAATTAAGTTCAGCCTGCTGAAGTTTAGTTAATGATCAGCCTGCTGGACTATATATATAATATCAGTTTAATGACTCGGCCCGAGGTAGCAGGCTGAGGTCACCTTAAGTCAGCTTGCTGACACATTCTTTGACAGCCAGCTGACTTCCGTACTCGGTAGCAGCGAACTGCCTCGATATGCATCTAAGTGTGGTATGCTAGATGAATGGCCAGATGACATCCCTATAATGGATGGCGATTTGGGATGATGGGAGATGGCGGTGGATTTGGTTAACCGAGGTCCTACCAACGTGGTTAACTCCCGGGTAGGCGGTGCCATCGCACTGACCGTTGAACAGTAAACTCATTCCATGTACATATGCCAGGCATTGCTCTCGAGTTCGGCATTCGGAAACGAGGCCAACTCTCTTGTACAGCTTACTGAGAGAGATCTGAATCCAAGGCGAGAAGCCATTGAAACGCACTGTCTTCTAACCTTGCTTATGTATGAGTTTACTGACTTGCATCGTTGATGCTAGTTTACTCGCATTTGACTTACGAGTATTATTCACTGCTAGTGTGTTGTCCTTTGCCGTTTAACCAGTTAACGGAAAATACCATAAAGATTACTTGCTGATATAAAGATCTTTATCAATTGTTAATCGCCTATTTGGTAAGTCGATTCATTTCACTCTCTCTTCGAGATGCGAATGCGACTTCTGAGAACCTGGAAACTCACACACAACTCACCATTTTAAGGCTGCTTCACACACACTTGTGGCGTTCGGTCGAATCTGTGCTAATCTCCTAGGAGATTCTATTCTGCAGTTCTCCTACTTTCAACAGTGAGATTCCCTCTTGGGAACTCCTACAATCCTAACTTATCTATGATACACTGAGAAGAATCTTCAGCGTCGGCAGAAGCGTGGGGCTTCGGCTCTCCAATGGCCTTGGGAACTCCTTCTTCTTCTTCGCGCCCTTTTTCTCCTTCCTTCTGCTCCTTCTGCTCCTTCTGCTTCTTGGCAAAAGTGCGTGAGAGTGAATGACATGTCTTAGGCAAGATTCGTGCCTTTTTTTGGCACCACAAAGCGTCATCTTTCGAGAATGCCGTGCTTAGTCACAAAGCTTAGCTGCATGTCGCTTCTGCCTAGCCATGCTCAACTCAAACTCGTAGTCACTTAGCATGCATGCACACCTCGTGACTGTCGCGCATGGCTGCTTAGCTTCTCAGCTGGCAGTCATGCCTAATTGGCTCATGGCTAAGAACTCCTGAGCGGCGTGTACAAGCAAATGCCACTTGCTCAAGTTTTCCCAACCGGGCGGCCGTAACCTACCTTGGCATTGCGGCCATGACCTGGCTTAATCTGCCAGTCACACAGTACCTGACTTGGTACCTGCTGGGCGGCTCATCACTGATCCCCAGCTTCTAGCCTCGCGGCTGTCTATGCTGTCAAAACTCCCCCATCTCTGGGTGTGGGGCTCATTGACATTGACCCCTTGCCAGTGGTCTTGACGCTGACATAACCGCTGACTGCGACGTAATCAGTCAAGTGCTCGGTGAGTCAGCGTTGACTTTCCGTACCTGGGTGGCCGTAGCTTGCGCTAATCGTGCGGCACCGTCAAACGGATAGTGGTCGCGACACCTAGAAATTACTTATGTAGCAATTATATAAACAAGAGCAAGAACATAGAGAGGCATTCTAGAATCACTCCTGTAAGTTTGAGAAACACATTAACTTTCAAGAAACCATCTTTGTTTCAAGAAGCTAACACTTGTGTTCAAAGATCCTTGTCTTGTATAGATAAAGTATTATATTTTTAAGTATTTTAACTAACTATTTCACTACAAAACCCCACCTATCATTGAGTGTCGGTTTCGACTTGTCGCGGTCGCCCTTCCGTGTGACTTTGGCCGTTTACTTTAAATGCTGATTATGCCAAGGTCAGTCATTTGGCCGGTTAGTGGACGTTGACTGTCCGTACCTAGATTGCCGTGACTTGCGCCGTCAAACTGATAACAGTTGCAAAAGTGAAATGGTCTGATGCATGGTCTGATGGGCATATGTTACACACATAAAATTTACTCGAATCTTGGGGCCTGGTCGCGACCTCTCGCACTTTAAGGTGAGCCCGAGGACTCGCGCGCCCTGCTTGGCCTGAGTCTATGCGCGCTTTATCGCAGCCACCCCCTGCCTGAATTGTGGATTGAAACAATTTGAGGGGCTTCGGGGGGGGGGAAGGGTGTCGTGCCTAACAGTGTCGGTCCCTCGGCACGTGCGTAGCCTTCCAGCACGTGTGCCTTCGGCCTGGTTGATGTGTCGGTGGCCCTCCTCATGTGTGGCAGACATGGTCGATCGACCTTTGCACGTTTGTCGGTGACAAGCCTTACCAGAGTTAACCCATCCCTGGGTTCCTGAACTTGCACCATGCAGCCTTGACCAACACTCAGAGTGACGTTCTCTGTCACCCGGCTCTCACCATCTGCTTATCCTAAGACTTTAGCAGAAAATTTAAAAATACTTGCCTTGCCTTAATTCCTCTTACAAGGACGGAAGTCTCTTACTTCCACATAGGCTTTATGCCTTAAGGTTCTTGGATTCACAGGTGAGCAGATTGTAGTTTGCAGAAATCACACTCTAAGCAGCTTGACATGCAACGTCAGATTCAGAGAAAATCGCCCTTCAGGCTTTCGCTTAACTTCCACAAGTCAGCTTACAAAACTCTGAAACTACGTCTATGCTGGCCTGGGTCAAGCTCTTCACTTAACACCGCGCCTTAACAGCTCTTCACTGCCAGGCTGGGCTCACTCAGTTCTTCACTGAGAGCTTTATCTGTCAATACTACTCTCTCTCTTCGAGATGCGAATGCGACTTCTGAGAACTTGGAAATCAACACACAACTCACCATTTTAAGGCTGCTTCACACACACACTCGTGGCGTTTGGCCGACTCTGTGCTAATCTCCTAGCAGATTCTATTCTGCAGTTCTCCTTCTTTAACCGTGAGATTCCCTCTTGGGAACTCCCTACAATCCTAACTTATCTATGATACACAGAAGAATCTTCGGTGTCGTCAGAAGCGTGGGGCTTTGGCCCTCCAGTGGCCTTGAAAACTCCTTCTTCTTCTTCGCTCTTCTTTGCTTTCCTTCTGCTTCTTGGCAAAGGTGCGTGCGAGTGAATGACATGTCTCAGGCAAGATTCGTGCCTTTCACAGGCACCACACAGCATCATCTTTCGAGAATGCCGTGCTTAGTCACACAACTTAGCTGCATGTCGCCTCTACCCAGCCATGCTCAACTCAAACTCGTAGTCACTCAGCATGCATGCACACCTTGTGACTGTCGCGCGTGGTTGCTTAGCTTCTCAGCTGGCAGTCACGCCTAATTGGCTCATGGCTTAGAATATCTGAGCGGCGTGCAAGCAAATGCCACTTGCTCAAGTTTTCCCAACCGGGCGGCCGTAACCTATCTTGGCATTGCAGCCATGACCTGACTTAATCTGCCAGTCACACAGTACCTGACCTGGTACTTGCTGGGCGGCTCATTGCTGATCCCCAGCTCCTAGCCTCGCGGCTGTCTTGTCAAAACCTCCCCCATCCCTGGGTGTGGGGCACACTGACATTGACCCCTTGCCAGTGGTCTTGACGCCGCCATAACCGCTGACTGCGATGTAATCAGTCAAGTGGTCGGTGAGTTAATGTTGACTTTCAGCACTAGGTGGCCGTAGCTTGCGCTGCGCGTGCGACACCGTCAAACGCATAATAGTCGCGACAAGGGGGTGGGTGCATGCACTGTGCAGGCTTAGGATGTTATAATGCGCACGAATCTGCATTCGTTGACCTCCGACCTCCGAGTCTCCGACCTCTCGCAGTTTCATGTGCGCCCGGGACAGCGCGGTCTGCCTGGCTTGTGTCTTTGTCTGATACTTCGCAGCCAGCCCTTGCCTGAATTATTAACTGATGCAATGAGGGGGGGCTCGATTGCCAATCTGTACCAGATCGGTACTGGCAATGAGTTGGCACCTTCGTGGAGTGCCGTGGAGCAATGTAATCTGGCATGTGATGGAATTTCTATCCGAGAAAGTTTTAACCTCGCCTTAACCCTGACCTGTTGACTTCGTAAAATTCTGTCCCATTTACTTTGCCACGCATGCAAAAATATAACGCGTTGACAACGAGCCGCGTGCCGTTACTCTCATTCTCAATGCCATTGGTTAATCTTCATCATTTGCTGCCATTCGACCTCGCGTGTTTTTTAAGCGCACGTGCGTATGGTGGCGAAAATGCAGTGCCATTTGTTTGCCATGGCCATTTCGGGCCTTGTTGTGTTATGAGTGTTATACATTATTTCTCTACACCTTTCATGCTCGTGCGTTTCAATAAGATGCTCTACTACATTTTTCTCTTTGTTCTTCCAGTGACCAGCGATGCTGTACGTATAAACCAAAATGAATGTAAGACCTCAAACCCCTCTATGAGTACTACATATCTTGTCCAATCGTCATGATCAAGTCCAATTTGTGCAACCTTGAAATGTATAGTGACTATCTCCTGCGTGATTGAGGTAGTGTGCTTGTAGCTTGATGTGCCACGCAATTTACACGGAGCCAGTACGTACGTGAAGTATGTCAGAGTCGGTATGGCAGTTTCATTCGATTACTTAGTTCCCTTGCTCACTCGTCCGGATGTTCTTATCGTTCCTTACTGACAAATTCTTCATACATGTACACCACAGTCGCCACTCTAAATGAGTTTCGACTCGGCTTCAATGACCCAAATGGTCTTTTGTCCTCATGGAACAGTATTGATTGCAACAGTATGGATCATGTCACTTGCACAGCGGACGGGTTTGTTTCCGCAATGTGAGTAAAGCAATTTCTGCCCCTGGTCTTTCAATTTGCATATTCTGATTAAGCAGAAGGAGTTGTCTTGTGACCTTAAGTTGCTTGAGCACTGCATGTCATGTTATTGCTAAAAGAAGATGGCATTTCCGTTTCCCACGTTGTGTGCTTGCTGCTCTCCTTGCCATTATGTCACAAATTAAGTGAAATGCTCTAGTTCTCCAAGTTACAAGGAAATGTTGCTATCCATGCTACACCTTCGAAAGGCCTGGCTGCTGACATGCACGAGATGGTCAGAGCACTCTGATGTACTTTATAAGGAGATAGTGACTATGTGGACCATAATTGTTTTCTAGTGTGCTTAAGAGACTTGAATCTAGCACACGCATCCATGGCGTGGTTCAGTAATCTTTGTGGCTAATGTCTGCAACTTGTTTCTATGACAAAGGCGTCGGTGAAAAATGGGGAGGTTGTGTACAAAGGACAGTCTAATGTACCTCTAGTCGTTGGATCACGTTGCTTGTTGTGGCCGTTGTTGTGATGATATGCGCAGAACCATGATTGGAACAGGTGAGGAAGGATCCGCAGACTTGGGCGGGTCCTTTGGAGATTCAATCGGCTCCTTCTCCAAGTTGCAAAATATGTAAGCTCACTCTTCTGCTCCTCATTATAGTGAGTACTAGAAAGACACTGTGGCTCATGCTCAGTGGTGTCAACGTTGCACAACTGCACCCCTGCTTGACGTACAGTATATACACCCTCCGAAGTGGTTCCATTGGGCTCAATGATCACTCTGCACAATGCCCTTTTGTGCATAGCATAGCCCCCACCATGCTTCTTAGCTGTCAGGTTCTTGTATCCAGGCGAGTGTGTCATCTGTGCTTCGTCGTAGACTCGAGGCCACCGGCAAACACATTGAGATACCCGTAGGAGGCCATCTTGAACAAGAAAGTCCAGCGCCTAGTTTGCACTTGGGCCTGTTCCATTCCAAAAAGAACTAGGGGCAGGCAGAGGGTCAAGAGAACCTGCTGCCTTGTGCGCGCTGCATGTGCCAAAGGACTGTTGCTAGTAGTTTTCCTCAGTAATCTTATTGTATTTATATTCTGATGTAAGTATGTGAACATGAAGTTGTGCTCATCAGCTGTGCCTCGCCCTTCATGCTAGCTGTGGCTTTCTTGCTGAGTCGCGCCATCCAGAGCTGGGGTCGTGCAGGCTGCTGTCCAGCTCCCTGTGATGCATGGCATTGTTCAGACATCTGGTGACATGCTAGACAATTGCAGGCTTTGCTGCAACATACTCCTGAATCTTTCGGTATGCACCTCCTCATTAAGCTTCTTTTGACAGACCCTTCTTGTTGGTTTCATTTTTTGGGCAGCACATTGCGTAATGTGAGTATCAGTGGGCCCTTACCCTTGAGCCTCTGCAACCTCACGTCGCTGGAGACGCTGTGAGTGTCCTCCCCACAGTTTTTTTGTATTTACTAAATTTGGGGGCCAGGGTCTTCGGGGCTCCTTCATAGCCTGGCATTTGCACATGCTCCCCCGACTTGCTCTGCTGCCAGTTTGTACCTCCTTGTGCTCTCCACTCTATGCCCTATGTGTAGGCGCTGCTTGTGTCAGCCAAGCTCTCAATTATAGGAAGCGGAGGGTCACCGCGTGCGATGCCAAAAGGAGTGGACGTCGAAGTCACAATTCGTTGCACTGTCCCCTGTTGAAACTTGGCTCTGGGCAGAAACAAGGCACATGTTGTGGCCTGGCAGAAATTAGTACCCTTCTATTGTTGCTTTTGCCTTTTGCCTCAGGTGATTCAGTGCACTGTCACTCTCTTTTTCTCTTCTCCAGGGACCTCGGGCTCAACGCTCTGAATGGCACCATTCCCGATTGCTTGGACCGGCTAGCTAATCTCAAATACCTGTAAGTGTATTGCTGCTACAAGTCCCCTTGAATGCCCACGAGCGTTAGTACTGTATCCCACGCCAAAGGCCTAAGCCATATTGCTCTTAGGATGCGGACTGGCATCATCACTCACAGGTACCCTAGAATAGCCATCAAACTGGTTGTTCCGCATACCCCTGTTCATTTTGCATAGATTCACGCATTACAGACGCACAGACAGCAGGTCGGATGTAGAGAGCAGGATGAACCGATTGCTTAAATGCTTTTGTGGGTGCAATCACTCAATTTCTTCTCATTCCATCCCAGTGTTTTCCGGGCCGTAATGTTGGCTTACTCGTGAATCACCCAAAAACAGCCACCGGATTGCTTTGGCAAGTGTGGAACTGAAGGTCATGCAGCAACATAAAAGCACACTCTTGTGCTTCTTGGCTCGTGTTATATTAGCTGTCTGATTACACTCGGCACGGGCCGTGCTGCACCGCTGTGCTCCTGCTTGATGTCACGGATTGTCCAGTAGAGGTTAAGGCTTGCAATAAGATTGTGATTAGGAGCTTCGGTCACAATTCTTAGCACCAGGTGCAGAGCTGAAGAAGCTTGTTGCCGATTTTTCAGACTGCAGCAAGACCTGTTAACTCCTTAGTATGCAAGCCCTCGCCTCTCAAAGTTATGCTATTCCAGGCTTGCTTGACACGCCTGAGCCCCGAGTGGAACTTGTCTGTTCTGCCCCCCCTGCTGCTGGGACAGCGACCTTGATTTCAACGGGCTGACAGGCACCATCCCCGAGTGTGTGGGAAACCTCACCGGCCTGTATAAACTGTGAGTGCGCTCGTGTTTACGCGCAACCTGGTCCCCTCCACCTTTAGCAGCAATTTGGGTTCTCAGGCACACTAGGGACTGACAGCAGAGGATAGCGAAGCTGCTTCACTGCTCAATGAAACTGTTCAAGGCGCGGCCGTCTCCTTGTGCTGGCTGAATCGCCAAGGCTGCATTTATTGAGGATGCATATTGGTTCTTTCCACATGCTGTTTGAGCGCGCTTGGCAACGAGATACATCGCAAGGTGCAGGCCCGTTGACTTGCACACATTATGATTGCAGCCTCTTCTTCTGCCTTGTGTCTTGCGCTCAGACAATCCGCAGCTCACGCTCTGGTACAGGCGTCCTGAATTGATGCCACTAGGATGCTTTGATATGCCTCTGCCCAGTGTACCAGCATGGCATATTGTGGGAAGCACAATAGTTGATGCTTGTTGGGCCGCTGACCATGGAATGGGCTATGCCATTACATGCGCGTCAGGAAAGGAGTCGAGTACTGACCTACATCAATGGTTGTAAGGCCTTGCTGTCATAGCAAGCTCGTTATGGTCCAGAAGGCTTAAGCGGGATGCATGCGCTGAAGACCTTTCTGCTTGAATTGCTTGCTCTCGTGCAGGAGTCTCTACGGTACTCCACTCGAAGGATCAATCCCAGAAAGCATCTGCCGCTTGAGGGCCTTGAATATTTTGTAAGTTGGTCCAACCAGGCATATCACGCCTTCAGTGATGACTTCTCTGCTAGCACAGGTGCAGACATACCATAGTTTGCAGCGGGCCGTTGTCTTAGTCCCGCAATTGCATGACATAAATACTGACGGGTTTCAGCCTCCAGGCCCTGGATATGCATCCACCACTGGTCATGATTCTTGCAAATCTGATGAATGTGAGTCAACAACTGCTCCTGGGTGTTCTCTTTGTGAAGTATTTCTCACATGTTGGCGATCTTCTTACAACAGCAGGATGCGGGTTTGAAATTGCTCACAGGTCTTTCCTGCTCTCTACAATCATCTCCAATCACCTGCATCGCGTTTGTCTGCATTACTGGAGGAATAATCATGTAGCACACATTGGTAAATACTAAATTGCTTGTGTTTGTGTGTTTGTGTGGGTGTATGTGCGTGCACTGACTGTTACTTGTGGTGGGTTGCGTCAACAGAGCGCTTGGTGGAAGTCTTAATTTGATTGGCACCCTCCCCAGCTGTCTTGGAAGTCTGCTCGAACTCACACACCTGTACGTATATGCCCATTGCACCCAGCTCCCTGGCAACGCTAACCTTGGAGCCTCGAGGCACAGGTGTCAGCCAGCTATGCCTTGCGGTGCAGGTGTTGGACAAGGAGGGGTCTCTACGTGCCTGGATTATTCAAGTTTTGGGACATAGTCCACAGCTTACTGCACAATATGCACCTCTGCATCCTTGCGATGAACAATTCCGCGTTGCCCTGGGTCATGTAACCGGCTCCACCAATATTACTCCACTGCTGTTCCCTGGCGCCAATGCTCGTGTTGTTTCCGCTGTGAGCATGTGCAGGCGATGTTGAGTGTCTGGCTGTGTTGATTGCACTGTCTGGCGCCGTCTCTCAGCCATACCCCTCCTCACTCTATCTTGTACAATGTTTGCGCCCGCTGCCTATTCTCATTCCAGCCAGACTTTGCTCTGTGCATGCAGGTATATAGGTTCCAGCCGCTACAATGGCATCATTCCTCATTCGCTGTGCAACTTGACGAAGCTGGAAAAACTGTACGTGTGATGATGCAAACAATGTTGGGAGATAATCGTGTGCGTGGGAGTGTTTTTGCCAGGTTTCCTAGCTGTGACACTTCTGTATAGAGAAGTCCGCGCTTTCATTAGGGAGTATATCTGTTGCCACTCTGAGCACTCCTATACTGAAGCACAGAGAAGCATATGGAGGAGAGTATCGTTTGCTTTGTCCCGTGCACTGGCCCCAAGCAGAGAACGCGCATCACTTTCTGGTGCTGCCACCTGCATGCGCAATGCGTGCTGCATCTGTGCACCTCAGCCAAGCAGCTCATGCACATACACCAGCTTCTGTTTCTGCTTCATGCAGAGACTTGAGACATAATCAACTGTCAGGTGGACTCCCAAGCTGCCTCAGCACGTTGCCTTCCTTGACACTTCTGTAAGGGCCAACACATCCAACTTTTTCCATCTTTATACCAACACCCCTCCCCCCCCCCTTCCCCTTTTCTCACGTGCATGCCCCAGGCTTCCAGACTGAATACTGGACACCACTGTTCCGCAAACACCTCGGCAACCAGGGGTGCATCATCATCTGCGTAGCCATCTGTACCTGCATGAGCTCTAGTCGCATGTCAGCGCGTGTTTAGCTGGACGGATGGTGGATATGACACAGTAGAAGATAAGCCCATGGTGCTGTTCTGACATTGGACTTGCGGCGGCATGTGATGCGGTGCGCTGCAGGGATGTCAGCTTCAACCACTTGGCAGGAACCTTACCCCAGAACTTCAGCAACCCGGCTCTGGCCCTGTACGTTGACCGCAATTTCTTCTCGGGCTCCTCAGAAGTCACCTTTGCAAACGGGTCCTCCTTCTGCCCGGCCAACTACGCGTCCAACTGCTTTGACAACTCAGGGAAGTGCAGTGATGTCGGCCAGCGGACCCCGACAGACTGTTCAGCGTATTGCAACACAACCTCCGCAGTGGGGCCGTGCGCTGGCCATGGGCTATGCAGCACCACTGCCCCTCACACGTGCACCTGCGACGCTGGATACAGCCTTTCATATGGCCCCGGGACGGTCTCGTGTGCACCAGGTACCACACACACACAAAAAGCTTGACTGTCTGTTCCAGAATGTGATTGGCATACGCCTTCGCTTCCCTTTGTTGGGAGTTGCAGCTGAGAGTCTCCCATGCGCACGTAGAGAAGGTGCACGGGTGGCTAGATCGGAGTGTTGCATGCGTGGCAAAGGTTCCTTCAGGCGGCCCTCGTTTAGCAGTTGATGGGCTTGCAGTGCTAGAGAGTTGCGTGGCGGTCTCAGCTCCGTCCTTCATTTGCAGCTTGCACCAGCAGGCCTTTGCGGATGCCTACTGTGCGCATGAGAGTCAGATCGCTGGCTCTCAGTCGGAAGTAATGAGAAGCATCAGCCAGTCCTTTGCTGCACCCCACGGCACCCGGGGAACAAGTGGTGGCCCTGGGATCTGCCCCCCCCCCTTCCTTTAGATGCTCCCACTTCACCCTTGCTTTACTTGGTGGGAAAGGAAGTCAATTATCTTTCTGGCAACACCCACGTGGTCCCTTTTTTGCCTCATGCAGCAACCCGGCCGCCATCGCTTCCGCCACCTCTGTCGCCTCCGCCAATTTGGCCGCCTCCGCCATCTCCACCGCCTCTGCTGTCTCCACCTCCCCCGTCTCCGCCACCTCTGACGCCTGACACGCCCCCTCCTCCTGCGCCCATCTCAGGTGCATGCTCCCAGCTCCTCAGCTCTATTACACTCTCAAAAGATGCTATTGTAGCCCTCTGTAGAATATGACGACACTGTTGCCTTATTGCGGTCGTACCGATATTTCCTGCATTGCGTGCGCCTGCCACTGAAACCATCCTACGTGCATGCACCCCGGGCTGTGAGGATCTGCGACGGAGAATTGACGTCATTGTTGACATAAGATTGCACTCATATTGTGCACACATATTTTTTTCAAGTTGCAGTTAGTTGAGTGCAGGCAATGACGTGCCAACAGGTGTTGTTATGATGGCAGGCAAAAGCAAGAGCATATTTAAGTCAAAGTGGGTGGCAGTTACGGCAGGCGTCCTTATTTTTCTCTGCATATGTGCATGTTGCGCCTGCCTTGACAACGCAAAGGACAAGCAGGACGAGGAACTTCTGGCTGGTACACCGCTCCCTCTCCCTCCCAAAGCTAAGGTCTGACTGTGCATCCAGATTCATGGTGCATTTTAGCTTCCTTCCGAGAGATGGCTTCACTTTTCTTCTTCCCCTTAGGTTCCACTCCTCCACCCTGACTGGCGGTGGGGAAGTCGCAAGAAGGAGCTGCTGAGCATGTGTACGAATGTGCGCGTGTGTCACGTGTGATCTGGCAGACCGCAACGTGACCGCGGTCCCAAGCCATAGCGACAAGCTGATTGAGATGCTGAGCCAGCAGTCCGTGCGCGCCATCACTCTGGAAGACATCAAGGCCGCCACGGACAACTTCAGCGAGGACAAGCTGCTTGGCAAGGGCGGCTACGGCAGCGTCTATCGGGGCATCGTTGACGACAAGTGCGCGTGGGCCGTCAAGAGAACCACTAAGGCCAACAAGAACTCCCTGGTCAGCTTTGAGGAAGAGGTGAGTGCTCGGGAGTCGAAGCGAAGGCTCTCGGATTTTCTCTGCACAATCGTTGGGCGTAGGTGCATGGGTAGAACGACCCTCATATGAACGTGTGATTAAAATGTATCGTGTGCCCATAGTTGCTTCCGTATGTGATGAGTGGACAAAGGTGACCAGTCACGCTGACATGCTTGCTTGGGTTGGAGTATCTGGGCCAGGTGCTGCTGATATCGAAGGTGTGCCATCCCAACCTGGTGCAACTGCTGGGCTTCTACGCGGAGGAAGACGAGCAGATTTTAGTGTACAAATTTGTGCCATGTGGCACGCTGCAAGACCGCCTGAAGACAGCACCAGGCAAGCAACTCCGGGGCTGCCTACTGAATGTGATGATGATGTGCTGCAGACATTATCACCCCTGCACATTATGGTAGTCTTTCTGATATAATCGCCCCCCCTAGTCTTGCTCCTGATCTGCTTGCATGCATGGCTGCCGCGTATGTAATTCGTGCCAGTTGATCTTCATGTATGCAAATTTTTGTGTGTATCTATGTATGTGTCTATACGTATACAAGTAAATGTGCATAAGTATATGGATGCATATGTAAATTTTCCTGTCAAGCCCTCATGGCTCAAGCGTTGTAGACATCCTGCTCCTCCCCTCTTTGTGCATGGCACATGATGGCATGCTCGGTGCTGCAGAAGAGAGCACATCAGAGGACGCAGAAGCAACAGGTCCTCTGAACTTCACGGAGCGGCTGGATATTGCCGTGGGCGTGGCGCGAGGTCTTAACTACCTGCACAGCAACTCGCAAATGCTAATCGTGCACCGCGACATCAAGCCCGCCAACATCCTCCTCGACTGTAATATGCAGGTGCTGCGCTGCTGCTGATGCGTGCAGCTGAGCTATGCAATTACGCAGTGCATGTTTATTCAATGTAGAAGCTGGCTGATGTAATAAAGCAGGACCTTTGTCGCCCCGCTACCGCTGCTGTGGGCCAGATTTGCAGGTTGGGAGGCGCTTATGTGAGTCCTACCCTCCTTGTTGCATGGGAATTTAGCAGTAGGAGTTGAAGGGGTGAATATTAGTTGAGGAGTAACGAAGATTTTGCCAGGCAATGGTGCACAATGAAGCCCACAACTCGATGCTCAAGCATCTAAACGCTTTCTGCAACGCTTGCGCTCGTGTGCAGCCCAAGATTGCGGACTTTGGGCTCTCCAAGGTGCTGGCTGCTGGGGTGAACGGGTCCGATGCGGGGTATGCAGTGGCGTCCAAATTGAAAGGTACCTTTGGGTACATGGACCCCGACATCCAGAACAACCTGCAGATCTCCCCCAAGGTCGATGTCTTCAGGTCAGCTGCTGCCACCTGCCTCTCCAGCAACCTGCAGGTTGTCTCTGCAAGAGGAGCTGGCATGCGCGCGCACGCCCTGACTGCTGGGGGGTCAAGCCCGGTTGTCATGCTAGAAACGCTCAGGATGCAATGCTGGGGTGCGTGCATGCCAAGGCTCTGAGGTGAGAGATGAAGAGGTGATCAAGGGGTGTCCTATGGGAGGGGCGAGGGTCTTGGGATTGGGTTGTCCGGGTATTCCTGTCAGAGTCCACGACGTCTTTCCTGCATCAAAGGTCTGCTGGACAGAGTGGCCGCAGGCTGTTGTTTTGAGACTCCCAGGGCACCCCACCTGGCGGGGAAGGAGTGTTGCGATGCTTCTGCAGCACGCTCTCTCCTGTGGTGCTGCTCAAGTCCCCCACATGCGCCTGATTGCCCAGCACTGATGGCTGTAATGCTGGAGGCGCCACCCGCTGAGCTGCAACCAAGGCTGCGTCAAGTCTATGTGCTATTAGGCGTACCCCTTTGTGAGACGACTGTCCAGAAGTTGCTGCAGCCATTGTAAGGGGAGAACTTGCTGAATGTGCAGACTTCCTGTATTGCGCGCTCTCCCCTCTCCCTCTCTCCCTCCCTCCCTCTCTCCCCACCCTTTGAAAAGAAAGGCTTGCCTTTGTGTGCAGCTTCGGAGTGGTGCTGCTAGAGCTTCTGACGTGCAAGCCAGCTCTTATTAAGGACCCCACGTCCGGCGAGACCACCACTTTGTATGAGTGGGTAAGTGCAACGTGTCCCTTGCCTTTCTCGTCTGAGACTGCAAACTAACAAGTGGGCTCATCATGATCGGGGAGCCCCTGAGATTATGCACACTTGTGTGAGTCATTATGAGACTCCTTCCAAGCTAGAAGGCCTCAGACTAGTTCTCCACATAACTCGGAGGTAGCCTCGATTGGCACTTCATGATTTCGTGGAGGCCTTTGGAAGCAAAGCTAGACAGAGCAGAACATGCGTCTTCTGCACCATTTGCCTGCTCTGCTTCTATATGTCTGTCTCGTTCGGTAGAAAAAATATTCATGAACAAGGGCTTGAAAGCACCACCTGCATCTTTAATTGTTGGCTGATTCATTTACGTGCTTGCAGGCCCTGTTACACATCAACAACAACAACTTGGAGCATGTGGTGGATCCGCATCTGTGGAACTCCAGGTCGCTGGAGGCGCTTAGGCAATTTGCTGCCGTCGCCGGGCGCTGTCTCTTGCGGCCCGCCACAAGCCGGCCAGACATGACTGACGTTTTACACTTTCTGGAAGGGCTTCGCAGAAGCATTTATGTCGAGCCGGTTGGAGCCAGCGTACAGGAGGGCGTACACTACTGCCAGTCAGATTTACTTTTAGATATGGACGCGTTGTCCTCACACTCTAACTCTTGGTACTCTGCCTCGGACACCTCACTGAAATCTCGGTGAGGTGCTATTGATGATTTTGTGTCTGGAAACAAGGAGCTAGGAGTTTGGAGGGGCCAATGATGAACATGTCAGGATGCTCTCTTGCTTCAGAATGCAATGGGTTGATTCAAATGCCTGGCACGATTATTTATGGATCTTCTGCTCAGATTTGGAATTCTTGGCTGGTGGCCTGCAGGCTTTCTCTTTAAGTTAACAGCAAGCTGGCTTTCAAGAGTAGTGAAGTAGGGTCTGCATTAGGCAACGATAATATTGGACCAAGCTATGGCATAACAGCTTCCAGGGAATAGATTTGTGGACCGACTTGGCTCACATAAGAGTTCTCTATGCAACTCCTGGTTATGAAGAGTCGCAGTCTCTTAAACCCATAATGTCATCTGATCTCTCCCGACCTCAATTTTGAGTTGTCAAGCTATAGTGCAAACGCGTAGCCATTCTTGATACATGATTTGTACTGACGGAGGGAAGCCCAAGAAGTTCTTAAGTTTGGCTTTTCTTTTGTTCTATCTTTCATCTTTGTGGCGTGCATATAACCAGTGTGAGAAACCGTATGTTTAAATGATTACCTGCACCTGTTTCAAACCTTGCAACTTTTGAGTATGTAGAAATTGTACACTGAAGACAGCTACTACTACAATAACCAGCTCCTTTGAAATAATGTGAGGTCCAGTAAGACCACATTTGGTGCGGCTTTATGTTGCCTTTGGCCGTTTTCTGCCTCCACCTCTTCCTCCCCACAATGCCGGCCTCGCTCGCTCTGAGGCCATTTGCCGACTGGAAGTCGACTTGTACCCAGCAGTATCCTTCCACCTGGTGGGAGTGTAAGCGAAGCGATTGCTCCCTCATCTCCTCCCAAAGCCTACCTGCCAGCTCTTTCTCACACATGACGTCAAAGATGTCCACTAGCGTGCTGCACGTCCTCTCGTCGAGGGCGGTGCCCTGGGACGCGCATAATGGTGTAGAGCTTGGGCGCCATGGACCATCTCCTGAACCTCACGCACGCTTCAATCAAGACGTGGAAGCACACGAAATTGGGCCTGCACGCCAAACACTGCAAGCAACCCTCGCCTGCCTTAGAGCCTGCTTTCCTCAGCTTTATCAGTTATGATACAGAACGTCGTCTGCGTCCACAAGCTCACTATGTGTGGAAGAGATCCATCAAATACGTCATGCACTGCCAATGCTCGGCTGAGTTTGGGACCGCCGTAAACGCACTCCGACAGGGCACTTGAATTCTCATCTCACATGCATGCAGGGCAAAGATCTTGCCAGCTGAGACAGTCACACAGGGGCAAGGCTGCCACGTCAGTACGGTTGCAGACGCGCGTGCATGCATGCTATCCCGTCCACTCACGCAGAAGGTACAACAGGGAGTGACAGGCGGGGAGGAGATGGAGAGCCCCAGGAAAAGTGTAGCCATGACACAGACGCAAATCAAAGCAAAATCACCAAACAAAAAACATTGAAAAAACAAGCAAGCAAACAAGCAAATGAAGAAGCAGCCACACACAGCATGGACGCACGCGCGCCCGCGCAAGCGCACACTCACTTGAGGCCGCGCTGCTGCAGCTCCTGAAAGACGGCCAGCGCGCGGCTCACGAGGCCCGCGCGGCAGTAGGCTGACATGAGGCACGAGTAGTGCGGCAGCCGCGGGGCCAGCCTCCCCTCCCCCTGGCCCTCCCCCTCCGCCCGGGGCTGCGCCTGTGCCTGCATCTCCGCAAGCAGACTCTCCGCGCGCCGCCACATGCGGGCGTGGCCGTATACGTACAGCAGGTGCATATACGTCACATCCGACGGCTGCACCCCGTCGTCCAGCATACGCGGGCGGTGCTGGCGTCCCCGGCGCGGCCGTACATGTCGATCACTGAGTTATACGCCACCTGGCGCCGCACCCATGCGAGGCGGAGGACAGCGAAATAAGCAATTAGAAAAATTAAAGGCAGGGGCGCTTCTCCCAGGGCCCTGTCGGCGCACGTGCATGTTTCTATCAAACCAGTCATGCATGTGACTGCGCCTCAGTCTTCATGTCGCAGCTCGAAGGGGCTCACGATGGAGCAGCAGCAGTAGCAGCAGCAGCAGCAGAACCCCCACCATGCATGCCGCATGCACATGCGCAGAAGGACCAAGGATGAGCACTGTGTTCTTGTGGAAGGGACCCGCTTCCGGCAGCGCTACGTGCGGGCAAAGGAGGCGAGGCTGCCTGATGGACTTTGGACTATGATGGATTGTGCTGACTTCATCCCTGAGTGGGTCGAGTGGACCAGGGCTGATCCAGACCAGGGGCCCCTCACAACCCGCCTCCTTGCACAAGCGGTAGGGAGGGCAAGCGGTTCAAATGCAGTGCTGTGAGTTGCGGGAGATGGATGAGGTAGAGCGGCGTGCATACCTCAGTGGGCTTGATGCCGGCCGCAATCATCTCCCTCAAACAGCTCTGCCGCCCTCGCCACCTCGCCTGCCGCAGGCCCCGGGACGAGCATCACGGAGGGAGTCTCAGCAAGCTACCCCGTAGTGTCAAGGAGGATTGCTACCGCAGAATACACACAAGCGTCACACGTCAGCCCTCCTCAAGTGGGCAGATGAGCTGTCACTGACCCCAGGGAGGGGGACAGGGCGAGGATGCAAAGGCGAGCCGAGATGGGGGCTGCCGGGTGCCGGCTCCCTAAAGGGGTCATCCCTCTGACCAGAGGGCGCAGTGGACGCATCTGTGGGGTAGCCCGGGAGGCACGCACACTCGGGCACCCCATCTGGAGCCGTGCGCTCACACTCCGGGAATGCGTAGTGGAGGGGCGGAGCCAGATCAGCAGGCCTATATGCACAGGAGTTGCAGATGTGCAACGTGGCAATGTGCGCAAGGTAGGCAGCTAACCGGGAGGGAGGGGGGAGGGGGAGGGGAAGAAGGGAGGAGAAAGACGGAGAAAGAGGAGAAGGGAAACGGGACCTGATTTGCTGCAGCAATTGATCATGGCCCCGTAGGCGAGTCCGTCCAGCTGCAGCCCCGACGCCTTCATGCGCGCAAACACGCCCTCCGCCTTGGCAGCCTGCCGCTGCCTGGCATACACACTGGACGAGACGCCCCACCACAACACACACACAGCGCTTGCGCGCACAGAGGGGGGGACAGCGTCAGGTGTGTCCCGCGCTGACACGGCCACAGCATGTCAGGGGCCGGTGCGGCCTCCCCCATTCGGGCCAGTCTGTGCTGGGCTGAGTATTGTGCAGGCATTACTCTCCTTGAAGAAAACTGATCTCTCGAGCATCCTCTCAAGCATCGTGACATCCCATCCTGGCAATCCTTTGGAGGAGGCAGGGAGGGGAGAGAGAAAGGGAGAGGAAGAAGAGAGGGAGGGGGGTACAGGGCAGAGGGCGGGAAGGGACCTGATGAGGGTAGGGTGCTGCACAAGTGGAGCGTGGGCTGCCCGCCCTCCGCCACGAAGCGCGCGTACACTTCCTCCGCCTCCCTCAGCTTTCCTAGGCACCCCAATGGCCACCGCACGCACTGAAGCAAATCAAATGATGACGCGTCTCCTGCCGCCGGCACGGGTAGCTAGTCGTCCCACCCAAAGGGACACGCCCTATAGCGGTGCCAGCACAAAGATGAGTCTTTTGGCCCACATCCTCGACGCAGCAACTTCTTCTGGCTGCGCCACACAGTCCTCCTGCTGCGGCTGCTAGCTTGAAAGAGTCACCCGGTTTGAGATGTGCGCCGGGTGCTCACAAGAAGGGGCACAGCGCGAGCTCCTCTTCCGGGCGCCATGGCTGCAAGAACTGCTGAGCTGCAGGGCATCGCAAGCTGCCACCCATACGACCGCATGGCCACTCTGCAGGTTCTACGCACTACTCCAAAGCCCTAAGCTGGTCAACTTCTTTCAAGACTTGATTGGTCTCCCATTACTTACCCCCCTCACTCCACCTCGCACCATAGCAACCACATTTGCAGAAGACGCAAGCGGAGCGAGATGGCTTGAGCTCAAGAAACACCCCCCCCCTTCCCTCCTTCTCTCCCACCAAAGCCAAAACTTGGGGTGCCGAGGCAAGGGGGCGATCTCATTTTCAAGGCTTGCAGCAGCAACAGAGTGCCAGTCAGAGTGCTGAGTGCTAACCGGCTCAGCCTGCAGTGCACCCCACCAATACTGAAGCACGCACGCACTCATGCCTCCACTCATGCCTCCACTCCTGTCAGCGCCTGCATGTCCGAAGGTTCCCAGTCCCCCCAAACGTTTCCACAGGTGAGTGTGAATGGACAAGTTAAGGGGCAGGGGCAGGGGAATGGGGGGGGCGGATGGGAGGGGGCGGCTGCAGCAACCTCCACCTACCAGCATGCAGGTAAGTCTGCAGCACGTATGAGTGGGTGAGAGCCAGGAGGGGGAGGATGCTCTCACCAGCTGCAGCTGCACCACTACTCACCGGCATGCAGGTAGGTCTGCAGCATGGAGGTGACGGTGACGGCGTCCACCTGGCGGTCGCCAGCCCTTGCGCGCCACAGCAGCGCTGCCGCCTCCTCGTGCATGCCTGCCGAGACACGGGCAATTGCGCAACGTGAGGCCGGCCGCCCGCTTCGATAGCGACACGACGACAACGGCGATGATGCAAAACGCTCCCGAGCGCAGCAGGGGACGGTCGCGGAGTGCATACGTGCACTCGCCTTTTGTCATGCAATAGAAAGCCCAGGCCGGCAGTCCGAGGACAGGTGGCCGCTTTTCTAGCTCTCTGCATTGCAAGCTGTGACTGGACACATGTGTGGGTCTATGACGGGATGGCCAAATGGGCAAGAAGTTGTGGACATGAGAGGCGCCCGGGGAGGCTTATATTGTGCTGGCGATAATGCATTTTCATGTTCATACGCCACTCTCAAGCGCCACCACCCATCCTCATCCTCCCCATCCTCCCCTTTGCCCCCTCCGCCTTCCTGCAAATACCAGCAGTGTGGCATGCGATGAACGCGTCCACGGATCCGGAACAAACACACACACACCCACTCATTCTTCACGGAGCAGGCGGGTGCTGCAGTGCAGGTGCCCCGTGTGCAAGCAGCCACAGCACAGCAGATCCGGCTGCACCCAACCACTGCCATCTACCAAGTAGGGGGGACCCGCATGAGAAAGCAGCACACATGCACGCGGGATGCAAGGAGGGATGATGACAAGAGCGGCGCGGGCGGTGGCGGAGCAGAGCACAGGGACTGCAGGCACAGGGCTGCATGAGTGCTGACAATACAACGTGACAAAACAGCTGCCACCGACGTACCCGCCGTTGCCAAGAAGGGGATAAGAAGAGCGGGGGGGGGGGGGGG
>WELA01007315.1:333776-349992 GCA_009602735.1 Mesotaenium endlicherianum
GGGGGGGAGGAGGAGCAGTGGGGAAGGGTGGGCAGGTTCTGCTTGCAAACTTGTGTGGGAGATGAAGGGTGAGGGGCGCAAGGCCCAGCAGAGGTGCTTGCCATGCAGGCTCTGGGAGTCCCAACCTCTGCTTGCGTGCTGCTCTAGCATCCGTCGTGTCCTTCTTCTTCCACCCCAAAGCCCATGTCTCCAGGTCGATACCCAGGCCGATAAGATTAGCATATGCTCTTTGGGTGTAGCAACGGAAGGAGGTCATAAAGGATGCAGGCGGATCAGCCCCTTGGAAAACAGCGAAAAGCTTTCACCATGAGCAAATAAGTTGCCAACCCCAAGGACAGTCCACAAATGACGTGAAAGTGTATGCTGGGTCAAGGGAAAAGGGGGGGGGGGGAGACGGAGTGGGTGGAAAGGATTTGCAGGTGACAAAGGGAGGGGATAAGGGGTGCAGCAAGAGGTGTGGGAGGGAGATGGTACCTTGGCAAGAACAGCGAGCCCTAGCATGAGGTCCTGGAGGCAGAAGGGGCCCACGTTGCTCTGCACGCACTGGAAGCCCTTGGACACAATCTCCATGGGGCCCTGGGGAGCATTCTTCTTCATGTGGCCCACCAGCTGCATGCATACGTACACGTTGCCCAACCAGCCAGCCCGGGAGTAACGTCGTTCAGAGTGCAGATCATTTCTGTCGAGCAAGCGTGAGGGGCGGATACACAGGACTAGCTAAGAGGCTCCCTCATGAGTGCCACCTGCCGCTTGGAAGCTTGCCTCTGAGGTTGGGGTCTCCCGATTGATTCGATGAAGTAAAAGCACGTTGCCAAAAGCGGATGGTTTCGAATATTCATCCTCCCAAAAAAGTGATTTAGAGCACTTATAAGGGTAATGTGTGCTTGCGGATGGTGCCAACTAGACATACTGCTATTGATCTGGATCTCATCTTAAGCTCCAGATGACTTTCCTGGATATGAAGGAACTGACATTCTTATTTAAATTATGGAGATTCTTAGCTACATGATGATTCTGCAGATCCCTGAAGGTCGCATAGAAAGCAGCAGCTTACACGAGTATCCGACCTCCTGGCAAAATGCATGGAGTACATGATTGAGGCTCTGAGAGCAGATACAAATTGATTGACTCATTATGGTCGTCGATACCAATAAGGGTGGAAGCAAATCGATATATGGAAGACATATAAATCTGTTACAATCGACCTGCCGCTTGGTATAAGAAGTCAATTTAAACTGACACTGGCGGAAGGATAATGAGCGTGATTTCAGATGGACAGACCTGTTTGCCAGCAAAGTAAGCGCCTGCAGCTCCAGCCCCGTATATAATCACCTTCATCATTATGGTCAATCTCATAAACAATTAGGCCGGACGAGTCGAATTGGGTGCTCGGCAACTTGATTAGCGACCTTGATATTTATATTATGGAGGCTACGAAGAGGATGCTAAACTATGCGTATCTGATCTCAACTCGGTTATCTGAGCTTCAACACCTACAACAAGCTTTGGAAATTAACAATCATAGACTCGACTGCTGCTCCCCCTTTCGCCCATGCTATACCACTTTTACTCCCCAGTTCTGAAGCGGCTACGCAATATATATTGTCAAACCGGAGGCGTTACTCCAAGGAGGTGTGGAGGAATGCAGAAACACCCACTAAAGCTTCCCCTCATGAAAGTCCAATGACGGAGCAGCTGGAAATTACGAGGGTCACACCTGGTCACACCGGACTCGAGCAGCTGCAGAAATATATCTCAGCGCATGTTGGCGAGGTCCTCGTTGAGGATCATTGAGAATGAATCGGATGCTGTGGATTATTCAAAACGAACGGTCAGTTCACAGCGAGTTTTTTGAGCCAGCGCGTTTCGGTCAGCGTTGAACCTTTTAAGCCGTTCGATCGACCGTCCAAGGCTGGTCCAAGGTGGTCCAATGCCCTCTGAAGGCAGCAACATCAGTCTGGACGCTCTATGAATGACAATTGGCATCCTTACTCGATCTGATACAGCTGGGTATACCACTTGGCATCTGATGAGATCTCGCCACATTCTTGGAAGCCTGTGACCCGACCAGGTCCGACGTATAACCTCAGGCTGCCTCAGGCAACCTCAGGCCAGCCTCAGGCCGGCCTCAGCAAGCCTCAGGCCCTTGAGCGGCCTCACTCGAGTGTGCTAGGGGGCAACGCGTTGTTCTGCTTCGATCGTGTTCAATCGGTGCAAATTAGGAGCAACTTTGAGCTGCTGTGAGCATGGGTGCTGTACACCTGGCTATCAGGAGGCCCGCAGCAAGGGTGGCAGGGTGCACTTTTCACATCGCTGAAGAAACTCAGGAGTGCTTCACAATGATTTTAGCAGTCTACGGCGAACTTTGCTCAGGGCATGCTTATGCAAGAGCAAGTTCTAAGTATTTCATCATTTTAGTCGTCAATTGCAAGTGCTAGGGGGCCGTATAGTGCGGATAACATTCCGGTGTTCAAAGTGATATAAGTTTCCCTGCATGCTGAATCAACCCTCCGGATGCACTATAAGGACGTATCACATTCAGAATTGCAGCCATGAGCTGCGTCTCGGTATATTTAGGGCCAGCATTACATACATTGACCTCAGATGCTACAGTAGCAACACACCAAAGCCATGTACTCGAGAAACGCATTACTCGCGCTTCCTTGAAGCCACTTACAGCCTATGTGAGCAGTTTTCAAGGGTTCAGCTTGCAGAAGCCTGAATGTAGCAGAGGGCAGCTGGGAAGCGTATTAAGGCGAAATTCAGCCAAAAATGTTCGACCAAGGGTGAGTACCTCCTGATCAGCTGTATATTCTGGAGTACGATTTACATGAACGGTATTGCTCGCAGACACATGCTCGTATCTAGTTGCGCTTAGAGGTTTCAGCTGTATGGAAGGATCGAAAGTACATGTGACGTTTGTCTCGATTATTGGCGACTTCAATACCTTTCTTGTTGACATGTACAATTAAGGTGCCCAGGCATGTGTAGAGGCTGAACTGTAAATTGACTGCAGGAAAGCTGTCAGGTACAGCAAGTGGGAGTTACAACAAGAAGTGCCTGTATACATGCCATCACATATACACATACAACAGAAATCCTTGCGCCGGTGATGTGTGTGGTCCTTCCAGCACTGTGCATGACCTTCCCGCACAGCATTTAGACTCTGGATTGCTCCCTGCATGAGCGCTACAGCGTGGTTCTTCAGTACCCTAGGAGCAATAAATCATGACAAGCAGCTAGACAGGGGGCACGATACTATTAGTATGAAAGGAGATGATAAAGAAAGTATGAGTATTCAGCAGGTAAGGAGTATACTCCGCTCACTCAAGTGGCTTAAGCAACTGCGCGCGTGCCGAGGAAGCGACTCCTTACATGGGGAGCGTGCAGTCTTTCTCAGGACACAAAATCCTCTCATACGAATTACTTGCGTCTGTGCGGCCTTCTGAAGCGCTCAGAGCGCTCGCACACTGCCAACCACTTGCATGCTCTACAGCCCTTCATACGGCCCTCACTCTCCCGTCTGCTGCAGCTCCAAGTCAGGGCACAAGGAGGGGGAGCCTCGCCGATGGATATGGTGGCCAAGGGGGTGACAACCATACAGAACCATCTCGGGCCCTGGTCCGTGCAGGACATGTCGCTTGCTCTGGCTGCCATGGCCAAGGTAGGCTTCGCGTCTTCTTAACTTGCAGTGTCAAGGCCAGCTTCCCCCCTCACCTGCCCCTGGCACACTCTCACCTGCAAGTAAGCTTCCCTGCATGAGGCTCTCCCCGTGGCTTGAAGAGTTGATATGAGGGTTATGAAGATCGTGATGGCAAAGCACGATAGCAGCTTGCAAGGGTAGACGATTTGACTAGCACGTTGATATCTGTAGGCGATGGATGTGTAGCGAGGTGGAGCCGAATGCTCAAGGAGGACCCCCATATCACAGCCGAGTGCCATATCAGCACAACCTTGCCCCAAGGAAGTCAGTTGGGAGGAAGTCAGCTAGGGCCTTCATGCACGAGGTTGAGTATGCGCGCACTTCCAGGTTCCCCAGGAGCCTCCCCAGAGCCGTTATGGGCGAGCTAAGCGTGTCCTTATATGCAGAAGCGCAGTCTTCACACACGTGTCAGCGATGTGCGCGCTTACTCAATCATGCTCAGGAGTGCTTCCTATGCACCTCTGGTGCTCAAGTACCTGGCCCAACTCTCAGCTCGGTCCGTGCAGCTTAGACTTGCGCGTGGGGACCCTCCTGTCTGCCAGAGGAAGCGGGGTCTGAAGGACCAGTGCGTTGTCCCATCAGCAGTCGCTCACACTAGGCACACTCGGTCTTCAAGTCACGCTGCGTTGCTGACGGTGCTTCGGGGGGGGGGGGCATCTGCCGGGCGGCGTCTGTGCTTGCGACGGTGCGCGCAGGTCACTGAGAGGCAGCAGCCGCAGGCGCCAGGGAAGGCGGCGGAGGAGCTGGCAAAGGACGCGTCGTTTCTGGCGCAGGCGCAGCACTGGAGGGCGCACGCGGAGGCCATCTACGGGCAGTCCACTGCCGAGTGGTCCCTAGAGGTGGGTGCAGCACTCTAAGCTCGCTCTGCCTGCACACACATGCACAGCTGCTGCCACCTGGCGATGCTGCTGCTGTGCACGCTCTCCCTCAAGTCGCACTCACGTCCATTGCTGTGGTCCGGGTGCTTGTCATCCCAGCTGTGCTAACGATAACATGCAATTCACTAATGACGAGCCCGCCGCCGAGCTATGATGACTGGGGTCCCTCAAAACCTGAGGTCTTACAAAGAGAAAGAATCCCAAGGGTTGCAACAAGGCATGCCTTACAACCTGAGGTCTTACAAACAGAACACGCTTGCGGAGTTTGCAATAGGGGCGCAGTGTGGAGTTTGACAACCTCTGAGCACTCGTTACATATCGTTCACCCCACCTTACGGTCCTCCTGGACGACGGCTGTGGCTGACTTGGGGGGTGTGGGTCCGCGTGTCTTTTGTTGCGAGCGTGCTGCAGACAAACCTGCCAGAGTCGTCCATAGTGGCGGTGGAGTGGTGCCCCTGCAACGAGCGGCTGCGCCCCGCCTACTGCATCAGCCTGGACGCGCCACATGGCGCCGTCGTGGTGGCCGTCAGAGGCACCTCGGACATCACCGACATGCTCGTCAACGCGGGAGCCAGCCCCGAGCCCTTCCAGGGGGGCCACGCTCACGCGGGGTTCGTGCACGCCTCCCAGAGGCTCCTCGAGTAAGATGGCACTTCCCCTTCCCCCTCTTCTCTCTCCTCTCTTCTCTCTCCTCTCCCTTCTCTCCCTCCTTGTGCTCTCCCCTTCCTTTCCCCCCCCCCCCTTCTTGCTGACGCTGCCCTGCCTTATCTCTATCCTGCTCATGAAATAAGCGTGCACTTGCATCCGAGTTGGACAATATTTGAATTCACCATCTGTGAACTGCAAAATGCATGATCAACATGGCACGACAGTGGGCGGCGAAAATACGGATAAGGCCCCAGCTGCAAGACTCTGTTCACCATCAGTATCTTGGTTGCACTGCGCCGTCAACGAATCAACAGACTGAATAGGCAGCTGATAGAATGCACCCCATTCTTGATATATACAAATCCCACCCCCCCCCTCTGCCTGCCGCCCTCCCAACCTTCCCGCCACTCCTCTCTGCCTCACACCAATGGGTGACGCACACGCACGGCGAGTTTCACCGACCTACCCACCTCAATCCTCAAATCTCGTTCCGCCACCTGGCGACATCGTGGTGCGTGCAGGGAGGTAGAGCCCCACATAGAGAAGGCGATGGAGGTTATGAGCCAAGTGCAGGGGGAGCAGCGGCAGCAGCAGCAGCAGCAGTCTCCCCCGCGGCTGGTGCTGGTGGGCCACAGCCTGGGGTGCGCTGTCGCGTGCATGCTGGCGCTCAGCCTGCGCGCCAAGTACCCCGGCCTGCGCGTGTGGGGGCTGGGCCCACCCGCGTGCATGAGCCTCGAGCTCGCACAGGAGTGCGCGGAGTTTGCCACGTGCTTCATCGCCAACCACGACCTCGTGCCGCGGTGAGTGCTGCTGTGGCTGCTGCTGGGGCTGATCCCGGGCTTGTTTCTGTTACCGATTGCGTTTCACCCTTAGTCGCATCCAGTCCAGCTCGGCCAGCCCTCCGCGGCCGCCGTCTGCTCATTCTGAGATCCTGCTGCTGCCGCTGAAGCTCTTGCTTTTTGGCCTCATCTGCTCCGACTCAGCCAGCGCCGTCCACTCGTTCTAGGCTGCTCTTACTGCTGCTCCTGCTGCTGCTGCAGTCAATCTCCCCCGCATCTTCCATCTCATGTGCGCCAACTCGGCCAGTCCTTGATTTGCGGCGTTTTGCTCTTTCTGAGCCCCCTGCTGGTGGTCTCTATAGACACGCAATATTTGCGGGGGAAAGGTTCGCGCCTTCTCTTTTCTGCATCCAGAAGTGCATGGTAGAACAGGAAGGAGCGTGCACACCGAGACTAAGTGGAGGGGAGCTGACTGTTGTCATTTTGTAGCAAGACCTTGATCTAAGAAATATAGCTGCATGAAGGCTCTTTGCCTCTGGCCCAATAGTCACCGCAGCCAATATTAGTTGTATCATCACGTGCTCGCAAGGGAGCCTCCTCTTACTTTGGAGGCGTGTGTGCCCATTCGCGAGTGTGTGTATGAGTGTGTGTAAGTGACTGATCTGCCGGGGGCCCTTGGGCCGTGATCTCATATACTCGGAGCGCCCGCTGCAACCTTGATTTCTGGTGGTACTGCAGATTTTCGGTGCACACTGTGGAGAACCTGAGAACCCGGGTGATGGAGTTTGACTGGGACGCGGCCAAGGAGGTGGTGAAGGACGACGAGGACTTCCAAAAGCTCTCGCGCGCGGGCGAGGCGCTGGAGCGCGTGCGCGCGGCGCAGGAGCAGGCCTCCGCCCGCCTGGCAGGCCTGCGCGACACGGTGGCTGACAGCGTGCCAGGTCAGCTCAAGCAGGTGCCGTCCGCCGGCTGGGACACCGTCAGGGGCGTGCCGGGACAGGTGGGCGACCTGCTGGAAGGCGACAGCGAGTCCCCGGGCCTGGCAAGTACAGCTGGCAGCGTGAGAGAGCCCTGGGCCGGAGCCGCTGGAGCAGCTGGCTCCATCGCCGGCGATGGCGCCGGGTACAACGCAGACACGAGCGCAAGAGGGCGGCAGGGGCAGGCGCAGGCGCAGGCGCAGCCTCGCCAGCAGGGAGGGAGCAGTGGCGAAGCCGACGGAGCTGGCGAAGCGGGCCCATTGCGCAGGAGTGGCGGGGCGACGCTCAGGAGCGGGGGACTGAATGGCGTGGATGTTGAGGAGGTGGAGGTGGGCGGCACGATGAAGACGAGGGTCAGGATGCGCACGGGGCAGACGCTCTCCCTGACCGTGGAGCCTCAGCGAGGAAGCGCTCTCGAGGAGCTGGCTTCGGCTGACGGTGAAGCTCGCAACGGGGCCGGCGTGACTCACAGGAACGGGCCTGCCCGGAGTCAAGCTCAGTTGCTCCAAGACGACAAGAGGCGGGAAGGAGATGCGCGAGAGAGTCGGGGGAGGGAAGGTTCCAAGGCTGCGGACGAGCACTCACACTACCAGCGGGGTGATGAGAAGCATGGGGGTCGTTCAACGGAGCACCATGAGGACTCCGAGGAGGGAAGGGCGGGCCACCAGCAAAGTGGTGAAAGGAGCAGAGGAGGCGGAGAGGAGGGTGAGGAGGGAGGGGAGGAGGCGGAAGAGGAGGGAGACGAGGGAACGCCCCCGGTGTCGCTGCACCCTCCCGGCCGTCTGATCGTGCTGTGGAGTGATCCTGCGGGATGTGGGAAGATGCCCCAGAGCCGGTCAGACGTGCCCAAGCAGCGCAGTTTCGGCACCTTCCCAAACTTCGACGAAGCCCAGGGGCTGAGGTGGTCCATGACGGAAGCCACCCAGGAGGATCTCGGCGAGATTGTTGTTTCCCCCTGGTGCACCTCTGACCACATGATGGGAGTCGTGTGCGAGGGGCTCTACTACTTCCAGCAACGAGCTGGACCCATATTTTCCCATAATTGAGTTGTCTCTCTTATGTGAGGACTGGCGTGAGCTTCAAATAAGTGTAGCCCTGCCTGTCGAGACTTCTTGATGGTGGATTCACACTAGGAGCTGGCATAGTAGAGCCACCAGTATGCGTGAGCCTTAATAAACACGAACAAATAAGGAGAGAATAAGTGGTCATAATACCCATATATTTTTATATTAAGCATCTTCATGTTTTGGCTGACAAAGAAGAGACCTAGGCAGCTCATTCTTCCTCCGTATATGGGTATATAGTTGGTGCTGCTTTTCCGAGGCCAACAGGAGGCCACGCATGCATCTGCCCTCTTGCAAGACTGCGTGTCTAAGTGCAATGATTCGATGGTAATAATGACCGCCTTTTACTCCAAGCTCAAACAAGCTCTTCAATAATTTGAACATGTCCTAGACAATCCCCTTCTCGCATAAATATTCACTGACGAAGTATGTGGCAAGTTGACCAACATCCTACGTGTAGGTCCTCCGTAGTGAAGTCCAAATTAGTAAGTTCGTGCCTACGTCGCAAAACCTCGCTGAACGTAATTGGAAGCTTTGCAGCTACGCTTTCAATCAGATTGGACGCCTTGCAACGAAGGAGTGGGAGTCGTACAACGTGAATTAATAGTCTTATATATTGCAGTTTGTGTCGAAGAGCAGTTGCTTCTAGAGCTGGACAAAGACAGTGATCATCATGACCACCATCCTCTCACCTTACTTATCCCTTCAATTGGGCGTTCCTCATACTCTAAGCTCACTTAATACTCCCAGCAGAAGCTTACATAGCAAGACACCAAGCACACGGATACCAGGAGCCAAACCTCATGCCCTTCTTGAAGCAACGAGTTCACATGTGAGAAGGTCAAGGCAACATGGCGCTCTTAGAAAAAGCATAAGAACTTTTCTCTCTAGTAACATTTCTTCCTGTCACTGCTTGATGCTTCCTGCTGGAAGGGCGGACTTCATAACGAGGTACTTGGTCTAATTTTCTTTCCACTTTGTATGTTCCAGGCCAATGAAAAGTGCCAGTGAATTTCAAACCCAGGACAAGGCTGTAACTTGTCCGACAAACAAGGACCAAAGAAGTGATTTTAGCGGGGCAGTTCTTGTGGAGATAATAAATCGTAATGAGCAGTACAAATTCTTGGTCCTCTGGGTGCCAGTAAGGGGAAGGCTGCAGTCCCCTCATAAGCAAATTGACTCTCGGACAAACTTGTACACCTTTAAAGACAATCACGGATGGAGACGGAATAGGAGTGGGAGCAATACCAGCCCCTTCTGGGGTGCTTGAGTCCTTTCCTCACAAATGACTCTGGCCACTTCAGGCTTTTCCAGAATTCACTTGCTGAGCAATATGGAACGACAGAAAAATGTCAATAGTGTATGCATGGCTTCTTTTTTTCGAGACTATTCCATTTTAGATGGGCGGAGGCTGAGGGTGAGGCTGGGAGGTGCATGCAGGCACTATATATGGGAGGGGACATCTATGATGGCGTATTCACTGCTGAGCAGATAGGAAGTGGGGTTAGAAGAATACGAGTTCATTGTCACGACCCCCCTATGATGCTGGACCCCTCAGAAGGAGAGCTCTATTGAGTCCACACTCAAGATTGAGTCTCTCTAGCAGCAGCAGCACGCGAACTAAGATGACATTGTAGCCCTGTTCACTTTCCGGGTGCATTTTCAGAAACGGGCTCCTGTGAGCTGTGAGCTGTGTGAGCTGGGCAAGGCTCTCTTCTGAAAGCAACAAAGCTTCTGGTGTGGTCCTGTTTAGAAGAAACGACAAGCAATGATGGAGGTCGACACCACAAAGCTGCTTCTCGCATGTACCAACGGGAGTGCAGACAACCGACGCGCCCACGCGAGCGCACACACACACAAACACGTGCACGCACACACGAACACGCACACACACACGCAGCCACACACACACACACACACACACACACATGTGCAAGACACGCACATATTTGCACTCTTTGTTGCACACATGCATACTCACCTACATATGGTGCTCAGACCTGAACCCTTCCTGCCCAAGTGCCACTTGGACGTCTTTATTCTCCACGTCCTGTGCAGAGTCAGGGAGCAGAGCCAGGTGGCGCACACAGGGCGCACAGGTGGAGCCCTGGTGGCCGTTGCAGGCTTACCTGTGGTGTCCAGCGTGCCGGTGCTGGGTCCCCTCGCCAACTTCCTCACCAACCCCTTCATCCTGCTCGCTGTTTACATTGCAGGAGGTAGGCACGTGTCACCTTCCAGAAGTTACAGCTGACGTGCGTTCTCCCATGGGCACGTCGCAGGTCCCCGTCCCTAATGTTTTTTTGTTGTAAGCAAGCTAGTGAGAGAACTTCAGGAATTTAAGGGGGAGCAAACTATCCCCTAGCCGACTGGGGAAGTGAGTACCACTCTAAAACGTAAGTTGCTGCACTCATACGTGCGTGCGTCCGTGGTCACACACACGCACACACGCACACACACACATACGCCCGTGCACCCATGCACATGCGCGCATTTCATGCTAGTACCTGCTAGTGTATGCTAGCAGGCTTCCTCCTATTGCTTGCAAAAGTCTTAAAAGCAGTGCGGTCTTGTACCTCTCGGTAGCGCTCTTACGGCACAATTCCGGTGGCCCAGTGTGAACAGAACCCGAGGGCTTTCCAGGCTCCCCATGTGCCTGCTTGGCCCACGCTTGCTTGCTTGCTCAGTCGTGTGCTCGCTCTACTATTCCCTTGACCTCTCGCGACTCCTGGCTGCACCCCCGCAGCTGTGCGCTTCTACAACGGCTTCCGGCGAACCACCATGAAGGACGACGCCGCCACCAAAGCTGCGGTGACTGCCATGTGGCCAGGTGCATATTCTGCCCATCTCAATCCTCACCCCCCCACCTATCTCAAAAGAAGGGGAAGAAGAGGTATGGGGCGAGTACAATACGCCGCGCAATTCTCACTGGCTAATTCTTCATGTTTGGGTGGAACAGGATGTATCTTGTGTGTGTGTGTGTGTGTGTGTGTGTGTGTGTGTGTGTGTGTGTGTGTGTGTGTGTGTGTGTGTGTGTGCATGCGCGGTGTGTGCATGCCCCATGAATTTGCAGATATGCAGTGTTCCGGGAAATAATTTTTGATAGCCGCATGCTGCTTGACGTGCACCTGCTTCAAAACGGCTTCGTGCCGCATGTCTGCTTAAAGTGCAATCATCTCATGGAAAAGCAGTCTGAAACTAAATAAATCAATATATTCATATATACATATATATGCATATATACATATATATGCTTATATACGTTTCCTCTTTAAAAGTGTTCAGAAATGACAAATTCCCCTTGAATTTAAGCATCATATTAGGAGCAGAATGTTGATAAAAGTGCCTCTGACGCCTGCTCTGATACAAGGCAGCCTATTGTGCCCTTCTTAAGTATCACCTCTTCCGAAAGCGCGCTTGCAAGAAAGAGTGTTCTCACAAACTACTCAGGCGTCTTGAGTGCTAGAGAGGGAGGGCTATACCTGGCTTATTTCTTGCTGACTGCTCAGAAAGCTTATACGGTGGGGTAAGTTCTCTGAATTCCGCTAAGCTGAGCCTTGGAGCAGAACACTGGGCCGAGGGGGAATGGCATTCAGTGCGCGGAGAAGCGCTCATCGGTCCATGACGATGGTAGTACACGCCATGTATGGCAAGCATAAGGGTGTGTTGGTATTTGGCATGCGAAAGTTTCCGCTTCTTCGTTTCTCTGTCATTTTCATCTCCCCAGCTCATTACTTTTGTGTGTGCTCTTCTTGCAACGTGCAGTCCTCTTTGTCGTGTCCAAAGACTTCCGGACAAACTTCAAGAAAGCCGTTCAATGATCAGCTTGCCGACTGCGCTAGCCAAGCTGACTGGGCTCTCATATTTGATTCCAATTCATGTCGGTAGGGGCAGGCACCTCCCTGCACTTCGTTGTACATGATGCACATACTTGGCACTTTCCAAGTAGCTCTAGCTGTTTTGTCCCAGTTCCCAAGTTAGGATACATATGGAAGGCTCAGGGTACCTAACAACTGCCCTGTGTATTCCTCAGTCAAACAATGTAGGGCAGAGTGCCAGTGATTAAATTGTTTGGCCTGTTATCCTGTCTTAATATCAATCATGTGTAGAATATTGCTGCTCAATGTGGCGATGGAAAGGCTGCAGCAGGCCAGCTGTATGCAAAAATTTGGCAGAGTGACTATCCCCTTCACAGTTGGAATTTGACGTGGTTTACAGCAGGCCCTGCGGCATTGCAGGAGAGCTTTGCCAACATTTACACCCCTTTCACTCAAAAGAAGGCTTGAAGCACACATTATCTGTGATAGCTCGTGTGTGACAGTTGCGAATGACAGCATGCTGTAGACCTTCGTTCTGGTGCTTCTGTCAGTGCAAACTGTATACGAGCTGGACCCGAAGAGGCTGAAGTTCTCTACTAGCTCGTGGGGGTGCCAGAAAAACTCGACCTCATCTTCAGGGCCAAACAATTTGTTCTATTTACTGCTCCAAAGAATATAAAGCTACCGGACGGGGAGGACATGGATCCCACAAGTCCACCAAATCATGCAGCAGTTCCAGAGGCAAGCCTGATCTGAAAGGTCCAAGTAACACGAGTAAAGACATGCCTACAACTACATGTTTATGTTACTAGGGTGTTGCAGCTCACTGAAAACAATAACTGCTACAATTGAAGACTAAAAAAAATGCTACGTCCAAACTCGCACCGTCTTCCGAGAGAGGACTGGTGCACTTCTACTTCTTTGGCTCCTCCTCACAGGCTAGCGAGAAACTGCGCACACTCTGCAAGCAACTCAGAAGCAGAAGTTGTCAGTATCCGCATGCTGTTGCGCTCTTACATGTTGGTGCCGAGCAACTGACCGTAGTTGGCCCGTTATAACTTGCTAGCAATCATGGATCATGAGAGGCAGGGAGGTTCAAGAAACATCAACGACATGCTCCAGCGCGCACTCGGCATAAAGCTAGGTGGGATGCTTTCAAGTACCCAGGCTGGATGTACGTGCCACACCCCCTTCTTAAAAAGAGCATGGTCAATGGGTGTGAGCTACCACGTAAGTATAGCAGGCAAAGTAGACTACATAGAGATCACAAATTGGCTGTGCGAAGAATGCGAAGCGGACATGGATGTCTTGGTCAATAGCTAGTCTATCGGCTGCCGTCGAAGGAAACTTATGGCAAATGTCCTTTACTGTCTTCTTTTCAGATAAGAGATCTATTTGCTTGATGTCATACAAACTTATAACTCCAGAGATTGATCCAAGCTTACCCATACGATGGAAGTCCAGATGAAGCTTACACAAATTCACAAACTTATGTGGCAGGTACTATATTGTCTTGTTACTTGCAAGAAGAGCAAGAGATAACATGCAAGAGGGTGCACCTTCTCTTCGCAGCATCGCCGAAGGGCCATCAGCAGTGTGACGCAGCGTGGCTGTTCATATTTGGCAGCTGCCACGCAATTAAGCAACCTGAGTGCTTCGTCTCCACAAGCACATTCAATCTCTACCAATCCTTCTGTCTTCTGTGAGATCACCTGGGCTGCTGCTTTATCTATTGATTGGTCTTTGAGTGTTGCTGACTCGCGCAAATTGCTCTTAGCACTAGCAGCTGCAGGCAAAGACGCTTCCGAAGGAGAAGGTGGTCCTTGAGTTGATGGCTCTGACATTTTGCACCAAACGTCTTCAGGAAGCGACCATATGTTCGCTCTTTTTATTTGTTAAGAGCAGGGTTGGAGCAATAACCTCTTCTGCCACACAGTGAGGTTACTCCTGTAACCCTCTACTCGGGGGTTCGGAGTAAACTTCTGAAACAACCTGCATAGAAAGTATCAAGAAAGAACCATAGACCTCGCATCATACATACGGGTCGGAATCACTCATTTCATGCACAATCATCTACAGAGAATTCTAAGCTGCGTGCATCAGTATGAGAAAGGGTACACACAAGCAGCCTTGTCAGTCAAAGGCTTCGCACAAGACGTGTCACGTACACTACACTCGACCCTCTTATCAATCGAAATTGACGTACTTTCGACACCATCAACTTCAGTTCACTTCATTTTTGGACCGAACTGCATCTCTGATCTGAGCTCTATGTCATGGAATCGTGCGGGGCCAGCTTGATAGCCCCCGTCGCTACACTAACCCCTGGCATTTCGCTTACCACCCCCTTAAGCAACTTCAGGCGTCATAATTGCCATCCACCTCGCGTACTCAGGACATTCTTCGGAGAAGGAGTGCATAAACTGAATCGGCCGCCTGGCGGAGCCAGGTGTCCCAGACCCGGCGTAGGGAGGGCGTCTCTGAAGAAACACTGGAAGCGAGAGCGGAAGGAGAAAGAGGCCTTCACTGAGAGGCGGGCTGACCAGGTTGACCCCAACGCTGACTGGCTCAGCGACTATGGCAAGGATCCCAACAGACCCAAGCCCAAGCTGCTGCGCTTCGAGACGCCCATCCTCAGCGACGAGAATTTCCGACGCAAGATGGTGGAGCGGGCCAGGGCTGCCAAGGTGCTCAGGCAGTGGAAGAAGCCCAAGAGCGAGATGCCGCGCATGTGGTTCAAGAGGAGCCCCGCAGAAATGGCCAACTACTGGTCGGACGACCGGTGGCAAGCCCGCTACAAGAAGTGAGCTTGCCTTCCGTCATAGGGAAACCGGGCCACATTCAACGTGGGGATTGAGTTCATGGCCGCCTTCACTGCCCAATGCAGTCCCACCAGCAATTGTATGACGTGGAAACGGCACACATGAAACAGAAAAGGAGAGGGGGAGGGGGAGGGTGAGGGAAAAGTAGGGAGAGGGTTAGGAGGAGGGGGAGGGCGAGAGGAAGAAAGAGGAGGGAAGGAGAGAGGGAAAGAGGAAAGTAAGGGAGGAGTAGATAGAGGGGCGGAAAGAGGGAGAGTTGTGCTCTTAATGTTCCCGAATGACTTGAGGCCTGACAGCTTTGAACCAGGCATTCTCACTCTAATTTTGCACTTTCCTCTGTGCACATGCCTCTTCATTGACAATTGCACCTCTAGCACCCCGTATATACCGAGCGTTCACGACTGGAATTTAAAAGAGCTCCCATTTTGGGGCTTCAGGTACCCAGGCCTCTGGCAGCCCAGGTTGACGTGTCCAAGCTAGGGCATGCGTGCATGCCCCGTGCTGACACGTGGCACTCTCTCTGCGCAGGGCGTACAAGCGGGTGATCATGGATGTCCTGTGGGACATCAGCCAGCTGCCGCCTGGCTTTGACACGCCCAGCTACATGGCAAAACTGATGGCCCCCTATGAGGCAGAGCTGAGCTGTAAGGACTTGTGCGACGTTCTCATGCAGATCCGCAGCTCTGGCCTGGTAACCTGCCCCCCCAACCCTCACATCCTTCAACCCTAAGTTCTAAAACCCTACTAAGACCCAGAACCTCGCATCTTTGCAACTTGCCAGCGGAACCTGACTCCCCCTAGCTCCCTCCGACAACTCATCCCACCATGCTGCGCGTCCTGTGCACCACCCACTTGGCGCGCTCCTTGGCAGCCGCCTGGCACTCGCGCCTGGCCCTAGCGTCAACCCCTTGACTAACCGAGCTTGGAATTTGGCGGGGGCCCAGCACTGGTCCTTAAACCCTTGCTTCCTTGCACCTTACAAGCTCTAAGCCCCAAGCCCCAAGCCCTCAGCCTAAGCCCAAGGCGAAGTCTCAAGGCCAGCCCAGCGTGTCGCCCGACGAACCAAGGCACCTCCGCCGCCCCTGCCCATTCATGCATGCACATCGTCTGCCGCAGGGCATCTAGACCACTCGTGCTCACGCGCGCACGCGCTTGTCCACCTGTCTGCGTGCACACGTGCGTGCGCGTGTCTATACTTATGTGTGCAGTCTGCGTATGTCTCTCTGTGTGTATATCCCTGGGTCTGTATCTCCTCTGGGAATCGCGTGCGGGCGGGCCCTCTCAACCCAGGCGGGCGCGTTCTTTGAGTGGATGAGGGGCCACGCAGCGTACGAGGGCAGCTGCTACGCGTACACGCTGGTGCTCCGGGCGCACGCCAAGGCCAAGCAGGCCGCGCGCGCGGAGGCCCTGTGGGAGGCCCTGCTGGCCGAGCGCCTGGTCCCCGACGCGCCCGCGTACGCCGCCCTCATCCAGGCTCGTCCCTCCCACACCCGCCTTCCTCCCCTCCCCCCTCTCTTCCCCCCTTCCCCC
>WELA01007315.1:372739-393421 GCA_009602735.1 Mesotaenium endlicherianum
GGGGGGGGGGGAGAGGGGTATAAAGATGAAGAAAGTCGGAGGTGGCAGCCCTTACAGAAATGTCAGGGCAGGCAACTTGTTGAGGCACTCTGGCAGTCCACCTGATAGTTGACACTCTCCCAAGTTTCTGTATGAAGCAGCAAGTCGACACAGAAGCTGGTGTCCATGCATGAGCTGCTTGGCTGGAGTGCACAGATGCATCACGCATTGAGCACGCAGCTGCCAGCACCAGACAGCGATGCGCGTTCTCCGCTTGGGGCCAGAGCACGGGACAAAGAGAACAATACTCTCCTCTATGTGCTTCAAAGTGCTTCAATATAGGAGTGATCAGAGTGGCAACAGATGTAGTTCTGATGAAAGCACAGACTTCTCTATACAAGTGGCACAGATAAGAAGGCTGGCAAAATACCCCCACGCACACGATTATCTCGCAAAGTTGTTGAGACTTACAGATTCTCCAGCTTCATCAAGTTGCACAGCGAATCGGGAATGATGCCATTAAGGTTGTTATGAGCTAGGAGCCTGCATGCATAGAGGAGAGTCTGGCTAGAATGAGAACATGCAGCCAGCACAAACATTACATACTGTGGAGTGAGGAGGGGCGGCGCCAGACACTGAAATCAACATAGCGAGGCACACGACATCGCCAGCACATGCTCGCAGCCGAAACAACACGAGCATTGGCGCCTGAGCCTGAACCTGCTGCCTCACTCAGAACATATGTGAAAGGAAAGGGGGGGGAGGAGGAGGGGGACATGCTGCATGACTTGTGGAAGGGGGACGAGTATGAGTTGCAAGGAGAAACGTGGGAGGTGGGGCCGGTGGAAGAAGGGGGTTGAAGGGGGAGGGGGGGAGGGAGGGGGGGCTAGAGGGGGCCTGGCATGCAATATCATGCATGCCCCTGTCTCGGGTTGATTGAAAGACGTGGAAGACGCCCAAGTGGGAAGCTAGGGAACAGCAGTGCGAGTAATAGTGGTGGAGCCGGTTACATGACCCAGGGAAACGCGGAATCGTTCATCGCAAGGGTGCAGAGGTGCATAATGTGCAGCAAGCTGCGGACTATGTCCCGAAGCTTAAATAATCCAGGCACGTAGAGACCCCTCCTTGTCCGAGACCTGCACCGCAAGGCATTGCTGGCTCCAGCTGTGCCTCAAGGCTCAAAGGCTAACGATGACACGGAGCTGGGTGGAACGGGCACGTTACTTACAGTTCTGTGAGGTCGAGCAGACTTCCGAGACACTCGGGGAGGGTGCCACTCAACGATCTGCCAAGCTCTCTGTTGACGCAACCCACCACAAGTGACAGCCAGTGCACACACACACACACACACACACACACACACACACGTACACAAGCAATTTACAAATGTGTTACATAATCTTCCATCCAGGGATGCAGACGAACGCGACGCAGGTGATTGGAGAGTGGTAGTACAGAGCAGGCAAGACCTGTGAGCACTCTCACATCTGCATCCTGCTGTTGTAAGAAGATTGTCAACAGGTGAGAAATACTCGACAAAGAGAACAACAATAATCAGTTGTTGACTCACATTCATCAGATTTGCGAGGATCAGGACCAGTGGTAGATACATATGCAGGGCCTTGAGGCTAAAACCCTTCAGTATTTAAGTCAAGCAATTGCGGGACTTGGGCAACGCCCCGCTGCAAACTCTGGCGCGTCTGAGAAGATGACATGACACTTAAATGCCCACAGCCTGTGCTAGCTGAGAAAGCGTCACAAAAGTGTGATGTGCCGGGTCGGACCAACTTACAAGTACTTCAAGGCAGTCAAGTCGCAGATGCTTCCTGGGATTGGTCCTTCCAATGGATTTCCGTAAAAACTCCTGCTCGAGAGGAAGAAGTTCAAGCAGAAAGGTCTTCAGCGCATGCATGCCGCTAAGCCTCCCAGGACCATAACGAGCTTGCTATCATAGCAAGGCCTTACAACCAGTCAATACAGCACTCAACTCCTTTCCTAACGTGCGCATGTAGAAGCATAGCCCATTCTGTGGTCAGCAGCCCAACAAGCATAAAAAATTGAGCCTCGTACAACATGCCACGCAGTCGCACTGTGCCGAGGCATATCAGAGCATTCTAGCGGCATCAATTCAGGATGCCTGTACCAGAGCGTGAGCTGTGAATCGTCTGAGCTCAACAAACAAGGCAGAAGAAGAGGCTGCAGAAACTATGTGTCCAACTCAACGGGCCTGCACCTTGAGATGTAGCTCATCGTCAAGTGCGCTCAAACAGCATGTGGAAAAGGACCAATATGCATCCCTAATGGATGCAGCCTTGGGGAATCAGCCAGCACGGGAGACGGCCGAGTTTTAAACAGTCCCATTGAGCCGTTCAGCAGCTTCGCTACCCTCTGCTGTCAGTTCCTTGTTGCTGCTAGTGTGCAGCAGACCCACATTGGTGCTACAGGTTGAAGGGGACCAGGTCCCACGTACACACGAGCGCACTCACAGTTTATGCAGGCCGGTGAGGTCCCTCACACACTCGGGTATGTCGCCTGTCAGCCCGTTCCATGCAAGGTCGCTGTCCCTTGCAGCAGGGGGGGGCAAAACAGACACGTTCCACTCAAGGCTCAGGCGTGTCAAGCAAACCTGGAGGAGCAGAACCTTGAGAGGGGAGGGCTTGCATATTAAGGAGTTAAAGGGTCTTCCTGCAGTCTGAGATTCGAGAGGAATCTTCTTCAGCTCTGCACCTGGTGCAGGGATCGAGACTGGAGCTCCTAGTCCCAATCTCAATGCAAGCCCTAGCCTCTACTGGCCAGTACGTGGCATCAAGCAGGAGCACATCGGTGCAGCACGGCCCGTGCAGAGTGTAGCCGGACAGCTAAGAAAACACAAGACCCAGGCCCCCTAATGTAGCAAATATGGGAGATTGTGGGGAGCACACTCACAGCGTCTCCAACGACGTGAGGCTGCAGAGCCCTGAGGGTAATGGCCCACTGATACCCACATGCCGCAATGTGCTGCCAAAAAAAAAACCAACAAAAAGGGTCAGTTGGAAGAAGCTCAATGAGGAGTTGCTTACCGAAAGATTCAGGAGTATTGAGTAGCAGCAAAGCCTGCAATTGACTATAGCATGCCTCCACATGTCTGAATCGTGCAGTGCATTGCAGTGAGCTGGACAGCAGCCTGCATGACCTCAGCTCTAAATGGGGCGACTGAGCAAGAAAGCCACAGCTAGCATGAAATGCAAGGTACAGGTGATGAGCACAACCGTATATTCACATTGTAAAGATAGAACACAAAGAATAATGAGATTACTGAAGAACTACCAGCAACAGCACTCCCTCTGGCACGTGCAACGTGCACGAGGCAGCAGGGTCTCTTGACCTTCTGCCTGCCTGTCCCTTGTCCCTTTTAGGGAAACAGGCGCAAGTGCAAAATTGGTACTGGACGTTCAAATTCAAGATGGGATGGTAACACATATCACAATGTGTTTTGGCGGCCTCGAGATCTACGATCGACAAAAAGCACCACCGACATACTTGCCTGGATACAAGAACCTGACTGCTGAGAAGCATGGTGGGGGCTATCCTATGCACAACCAAAAAGGGCCTTGTGCTGATAGGGCACTGTGCAGAGTGATCAATGAGCCCAATGGAACCGCCTTGAGGCTTGGATGGTGTACGCTGCACGTCAAGCAGAGGTGTGGTTGTGCGCCGTTGACCCCACTGAGCATGAGCGGCAGCGCGTTGATAGTACTTACTGACGGGGAGCATAAGCGTGAGCTTACATTTCTCGTAACTTGGAGGAGAAGGAGCCGATCGAAACTCCAATGGATCCGCCCAAGTATGGGGATCCTTCCTCACCTGTTCCATTTATGATTCTGGGGGGATCATCACAATGACCAATGTGGTCCAACTATTAGAGAAGCATTAGACTCTCCTTCAGACACAAACTCCCCACTTTCCACCGTCGCATTTGTCAACAAACAAGTTGCAGGAACTAGCCACAAAGCCCAATGAGTCATGCCACAGGATACGGGTGCTAGATTGATCTGAATCCCGTGAGTGCCGGAGAAAATAGAGCATGGTTCAAATAAGTACTCTTCTTATAAGGTACATCAGAGTGCTCTGACTCTCTCAAGCATGTCAGCAGCCGGGTCTTTTGAAAGTGTTGTATTTCCTTGTAACTTGGAGAATTAAAGCATTTCACTTGTGACATAATGGCAAGTAGAGCAGCAAACATACAATACAGGTGCCCAATGAAAATGCTGTCTTTTTCCGGTTGCATATATGTTGAGCAATGATATGACATGCAGTGCTCAAGCAATTCAAGGTCATAAGAAAACTGCCTGTGCTTATCAGATGACAGAATGGGTAACTGAGAGACCGGGGCAGAGGTTGTTTCACTTACATTGAAAAAACAAACCCGTCAGCTGTACAGATAACATATTTTATACTGCCGCATTCCACATTGTCCCATGAGGACAAAAGACCATTTGGATCTTCGAAGCCGGATCGGAGCCCTTTGAGAGTGGCCACTGTGGTGTACATGTATAATGAAAGTTAGTAAGAAATAGTTAGTAAGGGAAGGAAAACAACGTCCGTGGGAGCTGGGTGTTGAATGAAACTGTCATACCGACTCCTTCATACCTGACACACTTCACGTACCGGCTCCATAGATGTAGTTGCGTGGCAGATCAGAATACAAGCACCCCAACCTCAAACACGCAGCACATAGTCGCTATGGTTGCAGAATTGTACTTGATCATGGCAACTGAACCAAGATTGATACCGAATGTCAAAGGGTTGTGGTCTTACATTCATTTTGGTCTATAAGTACTGCATCGCTGGTCACTTGAAGAGAGAAAAGCAAAATGAAGAAGAGCATCTTGTAAGAACGTACAAGCATTAAAAGTGGAAAATGAAAGATCATCTTTGCATCTTTTTTGCGCCAAAATCTTTTCCTGTCTGTGAGCTCTAGCTACATGCCTTCACGTCCTCAGAAAATGGTTCTTCCTCTATTGTGACTTGATGTAAATGGAGAACACAGAGTAGACTTCACAGACATAAGAAAATGCTCCATACAGATCATTGTTTCTTCGAATTTAGGCCTCTTCATGCCTATGCATCCTCCGGCCTCTTCATGCCTCTTCATCCTTTACATCCTCTTTATGTCTCAGACTTCATGTTATTTCAGAGCTCGCTCCAATCTTATCAATACATACCCCCCCTTTTCTTTTATGCGTCGAAGGACTCGCTCGTCACTGTTAAGCAATCTTCGTAGGTGCAAGTTGCAACGAAGGCGCACCGCGACCAGGACGACCTCTTAGAAAGAAGGGGCCGCGATAACTTAGATGAAGGTGGAAGTTTCCGAGGTAAATTAGAGGGAGATCCTCGGCCAACAATCAGCCACGACAAAAGTCCAGCATATGTTCCACTGCGCCCAGGCCCCAAAGTTGGCAAAAGTCTACACTCCTTGACGACTTGGGACGATCTTGGGCAATCTTGGGCATTGAACCAATCTGTCACGTCGAGCCTCAAGGTACCCTGGCAGTTCAAGTCAAACTTGTTTTTGGTAGAGTTTGATGAGGTGGACCGTGGTTATGAAATTGCCAGAGCTTGGCAAGTACCAATATTTGAGAAGCTTCCAATTCCTGCTCGTACATTAATCATTAGCCTATGCGTAGCTTGAGAGTCAAGACTCAACATATTCCATGTTCAGCGACGAGCATGAACTGCGGACTCAGTGCGGAGGCTCCCGCCTAGAAGGATGTATGGATATCCTATCCATGAAGGTGGGCGGTCTTTGTTGGGAACCTTTGGAAACTCCTGGTGGCACTGTTGTTCCTGATCATTCCGCGCTTGCCAATCCCGAAAGCATAGAGCACGAAAACTTCGGCGTCGCAAGGACCGTTTTGTATTTTGACAACATGCATACTTACACAAATTCGAACGACCCATTTGCTGTGAGGCACGATTTGTTGCTGGGCACGAGAATTTTGCAAAAGGACACAACATGTCTGTTTTGAATCCATACTCGCGACGTCGGATCGCGTTTTTGCAATCCGTGGGGGGGGGGTGCGTTTATCACAAATGTCTCGTTTTTGGGGGGTTCGGGGTGTCGGCTATCCGTTTGACGGTGCCGCACGCGCAGCGGAAGTCACGGCCGCCCAGATTCGGAAAGTCAGCAATGACTCACCGCCAAAAGACTGATTTCATCACAGTCAGTGGCTAGGTCAAAGTCTAAGCCACTGGAAAGAGTGGCTATGACGAGGCAAAACCAACACTCTTGCGATGGGTCTGGACAGATAAGTCAGCCGAAAGGTTAAGTGCTTGGGACCAACAATGGTCCAGGTCAGCAGGTGCCAGTAAGGCAACCTTGATCAGATTGGCCAACCTGGCAAGGCCACGACAGGAATGCTATAAGGGGTTGTGTGCCACCTCGGCAAGGACCCTTGTGTGACAGCCACAGCTTGGGCGTTCACCTCGAGCGTTACTAGCCATAGGCCACATAGGCGTGATTGTTAAACTGAGAAGTCAGGCAGCCACGCGCGACAGGCAATAGGCGTGCATGCATGCTTAGTGACAATTACTAGGTTGATTGTGAGCAACAGCGCAAGGACTGCATGCAAACTAAACACTGTGACTAAGCGTTGGCATTCTCGAGAGAGGATGGCATGCGTGGTGCATAGAAAAGGCACGAGCCCTGCACGAAGTTGTCTCATTCTTGCCCTCGCATTTTCCCAACAAGCAGAAGGAGCGTACGGGCAAAAGGGAGAGGAGTAGAAGAAGCGCGAAGGAGATGGAGTTCCCAAGGCCACAGGAGAGCCGAGAAGCCACGCTTCTGCCAATGCTTGAAGATTTTCCTCACATCGTATCATAGAAAGTTTAGAGCTAAAGAGTTTCCAAGAAGGGATTTCGCTTGTAAAGGGTAGAGAGCTTGTAGGATAGAATTTGCTATGAGTAGCACAGATTTGGACCAAACGCCACAAGTGGGTGAAAGGCACATGAAATGGTGAGTGCTGTGTTGGCTTTCAAGTACTCAGAAGTCTCAATTGTCGAATTGCTGATAGCAGAAGTAAGATTAACAAGTAAAGCTCTCAGTGAAGAACTGAGCGAGCCCAGCCAAGCAGTGCAAACTGCCAAGGCGCGTTGCTGAGCAAAGAGCTCGAACCAGGCCAGCATAGATGCTTTAGTTTCAGAATGTTGTGAGCTGTGACTTTGGGAATGTTAAGCGAAAGCCCTGGTGGGCGATTTTCTCTGAACCTGGCATAACACGTTAATTTGTTTAGATGTGATTTCTGCAAACTACAAATCTGTTCATTCCATGAATCCTCAACTTAGGCAAGAAGCCTGTTTGAAAGTAAGGCGCTTCCGAGAACTTGGTTGATTGGTTCAAGTGTGTTACGTTTCTGCTTTTCGAGAGGATCTTTCCTCGGTATTCAAGGAATATTTAATTCAAGTGGAAGGAAAATCTGTATAATTGTGCAAATCGACGAATACTCGAAAGAGCGAAAATGTAAACTAACGTAGAATGTGTGCTTGTGAGAGTTGCACTCACAATGACTCTTGCAAGTATATATACTTGCAAATCTTGAGGCACTGGAGTGCTTCGAGTCACCACCTAGGGCACAGGTTCATGTTCAACGAAAACGGACGAAAGGTTACAAAACTGTTCGGCCGAATGCTCCAAACGAGCCGTTTGGACGTTTGGAGACTTTTCGACGGTTTTCCGAAATAACCGTTTCACGCCAAACGGGCGTATTCGCGTTCACGCGACTTTTGAAAAGACGCGATGGTTCGCGGAGTCGCGTACAGGTACTTTCGCCATGAACCGGTAGTTACGAATAACTACTTCGCCAATTGGTTAGGTGTGAACATTTCAAACGACGAGTCGCGGGTTGGAATCCGCTCGGATGCAAAGTCGCTTTGCATATATATTGTCGTTTCAATTTTACGACGCTTTCTTCGTATTAACGACTGGTCGTAAATGCGAAGTTTGTGACTGTGCATTATCCGAAATAATGACAATCAAATCAACTTAATCAATCCGTGATTTATTAAGTTATCATCTCATAATTAATCAAAGTAACTTTATGAATAATTATGTACTTTTGCGAAGTAGTCGAGTTACGTTACGACGCTTTTTGCAATAGTATCTTGGTCGTTTCGCCAATCGACCAGGAATTAATCGACACACACGTGTGACGAATAATTGAATGTGATGCAATCATTTATCAAATAATATGATAAATAGTATAACGTACTTTAGGTAATTGGGAAAACGTCCCAAATACGCCTAAAATAGCTCGGATCGTTACACTCCTCCCCCCTTAAAAGAACTTAACGTCCTCGTTAAGCGTACGTCTTTTAAGTCTTAAAGTGTCAATACTAGTCTTGACTAGCGTAAAACAGTGGGTGAGCGATTGGACTATGCATCATCACAGTGACGTAAAAGAGCGTTTACTTGGCCGCGTCCCTTTTGCGTTTGTTCTTTGGTGTACGAAGCGCGCCTGGTAGCACACCTGCCTTAGCGCTGAACTCTTGAGCTTGAGCCCATCGTAACCAATATCCTTGAACCAAGTCCTTACAATTAAGTAAGATCTCATCGTGAGGTTCGTACGAATTCCAACTTGAATCGTAGTCGAGCCATTTGATCAAAAGCTCCACTCGAGGAGGCTTATGACGAGTGTAGCGGTGGCCTAACACCTCCTCTACATCCCAGGCTTTATCATCATCGTCGAGTTCCAACTCTGGTGCTTGTGGCTGATAGCGGCCATCGGACCTAAACAGTTTTAGTAAACTGACATGGAACACAGGATGCGTTCGCCCCATGGATTTAGGCAAATCCAGTCGATATGCAACAGGTCCAACCTTTGCAGTTACGATAAAAGGGCCTACCCAACGAGGCAGAAGCTTGCGCTTTCCTGGGTGCTTGAGTTGTAGGTTTTTAGTTTGCAAAAGTACTTTATTGCCAACTTCAAAACTTAACTCAGTCCTGTGCGTGTCAGCAAACGTTTTCTGTCGGTCTCGAGCAGCGGCCAAGGCCAACTTCGCGTTCTTGTGCACCTCTTGAAGAGAGTGGACAAAGAGGCGTGCACTTGGTACTCTCATGGTTGACATCCCCATCTGACCATGAACTACGTGTGTCAGGGGAGTGTGCGGATGTCGCCCATAATTAAGAAAAAATGGAGTTTCCTTAACACTTTCCTGATAAGCATTATTAACTGCGAACTCTGCGACTGAAAGGAGGGTGTCCCAATCGTCTTGACGAGGATTCACATAATGCCTAAGGAATTGTTGCAAAACGCGGTTCAAGCGTTCAGTCTGACCATCGGTCTGAGGATGGAAGCTAGTTGACATCTTAAGGTTCGTGCCAAAATGCGAGCAAACTTCCTGCCAGAAGTGACTCGTAAATCGACTATCACGATCGCTTATGATCTCTTTAGGCATGCCATGTAACTTGAACACGTGATCCACGAAGAGACGCGCGGTCTCGACTGCATCAAGCGATGGTTTAGTGGCCACAAAGTGGACCATCTTAGTGAAACGATCGACGATCGTTAACACCCCATTGTGTCCTCTATCAGTGGTAGGCAATTCAACGACAAAGTCGAGGCTTATGCTTTCCCAAGGAGCACCTGCAAGTTCCAATGGTTGCAACTTCCCAGCTGGCCACGTATGGCTAGGCTTATTCCTTTGACATGTCGCGCAGTTGACGATGTACTCAGTAACATCAACCTTGAGGGACGGCCAAATGTACCCTCGGCGCAAAAGATGTAAGGTTTTGGTAATTCCATGATGACCTGAGTAAGGAGAGTCATGCGCTTCTCGTAGGAGCTCATGTCTTACTCGGCCTTCTGGGACAGCAATGCGCCCATTGTGCCACCAAAAACCGTCCTCAAACGTATAGTCTGAGTGTCCTTTCCTTTTGTCCATTCTGTCCATCGTTGTGGCTACACCACTCAAGTCAGAACCCTGGAGATCTAGGAAAAACGGATCTTTGAGATAGCCTTCGTGAAATAGTTGATGCAGGTCAAGTACTTCAGAAGTTTGCATGCTACCCAAATCGGGTTGGCCCGCGTCACCAGGCCTGGCAACGCCAGTCGTCTGGAGGGGTACAGAAGAATCAAGGGTGGCCGCCCTCGAAACCTGACCATTTCGTCCTTGCAAACTCGCAACAGTCCCCAACATCAAGTGGTGAAGGGGAATTCGACTTAAAGGGTCCGCAACATTATTGCGACCAGGGCGATACGCCCAGTTAAAGTGGAATCGTTGCAAGAACTCAGACCATCTCGTCTGGCGCCTCGATAGCGTTGGCTGTATTTGAAAGAAGGTATTTGGACAGTGATCCGTAACCACGGTCAAACCCTTGCAACCTTCCAAATAACATCGCCAAGTGTTTAAAGCATATATGACCGCCCAGAGCTCCTGCTCTGTCGTTGAGTAATTTTGTTCGGCGGGTGTCAGCTTTCGACTCTCAAAACTGATGGGCTTGCCTGCCTGCAGCAGAACAGCCCCTACTCCAACACCAGACGCATCTGCGACTACCTCGTAAGGCAAGTCGGGATCGGCTAATGAGAGAAGTGGCGCATTAGTGAGTGCATACTTAATGCGCTCAAACGCAATTTGCGTATTCTCATTCCAAATGAACGTCTTATCTTTCCTCGTCAGAGCAGTGAGTGGCGCGGCCATCACTGAGTAACCTTGCATAAACTTACGAAAGTAGTTTGCAAACCCAAGGAATGAACGTACAGTATGCACATCAGTCGGGACGGGCCAATCTGCGACACACGCAATCTTGGCTGGGTCAGGGCGCACCCCTTTCGAACCCACTATGTGCCCGAGGTACAAAAGTTCATCCTTTAGGAAGGAACATTTCTTGAGCTTAGCGTATAGCTCTTGCTCACGAAGGATTTGCAACACCAACTCGAGGTGCTTGTAGTGCTCGTCCTTGTTCTTTGAATAGACCAGGATATCGTCGAGGTAAACCTGGACAAATTTCCCCAAATATGGTCGAAACAAATCGTTCATCGTGCTTTGGAATGTCGCGGGTGCATTGGTAAGTCCAAAACTTAGGACTTTGTATTGGAAGTGCCCAATAGGCGTACGAAACGCTGTCTTGGGGACATCCTCAGGTGTGATTCGTATCTGATGATAGCCTTGGGCTAAATCAAGCGAGGAGAACACGCATGCCCCTTGCAGCGAATCAAACAAGTCATCAATGCGAGGTAACGAATAGCGGTTCTTGACCGTTATGTTGTTCAACGCACGATAATCAATGCACATCCTAAGCGTCCCATCTTTCTTTTGAACAAAGAGTATGGGTGCCCCAAATGGAGAAGAGCTCGGCTCAATCCATCCTTTCTCAAGCAAATCGCTAATTTGGTCTTTCATCTCGGTCATCTCCAACGGGCTGAGGCGATAAATCGGCCGCCAAGTTGGGAGAGCATCAGGAACGAGAGGAATCGTATGTCCAATACCCCTATCAGGTGGAAGCCCAGGTGGTATTTTATTTGGAAACACTGACTTGTACTTTTGCAAAAGAGCAGAAAGTTCAGACGTGAGTGTTTCTTCATGACCAGTCAAATCTATCATAGGCTCCTCTTTGGGGAGCGAAGTGACTGGGGAATCAGGTCTTAGTAATCCAAAGAAAACATTTTGACCTTGCTTTGCCAAACGTCTAGCTTGCTTTATGGACAATAGAAGAGTCTTTGGAGGACTTTCGAAGGCCATATCGGGCTTAAGCGACTGAAGAGTAATCTTCCTTGTCCCTTTGCGCACAATGCATGTCTTTTGACTAAAGTCAAGCAATGCACATGTTTGCGTAAGCCAAGTCGTACCCAAAATTGCATCAATACCATCGGGCAACTCAGTAACGTAGAATTGTTCATGGCCGATGTATGATTGCACCTTGAGTTGCAACTTTATCTTTCCAATAATACAAGCTAACGATCCATCGCCAAGGCGAAGTTCCTCGTTCTTGAGTGTTGGAATCAACTTCATCCCTTGTGTAAAACGTGCACTAATGAAGCTCACTGATGCGCCTGAATCAATGATTGTAAAGCATGACTTGCCTGAAACTTTCGCGTCAAACGTCATACTTAAACCCAAAGAAGCATTATGCATCACCAACAATGTCCTCTCCTTGAGAGGAAGGTGGAAATTATGGAGCTCCTTTACCAAAATTCCATTTTGCATTGTCGATCGCGCTTGAAACCGAGTGATCGGGTCAAAGTACCAGCGCTTGTTTGTGAACGCCGCAATATAAATTGGAGCGAGACACTTGTGCATTTTCCTTAGTCGTGCCAAGTGTGCGAAACACTTTTCGAGGTTAGGATCATGCGGCTGAAAGTGCAAGAACATGGAATCATGGATGCACTCGAGTTCCATAAACTCAGCAAAGCTCAACACTTGCATACAAATATATTCGTTTCGAATTATATTTATATCGGGTATGCCAGAGTGTACAAGAACCTTTGGTGCTTGCGAACAAACACCTAGAAGTTCCTGCTCACTAAGTCGTGTTGTCAATAGCTCAGAAGAAATTGGCACTTATCAAGTTAAATGCAATGTCAACCTTGACATGATTTGAGTGAGCGTTGTGATAAGCAGGGCGGTGTTCTTATCGCTTTCAAGCTCAAATCCATGTGAGAGGGGTGAGTCACAAATGGACGAGATAGAACAGATGCAAAAGCATCGTGCCAAAGCAATAGAGAAAGGGAAACAATCCACAAACTCAAATGAGCAACAAAATCAACCCAATGTCAAAGAAACATGTCAAATCTGGTCAAAACGTGACCAAATATGGACGACAATGTTCTGAATCCAGAAATTGTGCGCGAGTCAATTCTCGTAGAATGACAACAAGTGCGACAATGTCATGGAAAAGACCCGTGGGCAAAATTCCCTTGTGTATATCAAAACACGCGCATAGCATCCAAGAACACAAGGTGGGTGGGATGGGTGGGGATGAGAAAGAAAGTCCCCTATGGACCCCTTTTGTGTGCAACGGTGCAAAAAGCTCCAAACGGGTGCAGATTTTGACTTGAACATGTGCAAGGGGCTGAATAGGCGCCCTTCACCACAAAAGTCGAAATCGTCTGAAAAAGAAACAAGCGCGTTGTTAGTAACGGCGAAAAAAGAAAGTTTCAACGGAAAAAATTCCGACAGCGCCTAGTTGGCCTGAGGGACCGTTGAGGTTGTCGTCGTGGCCAGCGGCAAGAGCGGCAGCAGCGTTGGCACTAATGTCGGTTCCATATGGAAGCCGAGGTTTCTGCCCACGAACTACAATAAGCGATCGTAGCGCACGGCAGGACTGGGATGGGTGACTGCGCCAACAATCTGCCCCAAAAACTATGATAAGCGACCGTCGCGCAGGGCAGAACTGGGATGGGTGACCGCTCGACAAGCTGCCCCAGAAACTATGATAAGCGACCGGAGCGCAGGGCAATACTGGGATGGGTGACCGTCCGAATAAAGAATTGCCCCTAAAATATATTTTCCCAAAATATATTTCCAAACCACTAAAAAAAAAAATTCCTTGGAGAAACCGAGATCGGCTCCGATACCAATGTTACGTTTCTGCTTTTCGAGAGGATCTTTCCTCGGTATTCAAGGAATATTTAATTCAAGTGGAAGGAAAATCTGTATAATTGTGCAAATCGACGAATACTCGAAAGAGCGAAAATGTAAACTAACGTAGAATGTGTGCTTGTGAGAGTTGCACTCACAATGACTCTTGCAAGTATATATACTTGCAAATCTTGAGGCACTGGAGTGCTTCGAGTCACCACCTAGGGCACAGGTTCATGTTCAACGAAAACGGACGAAAGGTTACAAAACTGTTCGGCCGAATGCTCCAAACGAGCCGTTTGGACGTTTGGAGACTTTTCGACGGTTTTCCGAAATAACCGTTTCACGCCAAACGGGCGTATTCGCGTTCACGCGACTTTTGAAAAGACGCGATGGTTCGCGGAGTCGCGTACAGGTACTTTCGCCATGAACCGGTAGTTACGAATAACTACTTCGCCAATTGGTTAGGTGTGAACGTTTCAAACGACGAGTCGCGAGTTGGAATCCGCTCGGATGCAAAGTCGCTTTGCATATTAATTGTCGTTTGAATTTTACGACGCTTTCTTCGTATTAACGACTGGTCGTAAATGCGAAGTTTGTGACTGTGCATTATCCGAAATAATGACAATCAAATCAACTTAATCAATCCGTGATTTATTAAGTTATCATCTCATAATTAATCAAAGTAACTTTATGAATAATTATGTACTTTTGCGAAGTAGTCGAGTAACGTTACGACGCTTTTTGCAATAGTATCTTGGTCGTTTCGCCAATCGACCAGGAATTAATCGACACACACGTGTGACGAATAATTGAATGTGATGCAATCATTTATCAAATAATATGATAAATAGTATAACGTACTTTAGGTAATTGGGAAAACGTCCCAAATACGCCTAAAATAGCTCGGATCGTTACAAAGTGAACAAGAATTGCCAAGCAAACTGGGGATTGAGGCCTGTGAGGACTGCCAGTGCTCAACCTGGAAGGGGACCCGGAGAAAATCAATTGTACATGCGATTGAGAAGTTGAAGACTCTATCACCCTGTAGAGACTGTGGAAGGTTTTGACTCTAGCCAGAGTCCGCAAAGGAGTGAGACTCCTGAGCTACCTGACAATTCGTGGGGAGAGCAGACATCGGGAGACGACCCTCGACATATCTTCGCAAACGGTGAGAATTCGTATAGCGAGCGTCTCTTTGCACCTGGTTTGGGCAGAGCGCTAAACGCTGGGGTAAGGGTCAGTGATTGCTAATCACCATTCGAGATGGTTGGTGATAAAAGGGGATGAGAATCCCAAGTTCAAGTTGTCTACTAAGTGTTTTAACGGACGAACAGGCAACAATAGTCTTATTTTCAAAGAGTTTGATGAGATCTGTTGGGCGGATTTCTTTGAGAAAGTCCTAAAGGATGCCTCTTAATTTTGAAATTCGGATACAGCGTATACGGATTTGTCGATTCCGTACGTACAGAACGTGAGAGTCAAACCTGTATGTTAGAATACGCTCAAATACGTGAGTGTTGGTAGAATAATGTAATGAATTAGTTCATTATTTATTTGATTAATTGCATGTATAAATACGACACTAAATAAGTATTACGTGAATATACTCACATGTGCGAGTTCATCTAAATGAATGTATGTCGATATAATGCGAGTTTACTTACTTTGTCAAAAAGGTCAGCAGGATGACTTTTGGTATCATAGTGTACTTTGCTGACTTTGATGAAAAGGGCAGCAGGATGACTTTTGTATCGTAGTATAGTTTGTTGAGATTGATGTATCAGTTATATGTAGGATATAATATCAGTAGGTTGACATATAGTAAGCACGCTTGATATTAGCCGGTATACTTAGCTTCAATCTGCGGAGGATAGATATATTCATTCAGATTATTATTTGTAGATTGGCACATGTGACCATAGTATACTGAAAGTCGGGAGGTCAACTGAGATTTGGTATCCTGTGTGGTTAACTCCTGGGTATGCGGAGCCATCGTCAGTCAACTGAACAGTTAGGACTTCAGTCAACCGACCAATTAATATGGTCATTATACCTAGATCCGTGGGTCCCAACTTAAAGGGTTTCCCCCGAAACGGCGCACCTTGCGCCGTGGTCAACCAGGTGGTCACTAGGTACATAGCAGGCTGGGATCTCGTGGTCCCTCATTCTGGACAGTAGGCTTTACAGTCGGATTTCTACTTGCAAGTCATGTGTGCACTTTTTGTGTTTGTTCTAATGACCAGCCTTCACGAACATTGACATGGCTGCTTCGTCTCCGCTTCAAATGGAGCAAACTAGGACTTCTCGGAAAGGTCTCGTCAAGGTGCATCTGTTGCCGTTAAGTTTGCTCAATTTGAAGTACTATTGATAGAGTTATGCCCTCTGACATTTTGGGGTCACACAGCGGACAGATTCTATGGTTTTGCACCTAAGTCAGTGGGATGTGTTTTAGCTACATTATGGTCATCTGAGTGAGAGCGCCTTTGCTATTCAGTCCCCTGATATTGTGTATGTGCTTACACATGCTTGTATGCCTGGTAGGCAAGAGGCCATGAGTTTCTAAGGGAGAAGCTCGTCCTCAAGCTCGCCTCTTTCTTGTGCCTTGTATTAGTGTGCAACTATGGCACACTACCGGTAAGTGAGTCAAGGGTGATAGATGAGTAAACGGAATTCTTGTAAGGGCGAAGATGGCTCCCTGATTTCACACGCTTCCACATATGTCTGATCTTCTATATTTAAATGAATATATTAATCTTGAATAAGCAAGATTCATTTCAGTGGTATCGGAGCTACGTCTTTTCTTGAATGTCCGTGCTCGTCTTCTTTGTCTCATGAGGTAAGTGTGTGAGGCTTACTTGTGTGGTATGATGAGTCTAGGTGGAGCTTGGGAAGTGTATGATGTAGAGCATTGCACATCCTGTCCAGGATCCTTCCACTTGCTCACCTAGTGTGTCTCTGGGCTCAACGTACTATGCGGCATACTAACTCGACTTTCCTAGTGAAATGAATCGACTTACCAAATAGGCGATTAACAATAAATTAAGATCTTTATATCAGCGAGTAATCTTTATGGTATTTTTTATTAACTGGTTAAACGGCAAAGGACAACACACTAGCAGTGAATAATACTCGTAAGTCAAATGCGAGTAAACTAGCATCAATAATGCCAATCAGTAAACTCATACATAAGCAAGGTTAGAAGACAGTGCGTATCAATGGCTTCTCGCCTTGGATTCAGATCTCTCTCAGTAAGCTGTACAAGAGAGTTGGCCTCGTTTCCGAATGCCGAACTCGAGAGCAATACCTAGCATATGTACATAGAATGAGTTTACTGTTCAACGGCCAGTGCGATGGCACCGCCTACCCGGGAGTTAACCACGTTGGTAGGACCTCGGTTAACCAAATCCACCGCCATCTCCCATCATCCCGAATCGCCATCTATCATAGGGATGTCATCTGGCCATTCATCTAGCATACCACACTTAGATGCATATCGAGGCAGTTCGCTGCTACCGAGTACGGGAGTCAGCTGGCTGTCAAAGAATGTGTCATCAAGCTGACTTAAGCTGACTTCAGCCTGCTGCTTTCGGCTGAGTCATTGAACTGATATTAAATATAAAGTCCAGCAGACTGATTATTAACTTGAGTTCAGCAGGCTGAACTAATTTAACTGTTAGATTTAAATGAATATTATATCAACCAATATACTGATTCATTACAATCCCCCCAACTTAACATGTTGTCGCCGCGACAACACTGACACAGGGTACATAGGTTTCCCCAACTGAAATTAATGATTCCTCTCCCATCCAGCATCTCCCATCCAGCATGCTACACCCTTGGCCCTCTGCCCTTAGGAGGGAGATGCCCCTGGGGCCCTATGGTCAAGGGAGTCAGTCCTCCTCCTGTCTTGGGGTCTTCTAAAGCCTGTCAGAGATGGAGGTTCCGTGTAGGGACCCGGCGGAGAACGCAGTAACTGTGCTGTTTCCTCCTGCACGGTCTGAAATTGAATGGAGGCAGCCTTCTTCTGGGCATCCCTCAAACTGACTGGTACATATACCGGCATCCCAGAAGGATGTTGCATGACATGAGCTAAGGGTACATGCCTTCTCTGCGAGGGCGATGCCGGCAGGCCTCTGGCTATTTCTCTAGCAGCCCTCCTGTCTGCCCTGTCTGACTGGGTCTCCGTGCCTGAAGATGGGCTCTGTCCTCTGGCAGTTCCCAGCCAAGTGATATCCTCCTCTTCAGCGAGTTGCTGCAGGACCAACCCCGTCTTCTCCCTTACAGGGGATGTGGCAGGTGTCAGGATCACGGCGGGGCTAATGTCCTCCTCCTCGCCTTCCTCCTCGTCTTCCTCTGACTCCTCCTCCTCTCCGTCCCCGGGTTCCTCTGAGACTTCTGAGGTTTCTTCTCTCAGCTGCTCCAGTTCTTCCCGAGAATAAGAATATCCCACTGACCTTCCCCTTTTGGGTGCTGGAGGGGGCTGTTGAGTCCGAACCGCATACAGGTCCTTTTCCCCCTGCTTGCTTGCCCATTTGGCATAAGCGTGCTTCCCTTTTGAGAATGACTCTCGGGCCCTGCTTCTGTCCCCCTGCATTTCTTGGCTCATGCAGTCTCTGACTCCATCCAATCTTGGGTCCCAAGCCGCAATGTGGGGGGGCAATACTATGTTCTCCTTTAGGTCTGTCAGGAAATCCTCATCCGTCGCCCTGTCATTCTGCTGGTCCCTCATGTTGATGGTCATCCACCGCCAATCGGTGGGCTTTTGGAAGAAGGCAGGGTCTGTCCTTTTAAGAGTACAAGCTGCAAAATCTAGCTGACTGGTTTCCTTGGCCAAGAATTCCCAGCTCCTTCTCTCCACCTCATTATACATGGCCTTGAACCTGTTATAGGATGTAGAGTCCTTAAAGCTGTCCGCGTCCATGGGGATCATCCTGATGACCCTATCTTCCCCCCAGATACCAAGAATCGATACAGCCCCTGCTTCGTTCACCTGGGCCATTGCCTTGGCCTCTTTGACTGTATATCCTACCATCCTGGCGTAATCGTGGTAGAGGAGGAGCCCCGTGCTGACCTCTATATACTTGTCAAAGTTTTTGAATGCCTCCCCTTCCCTCTGGATGATGTCCTTCTGTGACTCACTGCGACTTCTCTGAGCATACTTGAAGGCCTCCTCCAGTAGATCGAAGCCCTTGCCCAGTACTGTGTAGCGGTAGCTGCTGATTCTCCTCTGCTCTTCTGCAGCCTGCTGCTTCCGCTTCTGCTCAGCTTGCCTCTCCTCCTCTGCTTTCTTGGCCTCCTCTGCAGCTTTTCTGTCCAGTTCTTCCTGCCTCAATCTGGCCTCTTCCTCCTCCTCCTTCTTCTTCTGTGCCTCTCGCTGTTGTTGGAGTCGTTGTGATTCCCGAGCGGAGATGGAGGATAATTCGATGTCTCCATGGAATTGCAAGTATTCTGCATGTGCCTCTTTCGCCCTTCTCTTCCTCTTGACTTCCGACTTTTGAGTCATCCTGCTCAATCATAAACACAATGCAGTTAGTGAAGTCATGATATTTTGCCGCTACTGAGTGTCCTTGATGAAGAGGAACGCAATCGAGAGAGTTCCTAGTGTGAAATACCTGTTGTGAGTGAATATAAGGGAAAATTGAGTTAGAGAGAAAGTGAGTGTGAGCGCAGGTTGAGTGTGTAATATGGGTATCAGAGTTTTTCCGGCTGACCTCGAAACAGAATACCACATTCTCCAACTTAATTTTTAAGGTGGGCTGCCTGTCACAACTGTCACTAACTGTCACATCCCCCTCCAACTTATATGGAGACTGGACCTCCTGTCACCTTCCCATGGCTACTGAAGGGATAGTTAGGGCGGTGCCCCAGCCGCCCGAAGGTGGAACCGTTTCAACGCCCCTTTGGCATTGGTCAGCTGGTCTTTAAACTCCCAAGTGTCCCCAGAGGCATCGTAACCCTTCCATCGGATGAGGTACTTCATGACATATTTAGACGATCGACGGACCGAGCGAGCGTCTAAAATCTCATCGACCTCATATTCCTCAGGGTCGCTGTCCCGGACAGCGGGGACCGGTCCCGGTTGGACAGGTAACCGACTTGTGAACAGTGTATCATCTTTGATGTATGGTTCCAGGAAGGAGACTTTAAAGACCGGGTGACCCTTGTAGTCCGCTGACATGTTCAGTTTGTAAGCATTCTGACCGACACGACGCACTACCGAATATGGACCGACCCAGACAGGGCCAAGCTTTTTCTTGACCACACCAGGGAGGTACAGGTGCTGAGAATGCAGTTTGACTAAATCGCCCTTAGAAAATGTCAGCTCCCGACGGTGTTGATTAGCGTATTTTTGTTGGTTTTCTTGGGCTTTGTGCAGGTTTTATTGGACTTCTGACAGGGTGCCAGCAAACTCCTGAGTTAACTGGAGGGAGACCAGATTGTCAATCCCTTCAGGGTGAGTTAAAGACTCCCCAAGTACATCTAAAGGAAACTTAGGGACTCTACCCAGGCTGAGTTCAAAAGGAGTCTTGCCCGTTGACGCGTGCACCGCACTGTTGACCGCAAATTGAATTTGAGGCAACAGGTCATCCCAATTATCTTGTTTTTGGTTAATATATGCTCTCAGCACCTCCTGCAGAACTCGATTAGTTCTTTCAATCTGCCCATCAGTCTGAGAGTGGTTTGCTGTGTTGAGTAGCTGTTTGACTCCCATTAACCCCATTAAAGCTCTCCAGAACTTAGAGGTAAATTTTGAGTCTCGGTCTGAGATGATATTAGAAGGTAGCCCATGTTGGCATACTACATGGTTGTAAAACTGTCTCGCTGTTTCGAGTGCAGTCACTTTGACAGTTGTGGGGATAAAAATGACCATTTTTGTCAGTTTATCCACGACTACCAGTATTGAATCATGCCCGTTGGCAGTTCTTGGTAGTGAGACCACCCAGTCCATGGATATAGTTTCCCAGCGTCCCGCTGGGATGGGCAGCGGTTGCAAGAGACCTCCCGGTGGTGTGTGCCTAGACTTATTTCTTTGACACTGATCACAAGACTTGACATATTTCAAGACCTCTCGGGGCAACCCCTCCCAATGATAATGTTTTGCCAGTTTGCCAACAGTTTTGGCCTGCCCCAAATGCCCACCCA
>WELA01007315.1:393431-433064 GCA_009602735.1 Mesotaenium endlicherianum
ATGCCCACCCAGTAAACTGTCATGTGCTTGACTCAATGAAAGGGACCATATTTCCAAGTTATTAAGAATGACCAGCTTCAGCCTGCCTGAAGTGGTTTCAGTCACCCAAATCCCTCCCTTAAGTTTATACCCGAGTGCAGTAGCACGACACACACCAGTAGTGGGGCTGGGCTCAAATGTTGGGTCAGAAAGGTAGGCTTTCCTAAGTTGTTCAAGGAAGGACTTTATCACCTTTAGTGAAGTGAGTGCACATAGGACTTTATCTACAGCATGCTGACTAAAGTTTCTTTCTTGCAAGTCAGGTATTCTAGAGAGTGCATCATCAGGATTCAACTTCCCTGATTTGTAGTCAATCTGGACTTGGAACTGCTCCAGCATCTGGCTCCAGCGGTTCTCCCTCCTCGACAGCTTGGACTTCTTCTAAAAGTGGGTCAGAGCTAGATGATCTGTAATCACCTCAAAGGCTTTACCATGTAAGTATGCTCTCCACTGTTTGAGCACATGAATGATAGCTAGCAGCTCTTTATCATGCACTGAGTAATTAATCTCCGCTGGAGTAAATTTCATAGACTCATACAACACAGGGTGCCANGTGCCACTCCTGCCTTACCTTACCATCCTTTGTGGTTTTGTTCGCAGGCTGCAACAAAATAGCACCCATGGCAAAGTCAGAGGCATCTGTGACCACCTGCACCGGTTTGCTGGGGTCATACACGGCTAGCACTGGGGCAGAACAAAGGGCATCTTTAAGGGTCTGGAAGGCAGCCTGCTGCTCTTCCCCCCACACATACCCGATGTCTTTCTTAGTAAGGTCAGTCGGTTTACTGGCCTTTGTGGAATAATTCTCAATAAATCTCCTATAGTAGTTAGCCAACCCGAGGAAGGATCTAACTTCAGAGACACACTGTGGTACTGGCCAGTCCCTTATGGTCTAGACTTTCGTAGGGTCCACACTGATGCCCTCTTTACTGACAACGTGGCCTAAGAATTCAATACTTTCCTTAAAGAAATCACACTTGCTCATTTTAGCACAGAACTGATTTCTTCTCAAAATGTTCATGACTGTCTTTAAGTGTTCAGCGTGCTGAGTCTCATCTTTAAAGAAAATTAAAATATCATCCAGGAAAACTTGCACAAACTTATCCAAATAAGGTCTGAAAATGTCATTCATAGCACCCATAAAGGTTGCGGGAGCATTAGTCAGTCCAAATGGCATCACGTTGAACTCATAGTGTCCATAACGTGTGCGGAAGGCAGTCTTGTGTTCATCCCCCTCAGCAATTCTGATTTGATGATAACCACTCTTGAGATCTATCTTACTGAACACCTTAGCACTAGACAAGGTATCAAGCAAGTCTTCGATTCTGGACAAAGCATACTTGTTCGTTACCGTAATTCTGTTCAGGGCTCTGTAATCCACACACATTCGCATACTGCCATCCTTTTTCTTAACAAATAGGATGGGTGCGCCGTGAGGTGATTTACTGGGGGAAACATAACCATTTTTCTCAAGCTCTGCAATCTGTGTTTTCAACTCCTCGCTCTCCACATAAGACAAGCCATAAGTGCGTTGCCAAGATGGCTGACTACCCGGTAATAAATCAATCCGATGATCTACTTCCCTCTTAGGGGGTAGTCCTGGAGGCATATTAAATACATCCGTGTACTGAGCAACGAATTTTGCAGCAGTAGGGTGCTCCGGAGGGCTTATCTTTTTCTCAACCACTACTTCAGGTTAAGGAGGTACCTCTCTTAGCAGCAGACAGAACATTTTGTTCGTTCTGGTTCCAGCTTTTGACGAACTCCATTGCATTCAGTAACTTGCATCCTTCTGGAAGCCTCTTCTTTTCCTTCATTTGCCATCCACACAGGACAAGAGGAAGAGCACTGGTGGGTGCCAAGTCAGTCTGCCCATCACTGGCTTCTCTCACTTTAACTGTACCTCTGCTCCAACACACTTCAGCTTGATGTCTATTAAGCCAGGACCTGCCTAGCACGAGATCATAAAAGCCAGTGTTGAGTACCTCAAATGTAAGCGTTTCAGTTAGAACTGCAATGCCAGAACCTAACTGGACCTCAATAGGCTTGGTTATAACTCCTCCCGGGATACTTGAGGCATCTCCAAGGAATATGTTTCTATTCCCTTGGGTGACAGCAGGCAGCCTTAGCCGCTTAACTAAGTCCTTGTGGATAAAAGTATGTGACGCCCCTCTGTCAACAAATGCCCTCACCTTCCTACTTGCAATCATGCAATGCAGTAGGATACGGGGAACTGTCTTTTCCTGACTTTTGCATTGTTCTCTTGACTTAGCAAAGAAATGTTGGACATCAGGTGGAACAAGAGCATCCAGAGTGTGCACTCTCTGGATGTCTATATTACTGATGGTCTCCTTTATCTGTTTGTCAGGCATGCATAGTGAATCCAGTTCAGCAGGACCCATAAGACCTGCTACAAGGGCAACTAGTGACGACTCACTATCTCTAGCATCCTCACAGTCAGTAGACTGGATTACTGACTGTTGCTGTCTTTTAAAGGCTGGTCTTTTCTCTCGACTTTTGGGAGGTGCTTGTCTGGACACTGCTCTCTGAAGTGACCTGGCTGCTGGCAAGGGAAGCAAATTGATTTTGCTGAGGCTGGTCTCGGCTTAGTCCTACCACCACCTCTTCCATAGCCGCCTCGAGGGAAACCACCTCTCCCTCTAGACTGTATGGCACTATACTCATGCTCACATCCATCACCCTGATCATCCTCAGCCTGGTCTCCTTCAATTGCATTGTAGGAACCGTGGGGCTTTTTGACAATCTTGGACACCAAAGCATTACTCTAGCGCTTGTGATTGAACTGCTGCTGATCCCAGGCGTCAGCATCCTGGATCAAGTCAGCCAGTTTCTCATACTTTTTCTCAGCAAAATGACCAGAGACCTCGGATTTCAAGCCATACCTGAAGTATGCTATCCTATACCGTTCTGGCAAATCAGGCTGCTTCATCATGTTCTCTTGGAACTTTTGAGCAAACTCAGCAACTGAAGTGGTCTGCTTCAGTGTCAGGGAGATCATCGCATAGATAGCTTTCTCCTGCTGGTTGATGACATCAAACTTCTCATGCAACTTCTCGACAAACTCTACCCACGTAGGGTCACCGAGTTGCCGAGCCTTACGCTCTTCCTTCCAGTAAAGCCACCAGTCTGCGGCACTGCCTTTCAGTAGCGCACCGGTGTGCCTGACCTTCTCGTAATCTTGCAATTCTGGGTAGTTCTCCAGCCACTGCTCAACATCCGCGAGAAACTTGATCAGGTAATATTTTCTGTTTCCCTCATCATAGTCCTGGGGAGGGTTTGGCTTGGGCTTACTAGGGCCTCAGCCACCACCACTAGTGGTTTGAGACCCTAGTTGGTCTCTGTCCCGCAGTAGAGACATTATGATTCTTTCGTCCTCCTGTTGGGACTGATACATGGTCGCCATTTGCGACTGCATTTGAACGAACAATGCTCCCAAGTCTACACTCTGGGGTGGTAGTCTAGCAAAAGCAGCAGCAGCATTAGCATCTACTCGCTGAGTAGTGTCCTCAACAGTCCCTCTCGCTCCTGCAGCAGCAATTCCTGCCGCATTCGTCCGGTCACGTATTTGACCTAGGGGTACATTGAGTTGTACAGTAGGTGGTGGGTTCAGAACATTGGCCCTTGATGCCATAAGTTCTTCAACCGTGCGCTCGTGAGCTGGCTGTCCTTCTCTCCCTTTTGTATCTTCAGCGGCCTTTGCTACTTGTTCAGCTTCTAATCTGGCTCTCTCCTCCTCAGCTTCCTGTGCTGCGACTGCGGCAATAGCAGCTGCCCCATCTGCAGCCTCTCTAGCTGCAGTATCTGCCACTGCTTCCGAATAGGTACGGGTTCTCGCTACATGGCTTTCCGCCTAGTTTTTGACATTCTCTTTATCCTGGTTCTCCATGTCTCGGGAGTTGCTAGTTTGAGACCTTGTCCTTACCATACAAAGAAGACTGTGATAACTGCTCCGATACCACTGAAGTGAATCGACTTACCAAATAGGCGATTAACAATAAATTAAGATCTTTATATCAGCGAGTAATCTTATGGTATTTTCCGTTAACTGGTTAAACGGCAGAGGACAACACACTAGCAGGGAATTATACTCGTAAGTCAAATGCGAGTAAATTAGCATCAATAATGCAAATCAGTAAACTCATACATAAGCAAGGTTAGAAGACAGTGCGTATCAATGGCTTCTCGCCTTGGATTCAGATCTCTCTCAGTAAGCTGTACAAGAGAGTTGGCCTCGTTTCCGAATGCCGAACTCGAGAGCAATGCCTAGCATATGTACATAGAATGAGTTTACTGTTCAACGGCCAGTGCGATGGCACCGCCTACCCGGGAGTTAACCACGTTGGTAGGACATCGGTTAACCAAATCCACCGCCATCTCCCATCATCCCGAATAGCCATCCATCATAGGGATGTCGTCTGGCCATTCATCTAGCATACCACACTTAGATGCATATTGAGGCAGTTCGCTGCTACCGAGTACGGAAGTCAGCTGGCTGTCAAAGAATGTGTCAGCAAGCTGACTTAAGGTGACCTCAGCCTGCTACTTCCGGCCAAGTCATTAAATTGATATTAAGTATAAAGTCCAGCAGACTGATTGTTAACTAGAGTTCAGCAGGCTGGACTTATTTAACTATATTATTTAAATGAATATTATATCGACCAATATACTGATTCATTACACCTAGCCTCTTGTGTGCAGATTCACGCAACGAGAAGCCTAAAGTGGAGGCTTGATGGAAGAGGTGTCTGCAAGCATCAAGGGCAACTTCAAGGGAGTTGCATCATAGCAAGCTAGATATGACTCATTTACCTCACTTGATCATAGTCGTTGTGTGTTGTTATATGCATTCCACGGCTAACATAGAGAGGGGTGTGCACTCCAGCGGTGCTAGAGGACTTGTTAGTCTGTTGTGCTATCCTTCGGGTTTAAGCTTGTTGCTTTGCAAGAGACGTACCTCTCTCTCATTATATGCGTGGTAGCTAGGTTGAGGGAGCTTGGGTATGGCTGCATGTGTTGAGCAATTGAGACAGTGCGTGCAGACATGATTTACTAAGTCAAGTTTCCAAGTATGGATTGACGACAGGTTATCCTCGACACGGTCCACGTGCACTACGTCGTCCACAACCTTCAACATGCTGCAACTTCTCTGTGAAGAGGCTTTGGCAGCAACAATGGCATCCTACAGATACCCCCTACTCCCAACCGTGGCTATGACATTGTGTGCTTCTCTCGTTTGCCACATCGATTTGTGCTTGGAGGGTTTAGGGTATGTGCCTTGTGCTTGAATGCTATATGTTAGACGGTGCTTTGTGGTACTTGATGGGATCGTAGGAGCTTGGGGTTAAGCTTAAGGTGGGTTTAGTCAATGTGTTGAGGTTTATGGATGCGGGTCTTATGTGATTGTTGACTTAGGTTAAGTCAATCTGCTGCATTATTTGACCTAATGTGGTGAAAGGGGTTAAGGGTTTGGGTTTATGGACGCAAGGGCTTTCCTTTGACTCTCTTTTACTTCGCATGGTTTATTAAGGGTCCGAGAGCAACCGCGGACAATGAGTACTTTGAGTGCTTGAGTTAAATGAGCTCTGGGTGTTGCCATGTTATAGATCAGCATATTGCAACTTAGGTCTGTACGATGTGTTGAGGGATGTATGGGAAGTCAACGTGGATACTAGAGGGGGTTTGACTACTTGCCTTAGGTCCAGTTGGCTATAGGTTTTGGATGCCACCTGTACACTTGGTCAAGTGTAAGGAGGTACATAGGGACAATCCGGGTATATTAGCAGTGTGCTAAGTTTCTGCCGGCCTCGCAGCTAATTGAGCTTGCTAGAGGCGCATGCTAGGTAGTATGCAAGGTGCATTGGTATATGCGTCAGGTGCATGAAATTTGCATCCCGGGTGCTAGAGGTAGTGGATCGCCGTTAGCATATCGTAGAGCAACTATAAAATGGGCCCTGCTGCAATAGATTCACTATGCACACCTCAGTAAAGACAGAAGAGACCATCGACATTATAGACGTTCTCGCAATGCATGGCTTGAATGATCTTGTTCAGTCTGATGCACAAACATTGTTCTTGCTAGCTTGGGATTACAGTGCGAAAGTCTTACCAATGATTTATGCAAAATGTTGTTATTGGCTTGCTAAGTGCTTGTTGCAATTGCAATAGGTGCCATGTATGTGCCTCCAGAGAGGAACTTAGTTTTGAGCTATACTGAGTTTGCCCATTGTCATTGGTTGAGTCTATGTAATCCCAATATTTGCCTCGCCCTCCCAAGAATTATGTAAGATGGAGTCATCAGATTTTGACTAGACTGATGCAGCTAGGGTGTGGTGTTTACCACACGTAGCTAAGCTCATGGAAGGCAACTTACACACTTGCTTGTTATCCGTTTGACAGACTGAGGCCAGCAAGCAGAATGTGAAGCAATGGGGACATACAGGTCGAGAGAGGCCGAGGAGTTGGCATGCTGGACGTTGCCACGTGACGCTTCCCCACCTGTCCTCAGGGCGACTTTAGGCAACTAGGCCTGAAGGAGGGAGAATTTTGAAACATCCAAACTATGATACAGTTGGTTGTTTCTGTTCCCTTTTCACTTGGATTGTGGCCCCTCACTATTTGGTGGTTGTCATTTTGGTGCATGTCTTGCTAGAAATGACTAGTATAAGTCCTTGTATGCATGCGTTGGTATAGTCAGCTAACTGAGCTACTCTTTGGTATTGGAGGAACTTGTTAATGGGGCTGGTTGTCTTTATCTCATAGCAAGCTATCTACACTTCCAAATGGAGGGGTGTAATACGCTGACTTGAGTTTGGGTTATTCATGGATAGAGCTTTAAGGTGAGAGGGTCTGATTGGCGATACACTCTCCCCTCTGCCATTCTGGGCATTGCTCTAGTCCTGAAAAATGGACTATTCTTTTTTAGGGGAGGGACTTTCTTTCTTGCTTACTTGGGTGTTTGCACTATGTGTCCTCTCTTGGTTTTCCTTTGTTGATTATTCCCTACCCACTCGTATCGCCGCAATCCTCTGTGACTGTCACTCTGTGTGGTTCTTATGATGCGGAGTTGTAGGCACTTCTTGGTGTGCTTATGTGGTTAGAGTTGTCGGGTCGACAGCTATTTAAGTTGGGGAGAGGATGTTGGGATGTGTATTAGGAGTATTCAGTAAGCTGTGCTTACCTGCATACTCAACAACAAGTGTATGTACTAATTGGGTCATACACTGCCACATCCTATGTGTGTACTGCATTAATAGCAGGAGCATCAGTGATTGACTGGTGTAAATCGTGAGTTGCAGTACACTGTTGGAGCAAGTGTACGTACTACCTGAGTAAGTACATTGCCATAAGTTGGGACTGGGTAGCTATGATGCATGGCACATCAGGGACCTGCTTGAGGTGACCAGCATATTGCTCGAAACCATATGTTTCTTCGAACTTAGTGTGTTCTGAAAATGTGGTTGATTTTTTTAATTTTTTTTTGGCTCATTAACCTGATGCTTCTCATCTTGTAAGAGCATCCAATGCCATCAAACATGTTGGTCTCCCTTTTCCTTCAGTACGCTGAATTTTGAGCAGGTACCTAAGTCACGAGAAATTGCTGGTGAGGAGCTTTCAAGGTGTGAGCACGGCAGGAGTTGAAGACCAAGAGAAGGAGAAAAGGCTTAGTTCAGTAGGTTGAGCTTTAATAACATTCTTTCATTGTTTGACCTTGAAAGGAGGCGGTTCGATTTGGGTGTGGTTTGCATGGTATGAGGTGCTCTATTGTGTCTTTCAACTGGAAGGACTACTGTGAGTAGGGGTAAGTCTATGCATGTCTTCAGTTATTGATTGTGAAGTCAGATGGTTGCTTGCATGACAGTTTGCTGTGATTGATTTTTACTTGCATTGGGTCGGTGAATATATCACGCTTATGTTTTGTTTGCTTGCTTTGCTTCACCTAGTTGATTGAAGTCTATTATTAAATGAATCGTATGCTGAGTGTTGTCGAGGCGACAACAATTTATGTTAGGGAGATTGTAATGAATCAGTTCATTATTATTTTGATTAATTGCATGTATGAATACAACACTAAATAAGTATTACGTGAATATACTCACATGTGCGAGTTCATCTAAATGAATGTATGTCGATATAATGCGAGTTTACTTACTTTGTCAAAAAGGTCAGCAAGATGACTTTTGGTATCATAGTGTAGTTTGCTGACTTCGATGAAAAGGGCAGCAGGATGACTTTTGTATCATAGTATAGTTTGCTGAGATTGATATATCAGTTATATGGAGGATATAATATCAGTAGGTTGACATATAGTAAGCACGCTTGATATTAGCCAGTATACTTAGCTTCAATCTGCGGAGGATAGATATATTCATTCAGATTGGCACATGTGACCATAGTATACTGCAAGTCGGGAGGTCGACTGAGAATTGGTATCCTGTGTGGTTCACTCCTGGGTATGCGGAGCCGTCGTCAGTCAACTGAACAGTTAGGACTTCAGTTAACCCACCAATTAATATGGTCGTTACACCTAGATCCGTGGGTTCCAACTTAACAGGTTTCCCACGAAACGGCGCACCTTGCGCCGTGGTCAACCAGGTGGTTACTAGGTACATAGCAGGCTGGGATCTCGTGGTCCCTCATTTTGGACAGTAGGCTTTACAGTCGGATTTCTACTTGCAAGTCATGTGTGCACTTTTTGTGTTCGTTCTAATGACCAACCTTCACGGAAATTAACATGGTTGCTTTGTCTGCGCTCTAAATGGAGCAGACTAGGACTTCTCAAGAAGGTCTCGTCAAGGTGCATCCGTTGCCCTTGAGTTTGCTCAATTTAAAGTACTATTGACAGAGTTATGCCCTCTGACATTTCGGGGTCACACAGCGGACAGATTCTATGGTTTTGCACCTAAGTCAGTGGGATGTGTTTTAGCTACTTTATGGTCATCTGAGTGAGAGCGCCTTTGCTATTCAGTCCCCTGATGTTGTGTATGTGCTAACACATGCTTGTATGCCTGGTAGGCAAGAGGCCATGAGTTTCTAAAGGAGAAGCTCTAGTCCCCAAGCTTGCCTCTTTTTTGTGCCTTGTATTAGTGTGCAACTATGGCACACTACGGTAAGTGAGTCAAGGGTTATAGATGAGTAAACAGAATTCTTGTAAGGGCGAAGATCGCTCCCTGATTTCACACGCTTCCACCTATCTCTGATCTTATATATTTAAATGAATATATTAATCTTGAATAAGCAAGATTCATTTCAAATAAACCGACTATAAATCGGAAATTAATCAAGAACTCTGGTTATACGCCAATACAAGTAACACGATACAGAGTAGTGCAAAACGTACGATTCAGCCAAAAGAGGCTGTACGGGAGTATTTTAGAATTAGGGGATGCCTCATACACACAGTCTGTTGCATTCATAAGCCTAGGTCAATACTTGGACAAGGATGCCTTGCTACTCTACCGCCTCTTCCGGAAGGATGAGGACTTTACCCAAGAATGGGCATTTGGAGAGCAAAAGAAGGCTAGGGATCAAAAAATCTAGAAAGAGGCTGCAAAAGCCCGATTGTCAGCTTTGTTGTCAAGGAGAGCACTGCTTGCCGCACCAGTCCAAAGCTTAGACTTGGCTGCACTAACACAAGAACACACCGAGGCCATTCGACATCTTACAGAGGGTCAGCAGAGGGCGGCCTCTCGAAATGATGACACCGTCGCAGAATTACGTAGTGTGTGCAGATCTGTCTGAAAAGATTGCAAATGCTCAGAAACAAGTAACACGCAGGACTGCACCATTTACTAGTCAGCAAGGTGACAGTGCCACTACCGAGATTAGTCAGGCGGAAGCTTTGGCTAGCTGTCAAAGGGACATGGAGTCTGGAGATGACTAGTTGGATCCTGAGCACTGTCTGCGTTGTTTCTCTAAATTGCTTGAAGAACGTTTCCCTGAGAATCGCAGTCTCAAGGTGCACCTTTATGTGCATTTTGTCCGTCAGAAGAACGAGACAGTGGTGGAGGTTAAGTCTAGATTGGTGGATCTTGCCAAGAAGGCGGGAACCCACGAGCCCAGGGTAGTGGCTGACAAATTTTTGTTGTGCTTGGGCAAGGAAACAGATTGTGAAGTCAAGCACACCTATTTGCCAAGCGCGAAATTGACTGGGGCACCGATGAGGCTGTTGAAAGAGCACGCAATGTCGAAGAAGGTAAGGTCTAGTATAAGGAGACTTCCAGAACGCAAATGGCTCCTGAGAGGAGGGAGGAATCCTTGCCGCCTAAGGCCAACAGCTCTAATTTTCAATTTAAGAAGAAGAGCGGGTCTTTCAATAGGTTTGCTAAGCACGCCAACACTGTTGAGACAGCAGAGGGTTGTTGGAATTGTGAAAAATCAGGACATCAGAAGAGAGATTGTCCGTACCCAGACGCTAGGCAATTATTTGTTAGCAAAGCGCAGATATGTACATATTGCAACAAAAAGGGACACTCAGAAGATGAGTGCTGGTCTAAGAACCCAAATCTGAAGCCCCCTTGGGCTGATGCTGCCATGAAAGAGGCAAATAAGGGTAAAAAGAAAGGAAACGGTAACTTTGGCAATTGGAAAGGTAACCAGAAGTATGATGCTATGAATGCTGAGATTGCTGATTTGAAAGCTCAATCTGCAGAACTAAATCTGCCTAATATCTATTATGATGCAGATGTTGCTGAGAAAATTGTCTGCAAAGGCAAGAAGCTAATGCCTGATAAGGCTATGGCTGCAACGGCTGCCGAGCGAGCGGATCATGACTGTTTGGTGTCAAGGAACGTTGGGAAGCTTCCTCAGACCTTTCGAATTACTCTGGATGAGAACGAGATTGCTCAGCTACAACAAGCCAGGACCGGGACGCGTAAGACATTTAGTTTTTCACTGGAGAAGCTGAAGGCACTGGTGGAACACCGGATACAACATGCTCCTTTGGATTTTGCTCGCTGACTTGCACATTACTTACCCCTTTACGATTGACGAAGGCGGACACCAACTGGACATAGCTGAGAAGGGTGCAAACAGCGCCTCATTGCCCACCAATTTCAGCATTGTAAGAGTGCGGAATAAAGATGGTGCTCTTAAGTTCCATAATTGGCCAACCCCCAACATCCTGTTGGATACGGGCGCACGACTAGTCATCTTGGGAAAGCGAGCAGTGAAGGCTTTGGGATTGATTGTTTGGTATCTGAAGAAGAGCTCTTTGCAGTGGAAGACTGCATCTGGGCAAATTACAAAGTCTTGTGGGATCACTCGCAAGCCTGTGAAGATCACAGTCAACTCAGGGAAATCTGAGGAAGTGTCACTATGGATTGAATGCACAATGACGGAGGCAGTGAGTTATGACATTCTCTTAGGGACAAAAGAATTGATCTGCAGAAGCAGAAGGTGACCTACCAGCAGAAGCAACCAACAGGAGAAAATCCTGTGAAGATGGTTTGCATTAACGAAGCAAACTATGGGGTATGAGACTGCTGCGCCACCACGGAGTACCCAGCGTACTACGACGACATAATGAGGGGTGAAGAGGTAGCCTACACCAGCATCAACATGCCTGCGCCATTTGTGTGGCAACCAGAAAGGATGGAGCAAATGGGAACTGTAAGTAACATAGATCACGGCCCGCAAGAGTTGCTACCAGTACCTTATCCAGTTACCTCAGCTTTAAATCTGATGCCAGGAGTGGCACCCTTGCCTCGAGCAAACGTCCAAATGGAGAATCCATTCCAAGAAACCAGAGTGGTGGTGTTGCAGTTATTTGCTGGATTGGGATCCGGAACTATGGCGCTGAAACAAAGAGAGATAAAGGTGTCTGAGGTCCTTTATGTGGACAACAACGACAACGTCTTCAAAGCCTTTTGAGAAGCCATGAGTCAGATGCAGCAACTGCATCACTTCGAGAACTTGGTGCCTGCATACCAGCACGTGGAGCGTATAGCTGGAGGAGATTTTCTAGATGTGAAGCTAAAGTACCTGATTTTTGCAAGATTGATTGGATCTTTGCTGGATTCCCTTGCCAGCCATTCTCTAAAGTCAGAAACAGAAGGGGATTGACGATCCACACGCGCAACACTAGGGGAAGATGGTGAAGATCATCAACTTGCTGCAGGAATGCTAGCATTATTTCCCACCTGTGTTTGTGATAGAGAACGTGTATCCAGGAGACAACTCCAACCGTATGAAGCCAGAAGAGCCATGGCTGGTTTTTGACTCGACACTTGGGCATCATTGGGATTCCAAGGGCCATAGAGATGATCTCACGGCGATCGCTTAACCCCAAGACGGTGGGAGAAGTGCTGGGATTACTTACCAAACCAGTGTCCAGGAGGGATACTTACCCACAGTGCGCCATCAACGAACCAGGACAACCAAGGGTGGTTCTGCCTACCTTCACAGCATTTCCAGTATCTTGCGCTTTCACTAAAAGAGGACCAGGGATGGTCAAGGATAAGCACAACACAGATGCTCAGTGGCGAGAGCCCACTGCTATGGCGAAGGAATACTGCTTAGGGATCCCAGACAAAATAGTCCAGCACATTGTCAGTGCAGTGGGACAGCCGGAAGCAGCGAAGATTTTTGGCGAAATAATTGGCCAGCATACCATGACCTAGCTATTGGAGACTATTATGACCTGGCAACAGCTGACCTTCGTCAACAAGCCTATGCCGAAGACGCCAGTCGTGACGATTGGAGTTTTTGTGGTGCCTACGCCAGATCAAAGAGCTGACAAGGGCGTACGGCAGTGATGAGAAGGAGCCTCAGAGCGCAAAAATGCAGTAGGGGAAGCCAGAAATACAAACACTCTCCTCAAAGAAGCGAGAACGGCTGAATCGGCACGATGCCATGAATTGATAGACCGTTTGGATAACAAGACAGCTGAGCTAACAGCACCTCTAGAAAGAGAGAATACCCCCATGGAGGAGCAGGTGCCTAACGCACAGACGCCGCCACCAATCAAAGAGAACACTCCATCCTGATTAAGGGGCACAACGAGAAGCCAGATATTTGGAACACCACCTGTAGAAGGGGAGACGTCCACGCGTGAAGTGACCCTCGAGGATGAAGAATCAGGGTATGACACCAACGCCAGCCCAAGAGCAACTGGATGTGGACATTATTGGGAGGCAAGCTCCAGTAGCTGGGAAGCTAATCAGCAATGTTTATCATCCAGACGATACTTCCAAAGAACCACTGAGGGTGACTGAGGAATATTATAACAAGACAGTAGAGGAGGCCTATGGATCTTACGAGACCTCTCAAGCAGACCCAGACGGAAGGGAACATTAGTGCAATATTAGTAAATGGGCTGAGAAGAGTAGCCAGAAGTCAGCAGACTCTGGAGGGTCTGCAAAGACCTTATGCCTGGAGGTGATCATTGAAGACGACAAGGAGGAGTTGGACAAGAAATTGGCCAGAACACTTCCCCTGTTGAGCCCAGAGCTGAAGGCTAAGAGGCAACCGCAGAGTTTAGTTCGTCAAACGGCTGTCATGATTTATTAAGTCGAGGTTGACGTACAAAACCAAGCTCTACGTGTGCGAACCATCAACCTATGAAGACCAACTTTGCACTCCTTTCGGCACCTAGCGAAGTCACACCAAATGGCCAACTTGTGACTCAATGCACCCAAAGGTGACAATGTTGACTATTCGTGACCCCAAGGACCCCTAGCTTTGTGTGCACAAATCCGCGAGCCCTTTAAATTACATAAGTCTTGCATTCCCATAGTATAAGTGCATCATTGAGACTATAACTTGGTGACTGCCTCACCTGCCCCTGGAGGAAGCTTCCTCAAGTTCCAAATTCACTTTTGAGGCGCTATCTAGGTAGAACCACCCAAGGTAAGCTCCACCAATGAGAGACACTTAGCATATTTTACGTGCTTTGCTTTGATTGGTTTGAGTTATGCTTAGCCTATTGGAGTGGTAGTACATGCCTTGTACACAGTAGTGGACATAGGAGAGCCTCCTAGAGTGACTGCATGCATTGGATCCGCCGCATACAATGCCGGGTTTTCAGGAGTATAAGTGCTAGAGATGTCCCTAGAGGAACATCTTTTTAGAAGTCCCGTTACGCCAGTTGTAATTCACAGTAAATATCAGTAAAGCTTACACTTTTATTTCTTGTGTTTTCAGGACCACTTAGTCTCTCTCTTGTGAAGAGCAAGCCTTGCTCGCTTCCAGTCACTAGAAGAACTTCACAAGTGGTGAGCAAAGTCACAGCTTATACCCTCTGCCATAGGACTACTCTTGAAGATCATGATGTGCTTCGAGTGATCTTTTGGGCCAGACTTCATTAGTTGTTTTCCTACCAGATTACAGTCTTGAGGTGCTCACTCTGGAAAGTACACACTTCTTACTTCTAAAAAGATTTTTCTTTGCCTGCACGCAATTAGAATCTACAGCGTATGCCTACCCGTAGTGGGCGTGCTTACTAGCCTTACTACGAAGGGGTTAGTGGAGAAGACTCAGACTCCGATCTCAGTACTGTCACTGAACCCTCTGAAGGGGAGCAGCCGGCACTCGTGCTTTTTGTGATTGTCTCTGAGCCGTCTTCCCAGTGGGCTCACCACGATTCCTGGTATCCCATGGCAGGTGACCACGAGGTCAAGGTTGACATGTCCTCCCTCTTCCGCTTCAGCGGCAGACCAGGAACCTGTGATCTGGACGACACAATCTCAGAGTTCGAGGCTGAGTTCGTGACCGCGAGGCTTAAGACGCCCGCGCTCACTAAGCGTGACGTGTTCAATACGCTCATGCGCTATTTCCTCAATGAGGCCCGTGACACATTCCGTGAGAAGGGTGACGAGATCTACGCACGCACAGAGCCTGTGGGGAACCCCCAGTAGAGACCCCCCTCGCTGATCCAGTCAAGGCCTTCTGGGACGTCCACAGGAAAGAGTTTCAGGTCGCGACCGAAGAGAAGGTGTACGAGCTGCACCACTTCTCCCGCCGCAAGAACGAGACGATCCGCATGATGTATCGCCGCTTGACGAACCTTCGCCGAGACGTTGGCACCGTCACTAACCGAGAGGCAGCGGAGATCTTCTTGCGTGCCGTAGAGCCACGTTTGAAGGAGCGAGCCATGGCTCCTCTCATCTACCACATCGGCTCCGAGTACTCGCTGGAGGACGCTTACCTCTCAGTTGAGAAGCAGAGCTTGGCCGCCGCACGGAGCAACATTAGCGACCGTGTAGGCCTTGCATCCACGAGCGTACGCCAGGAGTCTTTGGTGATGCCATCCACGACGATGCGCCCAGCTCCGGCTCGCCAGCCCCAGCAGCAACAGCAGCCTCAGCGCTCTCAGCTGTCCCAGCAGACCCAGCAGCACGGGGCTCCGCGTGGCCGCATTTCCATGGCCGCCACGACGAGCGACCCCTGTTGGTCTTGCAGGATGACGGGCCACTCTTGCCAGAACTGCACTATTGCGCAAAATGGCAAGCCCGGTGACTGTACCTACTGTGGCCGGCAACCTGCAGATCGTATGCCTGCAGAAGAAGCGCGACGTCGAGAACGGACGCGCTCGTGACGGCCCTGCGCCCGCAACAGGACTTCGGGGCATGCGTAACCCTCGCACGGGTGGACGCCCCTCGATGATGGCAGCTACGGCCACAATGGACGCCGCACTGAATCTTGGAGTTGATTGATTATTACAATTTTGACGACGTCAGTGACGCCTTCGTGGAAGCCAATGCAGAGATCGCCAGACTTCGTGGTCTCGTCGTCGCCAACAGTTACGACACATGCGGAGCCCTCTTCGCACGCGTTTTGCCGTTTGACGCTCCAGCTTCGGCAGCTGGCGTCTGCGCAGCTCCTGCGCACAGTCACAATGCGGACACGTGGCAGCCCCAGAGGTTGGCACTTGGCGCTACAGCAGTTCTGCAGCTTCGCACGCGCTCCTCCCTCGACAGAGCTACAGCGACCAGCGCCGCAGACGTTTGCGCAGACGGATCTGCCAGACCTGCACACGCTGTGCCGATATCCGTGAGCAGCCACTCCCCTCGTCCTGTCAATCTGCCAGGTGGCAGGCTGCAGGCTCACGCCGTCCCGCCGCCTTGCGTCACAGACATTGCAGCTCCCGACGCGCCCCTCCACGGTCCGGCACACACGCCAACACAGCCGCAGGCTCCAGCAGCCCCTCTGGCCTGTGCCGCTCTGCTGACGCCAGCAATACTGCCGGCAGTCTACTCATCGACAGCTGTCGCAACTGGGCGCGCTCGCCAGCTGAGTGGCACGTTTGCAGCACACTCGGCTGCAGCGCCCCTTGCCATACGAGTCTCCAGCCCGTGCGCAGATCTGCGCACTAGACGGCAACGCCAGGATGATCGCCCCCTGTTAGCTGCTGCAAGCAGCAAGGTCCAGCAGGCGCTGACACTTGCCGCGTGTCCGGCAGGCCAGGCCGCTCCTGTCGGCAGCCACGCGCACACTTGCGCTCTCACTCATCCGCTCACACCGCACACGGCAACGCGAGGCTTGCCGGGCAGCCAGCTACAAAATCGCAGCTCGGCAGCCACAGCAGCAGCTGCGCACGCCAGCTGCGCACACGTCCTTCTACGTGGCGCGCGCACGCAACTCGACACGGCCAGCGCAGATTCGGCGGTCGCGATTGCCATTCCCAGTCAGGGGGGGGCATCCCCAATTGCGTTGTGCGGCCAGATTGCCGTGCGAAGCGCCGATGGCACGCTCACGACTGCGCAAAGCCAGGGCTTAAACTTTGGCTGCGCACAAAACCCCCGCGCTGATGCAATTCGCGCTACGGGGGCTTCGGCGTACGCACACACCGGGGGGAGGGCGTTGCAAGCGGCGTCCGAGGCAGCCAACACCGACCTGGATGTTGGACCGGCCACGCGCCCCGCAACCCCAGGAGCGATTGGGAGGCGCCACTTGGCAGCCCCCCAGCAATTGCACCCGCGCCAGTCCTGGCAGCCGCGCCAAAGGCCATCGCACCTGACGCGTGCGCGGCTAGCGAGACCTCGCCTGACGGCAGCTGCATACCCGCGCATGCCTGCACACGTCCGCACACTGCACTGCAAGGCTCGCTCAGCCGTCAGCCACCCAAACACCTCACGACAGCCACGTCAGCAGCTGCGCACACGTGTTGCCATTTGGCACGCGCACGCAGTCCGGCCCAGCCAGCGCGGATCTGGCAGCCACGACTGTCATCTCGAGTCAGGGGGCGACATCTTTGATCGCGCTGTGCAATTGCATCTCCATTCAGAGCTGCGACGGCACGCACACGGCTGCGCATAGCCAGGGTTTAAACCCTGGCTGCGCACAAAAACCTTGGGCCTGCGCGATAAGCGTGGCGAGGGTCCCGGCGAGCGCGCGCGCTACCTGGAGGGCGCCACGTGCCTTGCTTGGGGCAGCCGATACCGACACCGGCCCCGGTCGGGCGACGCGACCTGGCAGGCCCAGCGGCGTTCCCGAAGTGCCACTTGTTAGCTTGCCAGTAGCCAAGCCTGCGCCAGCTCCGGCGTTTGCACCAGCANGCGCCAGGTGGGCCAGCCGCTCTTTTGCCGGCTGTCCCAGCGGTTGCGCCTGCTGCTACAGCCGCGTGCGTCCCCATTTTGGCTTGTGCGCACGCACAGTGCCACTTGGAGGCCGCACAGCAAACGGCAGCGTACAACGCAAGCACGCTTTGGTGGCAGCCGGACGCCCAGCAGTGGCACAGAAGCGCGCCGGGCCAGATCAAGGGCGTCGCACGGAGGAGGCGCCGCGTCTGCCCCGCTCGTTGCGCGTGCTAGACACGCCAGCAGCGCCAGCGGCCTTCGCGCCTCACGCGATGTCCTCGCCAATGACCACGGTGCAGCTGAGCGCCGAGGTCATCTCGCTAGCGCTTTACCGCATGCCCGCGGTCTCCTTTGCGGAGCTCGGTGTGTCAATAAAGGCAACTTGGCAGGCGACCCAGTTACTGCTCCAATCGCGCAGGGCTAGCCAGCGCGCCGCTGACGGCAGGCCAGCGTCAGACGCGGCAGTTGCGGTGCTCTCTGCGCCCGCGCGAGTTGCGCATGAGCGCAGGATGATCAGCACGCCTAACGCTGCGTTTTTTGATAATTTGCAGGGCATCGTGCTGGTCAACACGCAGGCCCCGCAGCGCATCATGTTTGACACTGGCGCCCAGCCAGTCCTCATCAACTTGCGCTACTTTCGTCTGCTGGGCCTCTCGTCAGCCGACCTAGAGGATTCACCGACGCGGATCAACACCGCGGCCGGCACGTCCGAGACCGCCACCGGGCGCACGCGGCTGGCCCTTCAATTCACCTTTCGGCCCGGCACTCCGGATGAGACGACCATCCACCGGCATGCGTTGGTCACTCGCTCTGAGACCTTCAACGTGCTCCTTGGCCAGGACGTTCTCTTTCCTACTGGCGTTGCAGTGGACAACTGGGTGGAGCGGGTCTTCTATCGACCTGACTGGCAGTCAGGGGGGACCCGCACTGCATCCGTGCCACTTGACATCGTAGATAGTTGCTCAGCAGAGTCCGCCCTCTACGATTTCTTGGCGCTGGACGATGGTCGGTCCGTGGTTCAGACCGATAAGGGGGGAGCCGAGGATGACGAGGTCTCCATCGGCGCCGACTTACTGGAGACGCAGGAGGAGGATCCCGAGCTGTCTGGAGCCAAGCTCCACCTCACGCCCCAAGAGTAGGCTATCGCTCTGGCCGCACAAGCCAGGGAGACAGTGCGGATCTACGCCGCGCATAACCCCATGATGCGTCTGATGGCGGCAGACGCCGTCGAGGCACACGCCATTGCCACAACTGCCCTTACTGCTGTAGCGCACGCTCATGACGCAGCGACAGCCGCACCAGCCATATCTAGGCCACAGCTTCCTGCTACGAGCGGACCCTCCTCGAGATCACACGTTCGCGTACGTCATGACGTGCCTGTGGGGGTCGCCATCCAGTACCGCATGGCCTCCCAGTCGCCCTCACCCGCACCGTCGCACAGGACAGGCGACTCGTGGCCACGCACTACCACGTCTGAGGATGAGGCCATGAGGCAGGCAGCGTTCCCAAGCAGGTCCGACGACGCGTCATTGAGCAGCGAGGAGGAGGAGTGGCAGGAGTGGTCCCAGGAGGCCGCAGAGGAGCCCGCAGCCCAGCCGTCGGCAGAGCCACCGCCGCTCACGCCTACAGCTTGCGTCCGACGCCAGCCTACAAGGCCTCCCGGCTTCAGCTCTCTCTCACACAAGACCACGGCCAGTCCCCGTTGAGCCCATCGATGCGCCGGCGGGCCTAGTTGTCCGATACAGCACGACTGTTCGACCAGCAACGAGTGCCGTGACGTCACGCACTTGTTTGCTGGCAACAGCCTGGGCACAGGCTGGCCAGGTCGCGCCTCCGCCAGCACCGCCTTCACGGTTCCTTTCTCCACCATTGACCCGCAAGCCGGACGTGCGCAGTAGACAGTGGCCAGGTCCAGCATCCTCGGTCCTCGGCGTACAGGTCCTTCCCCCTACGCCGGGCGAGCTCTACGCTTCGCACGCCGCACTATGCCACTAGACCGGCGCGCACGTGAGGTCACTCCAATCTGCGAGCATACCAGGGCTGCCCGCGAGGTCACGCCTCTGTGCGACACTCACAGGGACGCAAGAGAGGTCATTCCTCTTTGCAAGGAGAGAGAGGTCACTCCTTTGCGCGAGACGCGCCCGCGCTCAGTCACACCGCCGTATGACGGTCCGCGCAATCTCCGCACCTGCGAGCATGACGCACAGTCTTCTTCCACCACTTCAGCCCACGCATTATACCAGACGCCGCCTGGCTGGCCTGCCGCCGTCCCGCGCAGCCACATAGCCGGCAACGGGCCGTCTGGGTCACCTCCTCAAAAGGTGGCCCACACCGCTTCGCGCCCCAGCGACCGTCATCCTCATACGCCCGCCACACGCCCAGGGCTCGTGCAGCGCAGCCAGCGCGAGCGCGTCCGCTCGCATCTCTTTCTCCGCTGCGCCCGCGAGTCCAACTCGCCCCACGTCAACTTGTTTGTCCTCAACAGATGGCACATTGGGACGAGCGCTCCATCTGCACAGTGCCCATCCAGGCGGATCTTTGCGAGCGTCAGCGTTCGTACTTTAATTAGCATCCCCAGCTGCCCCAGCGCACCGCCATAGAGCAGCTGGCCCACGCCGCTTCACACCACGCCAACTACAGGACGAGGGACCGGTGGCAGCAGCAGTGCATGCGCAACGCGCAGACTCTGGCCCGCCCAGTGCCCAAGGAGGCATTACAGGACGCGCGTGCGCGCTGGCGCACTTATCTGGCGCATTCTCGCACGGCTCGCCCGCAGCCGCTGCTCGAGCGCATTCCTCGGCTTACTCGCCATTACGCAGAGCTCGCGGTGGCGGCCCTCCGCATGGCGCCCCATCAGCACAGTCTGTTGCGCTCCTACCCACTGAAAGGGGGAAGGGTGCGGGGAGTGCGCCCATACACACTCACGCACCCTCACCCGCGAGTGGAAGCGTGCACGAGGACCTTTCCTAGTTGCATACACAAGGTGGAGTGGCCTGGTGGTATGCCACCCTTGCAAGAGTTAGAGGGCTACATGAGAGAGGAGTGGAAAAGAACTCACTTTATTAAGAAAAGTCGTGTACAAGATAAGAAGGTTAGACTAGACTAAGCCCCCCCTACTTCCTTGTGCTTCCCATTTATCCTTTAACTCTAAGTGTCCTCTCTAGCAAGGTACCTCCAGAACCTTCTCCTATGGCTCCATCCATGTACTTGACCTTGCCTAGTTGGACAAGCTAGCACACTCACACGCACACAATCACACTCTAGAATATTCTGTCCTTGTCACTAAATAGAATCTGTGACACTAAAAAATTCACTAAAAACTTCCAAAATTCATAACTATCTCAATACTTGTCCAAATGACGTGAAATAAAGACCAAAGTTCTTCTAAAACCACACTCTATGCACATAAAATACTAGAAAGAAACAAACTACACTTTCATAACCTTACACCCACCGCCAATGCAGGCCGGAGATCCCGCCCTGGGTTGTCGCCCCCTTCCTACGCCTATCTACACCGCACAGCTCGACGAGCGTCCCGGCGGCATTGTCCTTGTCAAGCTCTTTGCCGGCATTGCGATAGGGTTGCTGGCCACCTTGCAGGCTAGCATCCCCGTACGTCGGTACGTCTACGTGGACCCTGATGGCGAAGCGCAGCAGGTCGCCCACAGGCAGATGGCCTTGTGCCACGAGCATTTCCCGGACCTCTTCCCTGAGCATGCCTTCTACCGCGCCCAGACTGACTAGCCCATGGACATCCGCGACATTACAGCCAAGCACATCACGCGCCTCGAGCCCATCGATCTCATTATTGCTGGCTGGGAGTGCCAGGGCTTTTCCATTGCGGGACGGGGCGGCGCGCTCTTGACCCGCGTACGGCCTTGTTCTGGCACCTGCTCCGCGTCCTCAACATGGTTTAGGATCGCCAACCGCCGCATACGCTCGCCTGGGTATTGGAGAACGTGGCTGTCCGCCACGATTCTCGGCTTAACGTCAGCGCCCACTTTTCCCTCTGCAGCAGCTACGTCGGTCGTGAGGCAGTCATCGACGCCGCCCAGATCGGTTCCTTCGCGCATTGTGTGCGTGCTTACTTCACCAACCTGGCCATGCCAGGCGCACTTCAGGCATTGGCGGCCGCACATCCACGCCACACACGGAACGTTGACTCCATCCTCAACGTGGCGCGCTTGGCCCAGCGCGTGGTGGCCCTTCCGTATCCTTCTCAAGCGCAGTGTGAGGTTCTCCACGACGTCACGAGGGCGCTTCCTACGTTCGTCAGTCGCTACAACAACGCGGCCTACGTGGGCAACCAGCGCGGCATGATCATTGACCTCGAGATCGGCATGTTCTAGCAACCCCGTGCCGTGGAGATGGAGCATTCAGTGGGCTTCCCTCCGCACCTCACACAGGTGGACGGCATCACCGAGGTTGTAATGAATCAGTATATTGGTAGATATAATATTTATTTAAATATAATAGTTAATTAAATTCAGCCTGCTGAACTCTAGTTAATAATCAGTTTGCTGGACTTCATATTTAATATCAGTTTAATGACTCAGCCAAAAGCAGCAGGCTGAAGTCAACTTAAGTCAGCTTCCTGACACATTCTTTGACAGCCAGCTGACTTCCGTACTCGGTAGCAGCGAACTGCCTCGATATGCATCTAAGTGTGATATGCTAGATGAATGGCCAGATGACATCCCTATGATGGATGGCGATTCGGGATGATGGGAGATGGCGGTGGATTTGGTTAACCGAGGTCCTACCAACGTGGTTAACTCCCGGGTAGGCGGTGCCATCGCACTGGCCGTTGAACAGTAAACTCATTCTATGTACATATGCTAGGCATTGCTCTCGAGTTCGGCATTCGGAAACGAGGCCAACTCTCTTGTACAGCTTACTGAGAGAGATCTGAATCCAAGGCGAAAAGCCATTAATACGCACTGTCTTCTAACCTTCCTTATGTATGAGTTTACTGATTGCTTGACTGATGCTAGTCTACTTGCATTTGACTTACGAGTATTGTCCACTGCTACTGTGTTGTCTTTTTTCCGTTTAACCAGTTACCGGAAAATACCATAAAGTTTACTTGCTGATATAAAGATCTTTATTAATTGTTAATCGCCTATTTGGTAAGTCGATTCATTTCGTCGATTCATTTCAGTGGTATCGGAGCAGTTATCACAGTCTTCTTTGTATGGTAAAGATAAGGTCTCAAACTAGCAACTCCCAAGACATGGAGAACCAGGATAACGAGAATGTCAAAAACCAGGCGGAAAGCCATGTAGCGGGAACCCGTACCTATTCGGAAGCAGTGGCAGATACTGCAGCTAGAGAGGCTGCAGATGAGGCAGCTGCTATTGCCGCAGTCGCAGCACAACAAGCTGAGGAGGAGAGAGCCAAATTAGAAGCTGAACAATTAGCAAAGGCTGCTGAAGATACAGAAAGGAGGGAAGGACAGCCAGTTGACGAGCGCACTGTCGAAGAACTTATGGCATCCAGGGCCAATGTTCTCAACCCACCTCCTGCTGTACAACTCAATGTACCCCTAGTCAAATTCGTGACCGGCTGAATGCGGCCGGAATAGCTGCTGCAGGAGCAAGAGGGACTGTTGAGGACACTATTCAACGAGTAGATGCCAATGCTGCTGCTGCATTTGCTAGGCTACCACCCCAGAGTGTAGACTTGGGAGCATTGTTCGTTCAGATGCAGTCGCAAATGGCGACCATGTATCAGTTCCAGCAGGAGGACAAAAGAATCATAATGTCTCTACTGCGGGACAGAGACCAACTGGGGTCTCAAACCACTGGTGGTGGTGGCAGAGGGCCTAGTAAGCCCAAGCTGTAACCTCCCCAGGACTATGATCCTGAGGGAAACAGAAAATATTACCTGATCAAGTTTCTCGCGGATGTTGAGCAGTGGCTGGAGAACTACCCAGAATTGCAAGATTACGAGAAGGTCAGGCACACCGGTGCGCTACTGAAAGGCAGTGCCGCAGACTGGTGGCTTTACTGGAAGGAAGAGCGTAAGGCTCGGCAACTCGGTGACCCTACGTGGGTAGAGTTTGTCGAGAAGTTGCATGAGAAGTTTGATGTCATCAACCAGCAGGAGAAAGCTATCTATGCGATGATCCCCCTGACACTGAAGCGGACCACTTCAGTTGCTGAGTTTGCTCAAAAGTTCCAGGAGAACATGATGAAACAGCCAGACTTGCCAGAACGGTATAGGATAGCATACTTCAGGTATGGCTTGAAATCCGAGGTCTCTGGTCATTTTGCTGAGAAAAAGTATGAGAAACTGGCTGACTTGATCCAGGATGCTGACGCCTGGGATCAGCAGCAATTCAATCACAAGCTCCATAGTAACGCTTTGGTGTCTAAGATTGTCAAAAAGCCCCACGGTTCCTACAATGCAATTGAAGGAGACCAGGCTGAGGATGATCAGGGTGATGAATACGAGTATGAGTATAATGCTATACAGTCTAGAGGTAGAGGTGGTTTCTCTCGAGGCGACTATGGAAGAGGTGGTGGTAGGACTAAGCCGAGACCAGCCTCATCAAAATCGATTTGCTACCATTGTCAGCAGTTGGGCCACTACAGAGAACATTGTCCAGTCAAGCACCTTCCGAAAGTCGAGAGAAAAGACCAGCCTTTAAAAGACAGCAACAGTCAGTAATCCAGTCTACTGACTGTGAGGATGCTAGAGATAGTGAGTCGTCACTAGCTGCCCTCGTAGCAGGTATTATGGGTCCTGCTGAACTGGATTCACTATGCATGCCTGACAACCTGATAAAGGAGACCATCAGCAATATAGACGTCCAGAGAGTGCACACTCTGGATGCTCTTGTTCCACCTGATGTCCAATATTTCTTTGCTTAAGTCAGGAGAAGAATGCGAAAGTTAGGAAAAGACAGTTCCCCGTATCCTACTGCATTGCATGATTGCAGGTAGGAAGGTGAGGGCATTTGTTGACGGAGGGGCGTCACATACTTTTATCTACAAGGACTTAGTTAAGCGGCTAAGGCTGCCTACTGTCACCCAAGGGAATAGAAAAATATTCCTTGGAGATGCCTCAAGTATCCCGGGAGGAGTTATAACCAAGCCTATTGAGGTCCAGTTAGGTTCTGGCATTGCAGTTCTAACTGAAACGCTTACGTTTGAGGTACTCAACACTGGCTTTTATGATCTCGTGCTAGGCAGGTCCTGGCTTAATAGACATCAAGCTGAAGTGTGGTGGAGCAGAGGTACAATTAAAGTGAGAGGAGCCAGTGATGGGCAGACTAACTTGACACCCACCAGTGCTCTTCCTCTTGTCCTGTGTGGATGGCAACTGAAGGAAAAGAAGAGGCTTCCAGAAGGATGCAAGTTGCTGAATGCAATGGAGTTTGTCAAAAGCTGGAACCAGAAGGAAGACAGAATGTTTTGTCTGCTGCTAAGAGAGGTATCTCCTCAACCTGAAGAAGTGGTGGAGAAAAAGGTAAGCCCTTTGGAGCACCCTACTCCTGCAAAAATTGTTGCTCAGTACACGGATGTGTTTAATATGCCTCCAGGACTACTCCCTAAGAGAGAGGTAGATCATAGGATTGATTTACTACCTGGGAGTCAGCAACCCTGGCAACGCATTTATGGCTTGTCTTATGTGGAGAGCGAGGAGTTGAAAACACAGATTGCTGAGCTGGAGGAAAATGGTTGTATTCCCCCCAGTAAATCACCTTACGGCGCACCCATCCTATTTGTTAAGAAAAAGGATGGCAGTATGCGGATGTGTGTGGATAACAGAGCTCTGAACAGAATAACAGTAAAGAACAAGTATGCTTTACCCAAAATCGAGGACTTGCTTGATACCCTGTCTGGTGCTAAGGTGTACAGTAAGATAGATCTCAAGAGTGGTTATCATCAAATCATAATTGCTGAGGGGGATGAACACAAGACTGCCTTCCGCACACGTTATAGACACTATGAGTTCAACGTGATGCCATTTGGACTGACTAATGCTCCTGCTACCTTCATGGGTGCTATGAATGACATTTTCAGACCTTATTTGGATAAGTTTGTGCAAGTTTTCCTGGATGATATTTTAATTTTCTCTAAAGATGAAGCTCAGCACACTGAACACTTAAAAACAGTCCTGGACACTCTACGGAAAAATCACTTATATGCTAAAATGAGCAAGTGTGATTTCTTTAAGGAAAGTATTGAATTCTTAGGCCACGTTGTCAGTAAAGAGGGCATCAGTGTGGATCCTAAGAAAGTCCAGACCATAAGGGACTGGCCAGTACCACAGTCTGTCTCTGAAGTTAGATCCTTCCTCGGGTTGGCTAACTACTATAAGAGATTTATTGAGAATTATTCCACAAAGGCCAGTAAACTGACTGACCTTACTAAGAAAAACATAGGGTATGTATGGGGGGAAGAGCAGCAGGCTGCCTTCTAGACCCTTAAAGATGCTCTTTGTTCTGCCCCGGTGCTAGCCGTGTACGACCCCAGCAAACCGGTGCAGGTGGTCACTGATGCCTCTGACTTTGCCATGGGTGCTATTTTGTTGCAGCCTGCTGACAAAACCACAAAGGATGGTAAGGTACGGCAAGAGTGGCATCCTGTGTTGTATGAGTCTATGAAATTTAATCCAGCGGAGATTAAGTACTCAGTGCATGACAAAGAGCTGCTAGCTATCATTCATGTGCTCAAACAGTGGAGAGCATACTTACATGGTAAAGCTTTTAAGGTGATTACAAATCATATAGCTCTGACTCACTTTCAGAAGAAATCCAAGCTGTCGAGGAGGGAGAACCGCTGGAGCCAGATGCTAGAGCAGTTTCAAGTCCAGATCGACTACAAACCAGGGAAGTTGAATCCTGCTGATGTACTCTCTAGAAGACCTGACTTGCAAGAAAGAAACTTTAGTCAGCATGCTGTAGATAAAGTCCTGTGTGAACTCACTTCACTAAAGGTGAAAAAGTCCTTCCTTGAACAACTTAAGAAAGCCTACCTTACTGACCCAACATTTGAGCCCAGCCCCACTACTGGTATGTGTCGTGCTACTGCACTCGGGTATAAGCTTAAGGGAGGGGTGTGGGTGACTGAAACCACTTCAGGCAGGCTGAAGCTGGTCATTCTTAATAACGTGAAAATAAGGTCCCTTTTATTGAGTCAAGCACATGACAATTTACTGGGTGGGCATTTGGGGCAGGCCAAAACTGTTGGCAAACTGGCAAAACATTATCATTGGGAGGGATTACCTCGGGAGGTCTTGAAATACGTTAAGTCATGTGACCAGTGTCAAAAGAATAAATCTAGGCACTCACTACCGGGGGGTCTCTTACAACCGCTGCCCATCCCAGCTGGCCGCTGGGAAACAATATCCCTGGACTGGGTGGTCACACTGCCACGAACTGCCAATGGGCATGATTCGATACAGGTAGTCGTGGATAAACTGACAAAAATGGTCATTTTCATCCCCACAACAGTCAAAGTAACTGCACTCGAAACTACGAGACAGTTCTACAACCATGTAGTATGCCAACATGGGCCCCCCTCTAATATAATCTCAGACAGAGACTCAAAAAGTTTACCTCTAAATTCTGGAGAGCTTTAATGGGGTTCATGGGAGTAAGCAGTTGCTCAGCACAGCAAACCACCCTCAGACTGATGGGCAGACTGAAAGAACTAACCGAGTTCTGCAAGAGGTACTGAGAGCCTATATTAACCAAAAATAAGATAATTGGGATGACCTGTTACCTGTAGTGATTTGAGTTATTATATATTAGTTCGCATATATTTTAATGTTTTCAAATATATTTGGAGTAGTATTGTGTGGAGTCAAGTGTGAATAGGTACTCTAGTAACTTGGTTCATGTCCTTTGAACCTTCCAAGGCATTTTCGAAGTTAGAGGAAAGACCTAGAAGAACTCCATGTGGCAAAAGTCAGATGTGCCATTTTTAGGTCAAAAGGACATGTGTACATTATTCTAGAAAGAGGTGGCAAGTTTTGGGATGTGTTGGGTGCCAACACATCAACATACACCTTCCTAGAAATTACTTATGTAGCAAGTATATAAACAAGAGCTAGAACATAGAAAGACATTCCAGAATCACTCTTGTACTTGCCAAAATCCAGAAATATATTAACTTTCAAGAAGCCATCTCTCTTTCAAGAAGCTACCACTTGTGTTCAAAGATCCTTGTCTTGAATAGATAAAGTATTCTGTTTTACTAAGTACTTTATCTATCTGTTTCACTACAGTGGTATCGGAGCTAGGCACTTTGGTAGCACAAGAAGATGGCCGATCCTCAAGACCAACAGCAAGCTTTCGAAGGAAGCCCTTCCTCTCCAAGACACCCTCCTCCAGCGCCGATGGGAGAGCCCACTCAAGAAAATCTGCAACAACAAGAAGCACCACAAGGAGGAGCACACCCTCCTCCAGCGTCGATGGGAGAGCCTACTCAAGGAAATCTGCAACAACAAGAAGCACCACAAGGAGGAGCACCGTCAAATCCCGTGGCAGCCGCTATAGCAAAGTTGACCCCACCACAAGGAGTTCCCGCAAATGAGTGGGCAGCCTTCCTAATGACCGTCCACAACCAAGTGGGCTTGGCCACCTATGAAGCAACCGTGCAAGCGTCAAGAGAAGCTATGGCTGCCATGGTTGCCCCTATTGCGAGCAATGCTCAAAATCCAGCCCCGGCTCAAGCGCCTCCACAAGAGCCAACGAGAGCAAGGAAACTCATCAAGCCCGGCAAACCCGACACTTTCAACCCCGGGAAAGGTGCCAACCTGAATTTATGGCTCTACCAAGTGGAGACGTACCTCGCGTTCCTTGAAGTACCCGAGGAGGACTACGTTCCCTTTGCCGTTACCTTACTTAGAGGAGCAGCAACATCATGGTGGCGTAACTATCAAGCGGCTATATATCAAGCTATGGCGCACCCCATGCTCGGCCAAGAGCCCCCACCATCATATGCAAGATGGGCAGATTTTCGTGAGGCCCTCAAGAAGCAATTCATGCCCATCAATGCGGAGAAGATTGCCCGAGGAAAGCTCCACCATCTCAAGCAAACGACGTCCGTTCAAGAGTATACATCCAGATTTCACGCCCTCACTCTTGAGATCCCCAACATGTCTCTCGAGGAGAAGATTGACCGTTACATCTTTGGCCTCAAACCCAAGGTGGCAAAGGAAGTGGAGTTACGCGACTTGACGGACTTCTCAAAGATCATTGAAGTGGCCCAAAAGGTGGATACCTTGGATTTCAAGCACTCCGTGCCTTCATCTTCACGGGTACCGACGACGCGGGTGTACGCAGCCCCTTCCACATCCGAATCTGGACCCACACCCATGGAAATCGGAGTTATTAAAAGGGACCCCGCGGCTGCCCGGAAGAGTGGAAGACCCTCCAATGACACTTATGATGCAAGAAACCAGCAAGGAGTGAAAGCAAGACTCTCCCCGGCTGAAAAAGAAGCTCTCATGACGGCTGGACTATGCTTCTATTGCAAGGAAAAGGGCCATCGTGCACTTTCATGCCCCAAAAAGTTGTCAAAAAACGGACAGCGCCGGTAGGCCAGGAGCCTACCACCCCAAGACCCACTTCACGAGAAGGCAACACGCCAAGTGAGGTGGAGACCCCCGTTGAAGACGACGTTCCAGCCCCAATGAGTTTGAGAGGTTACCTTGGAGGAGAGAAGGTCCACATCTTGGTGGATAGCGGAGCTCAAGGCAACTTCATTGCTGCAGATTTTGCCACCAAGCACGGTATTACTATGCGAACTCTTGACCACGACGAGGAGATTATGATGCCCGATGGATTCTCCTATACTACCCCTTCCAAGAAGACGTACCCCTTGGCACTCTCTATCAAGTCCTTCAAGGATAGAGTAGTGTTCTCCCCCATGCAATTGGGCAAGTACGACGTCATCCTAGGGACGCCTTGGTTGACCAAGCACAACCCCCAAGTTGATTGGAGGACCGGTACTATCAAGATCAAGAATGACATCACTTCAAGAATCTGTATTTTGCGCGCAATCCAGAATATCCAGACCCAAGACATCCAGAAGCCGGCACACGAGATACTATTGTCCGCCCTCCAACTCAAGAGACTTGTGAGGAAGGGACACGAGCTTCTTTTGGCCTTGATCACGCCAAAAGACATCAAGAAAGACATCGAGAGTCAAGAAGGCAGCCCCGTTCCCAAGGAGATACAAGAAGTCTTTGAGGACTACAAAGAAGTGTTCTCCCCGGAATTGCCCAAGGGCCTACCCCCCAAAAGATTCGTAGACCACAAGATAGAGTTGGAGCCCGGAAGCAAGCCCATCTCTCGGCCTACGTTCAAAATGTCATACACGGAGCTAGACGAAGTCAAGAAGCAAATCAAGGAGCTACTGGAGCATGGCTTCATTCGACCTAGCAAGTCGCCATTTGGAGCCCCGGTGCTATTTGTCAAGAAGAAAGATGGTACCTTGAGGATGTGTGTGGACTATCGCGCCCTCAACAAGATCACCATCAAGAATCGATACCCGCTGCCGCGCATGGATGAGCTCATGGACCGGCTGGTTGGAGCCAAGTACTTCACGAAGATTGACTTACGGAGCGGCTACCACCAGATTCGCATCGCAGAACCGGACATAGAGAAGACGGCATTCAGGACAAGATATGGACATTTTGAGTTCATGGTCCTGCCATTTGGACTCACCAACGCGCCAGCAACTTTCATGACTATGATGAACACCATATTTCAGCCCATGTTGGACAGATTTGTGGTGGTATTCATCGATGACATCCTTATCTACAGCAAGACCCTTGAAGAGCATGCGAGACACTTGAAAGAAGTCCTTGAAGTATTGAAGCAAAACAAGCTGTTTGCGAAGGAGTCAAAATGCGAGTTTGCCAAACAAGAAGTGGAGTTCCTAGGTCTCCACGTGACTGCTGATGGCATCAAGATAGACCCCAAGAAGACCACGGTGGTGGAGGAATGGCCAACCCCCACGACCAAGAAAGAACTCCAGTCATTCTTGGGATTTGCCAATTGGTACAGAAAATTCATCCAAGGCTTCTCGCACATAGCAGCCCCCCTGACAGATCTACTCAAGAAGGACAGGCTATATACATGGACCGAGAAAGAGGAAGAGGCATTTCAAGAGTTAAAGCGAAGATTGACCACATCCCCGGTGCTCACACTCCCAAGTCCAAACCCAGATTGGCCCTTCCACGTCATCACCGATGCATCTTCCTATGCAATAGGAGCAATCCTGCTTCAAGACCAAGGCAAGGGACTGCAGCCCATCGCCTACGAGTCAAGGAAGCTAAATCCAGCCGAGCAAAATTATACAACCACGGAGCGAGAGGCATTGGCGATTGTACATGCCTTGAAGGTTTGGCGCTGCTACGTTGAAGGACGCAAAGTACTGGTCACCACGGACCACGAGGCGTTAAAGCACCTCCAGACGCAGCCGTATCTCTCAAGGAGACAAGCAAGATGGAGCGGATACTTGCAACAATACAACATCACGATTCAGTACCAGCCCGGCAAGACAAACCCGGCTGACCCCCTCTCAAGACTGCAATTAAATGCAGTGATGGTATCCCTGAAGACAGATCTGGAAGCTCGATTTTCAGCCGCCTATGAAAGAGACCCTTACTACAAGAACGGAGAAGCAGCCTTGGACCCATGCAAGAAGCAAGAAGGCAATTATTGGGTGAGGCAAGATACGGGCCAGAGATGTGTTCCTAATGACTTAGACCTCCGGCTCTTGCTTCTACGAGAAGCACACGACAACCCTCTTGGAGGACACTTTGGAATCCTAAGGACCACGGGCGTTCTAGCTAGGACTTATTGTTGGCCAGGCATGTCTAAGCAAGTCAAGGAGTACTGCAGGAGCTGTGACACATGCCAAAGAATCAAGCCATCATCGCAAAAGGCGGGAGGACTCCTCCAACCACTACCAATCCCCGAAAGACAATGGACGGACATCTCAATGGACCTTATCGTGGACTTGCCCGTGACACCTCGAGGCCATAATGCAATACTCACGGTGGTGGACAGACTTACCAAGATGGCTCATTTTATTCCCACGACGACTAAGGCTACAGCACCACAACTTGCAAGACTCATCTTTGACAACATCTTCCGACTCCATGGACTACCATCAAGAATTGTGTCAGATAGAGATCCAAGATTCACAAGCCATTTCTGGAAAAATCTCTTCAAGAACTTGGGTACATCGCTGGATATGTCTACTGCCTACCACCCACAATCAGATGGGCAAACCGAGCGTATGAATCGTACCCTAAAGACCTCTCTAAAGGCCTACGTGTCTACCCTCGAGCAAGACTGGGACATGTACTTGACCCCCCTCGAGTTTGCCTACAACAACACTACGCAGGCCTCTACCCAAGAGTCCCCATTCTTCCTCAACTATGGCTTCCATCCGACCACGCCACTGAGCTTCACGGCTGGCCATGATGAAGTACCTGCAGCCACAGATTTTATGGAGACATTAGAAGCAGCCCTTACAGCAGCGAAGAAAGCTCTACAACACGCGCAAGATGCTCAAGCAAGAGTGGCGAACAGATCCAGAAGAGAAATTACGTACAGAGTGGGTGACAACGTGTTACTATCATCCAAGAACATTTCCCTGAACAACAGGCCTGCCGGCAGCAAGTTCTCTCCCAAGTATTTGGGACCCTTCAAGATTATCCAGCAAGTCAACCCCGTTGCTTTCAAGCTAGAACTTCCCCAGACTATGCACATCGACCCCGTATTCCACGCTTCCCTCTTCAAGCCATATGTGCAACCCGACAACAAGTTCCCAGGACGTGTGACAACCCCACCAGCCCCAACAATAGTGGATGATCATTTGGAGTACGAAGTGGAAGACATAGTGGCTATGAGAAATTTCAGGAGACAGCAGCAATACTTGATCAAGTGGAAAGGATATCCAGATTCGGAGAATAGTTGGGTGGCGGCGCACTACCTTGACAAAGTTCAGAGAAAGTTGAAGCGCTTCCATGCCGCCAACCCCCATCTTGGACCAGCCCCAAGTCTCTCTACTAGAAGCCCGAAGACTTCAGGGAGGCAGCCTGCCACCATCAAGAAGCAGCAGAAGACCCCTTGGAGGCAGCCTGCAAGAACAAGAAAGAGGAAAAATTGACATTAGACACTCTTCTCTTCTCGCAGTTTCTGGACAGAAAACTAAAACTGCTACTGGTAATAGGTCTCTGCATAATAAATTCTGAAAATTTACCTGGCTGTAGTCCATGAGTAGCCGGTCATTTAGAGTCCAAGTTTGCTCAATTTGGAGCACTGGTGAGAGAGATATGATGCTCTAAGTAGAAGGGGGTCAGGCTGCTGGCATTGTTAGGACAGAATATGCCTTCTGACATTGTGCCTTCCCCTGAACTTGGAATGCTCTGAAACTCAAGACTCTGGTAGAACATCTTACAGCGCCCAGTTTGAGACTTAGTTTGCAGAATTTGGAGAAGTATAGAAGGACTTATGATTTTCAGAAGTTTCTGCACAGATTTGGAGGAGTGCCTACTCTCTCAGCTCTCAACGACACTCCAGAAATGAGAATGCTCTCAAATTTGGTGACCCGGTAGAGTTCTCCGACGCGGTCCGTCTGGCACTCGAATTTTCAGATTTGGAGCAGTTCTGTGGCCGCTATGAATTTTTGAATTCGTGGCAGATTCTGGGCCAACTTGTACAATTTTCTTTATCATTAAGGAGTAGGCTAGCCAATAAGGTCACACCACCTACGACCTTGCCTAGTCTACCTTACATGTGTAGCACCTGACTTGGCGCCTTTGACTAGTCCTCTTCACATGTGTGGCATCTGACTTGAAACTGTTGACTAGTTTGCTCCACATGTGTAAGACCTGACTTGACGCGCCGAGACGTCGCTTTTTCTATCGGGGGGGTGATGTAGTGATTTGAGTTATTATATATTAGTTTGCATATATTTTAATGTTTTCAAATATATTTGGAGTAGTATTGTGTGGAGTCAAGTGTGAATAGGTACTCTAGTAACTTGGTTCATGTCCTTTGAACCTTCCAAGGCATTTTCGAAGTTAGAGGAAAGACCTAGAAGAACTCCATGTGGCAAAAGTCAGATGTGCCATTTTTAGGTCAAAAGGACATGTGTACATTATTCTAGAAAGAGGTGGCAAGTTTTGGGATGTGTTGGGTGCCAACACATCAACATACACCTTCCTAGAAATTACTTATGTAGCAAGTATATAAACAAGAGCTAGAACATAGAAAGACATTCCAGAATCACTCTTGTACTTGCCAAAATCCAGAAATATATTAACTTTCAAGAAGCCATCTCTCTTTCAAGAAGCTACCACTTGTGTTCAAAGATCCTTGTCTTGAATAGATAAAGTATTCTGTTTTACTAAGTACTTTATCTATCTGTTTCACTACATTACCCCAAATCCAGTTTGCGATCAACAGTGCGGTGCACGCGTCAACGGGCAAGATTCCTTTTGAACTAAGCCTGGGTAGAGTCCCTAAGTCTCCTTTAGATGTCCTAGGGGAGTCTTTAACTCACCCTAAAGGGATAGACAATTCGATCTCCCTCCAGTTAACTCAGGAGTTTGCTGACACCCTGTCAGAAGTACAGCACAACCTGCACAAAGCCCAAGAAAACCAACAAAAGTACGCTAATCAGTACCGTCGAGAACTGACATTTTCTAAGGGCGATTTGGTCAAAATATATTCTCAGCACCTGTACCACCCTGGTGTGGTCAAGAAAAAGCTTGGTCCTGTCTGGGTCGGTCCATATTCGGTGGTGCGTCGTGTCGGTCAGAACGCTTACAAACTATACATGTCAGCAGAATACAAGGATCACCCAGTCTTTAACGTTTCCTTCCTTGAACCATACAACAAAGGGGACACACTGTTCACAGGTCGGTTACCTGTCCAACCGGGATCGGTCCCCGCTGTCCGGGACGGTGACCCTGAGGAATATGAGGTTGAGGAGATTTTAGACGCGCGCTCGATCCGTCGATCGTCTAAATATGTCATGAAGTACCTCATTCGATGGAAGGGTTACGATGCCTGTGGGGACACTTGGGAATTTAAGGACCATTTGACCAATGCCAAAGGGGCGTTGAAACGGTTCCACCTTCGGGCGATTGGAGCCCCTCCATAATTGTTAATTTCAGTTGACACGGGAAGGGGACAGGCGGTCCTGTCTCCATTTAACTTGGAGGGGAAAATATATGACAGTTAGTGTGCGAGAGCGAAAAAGGGACAGTTATGTGAACCCTAAGTGTCCGCAAAGTAACAGATGGGACGGTTATGTGAATCCTAAGTATCAGCATAGTGACATAGGGGACGGCCTGGCCCACATAAAGCACCTATAGCTGAAGGAATAAGGGCCTCGCAAAGCAATACATCACTTAACACACCTGAAAACACATTCATACGTTTATGTCTAGCGCACCGCAACTACGTCAACTCCTAGCAATCACCCTGTAAGGTAAACAGGAACAAATACACCATACTAATACGAACCTACTCCCTTCCTGCAACTCCTATGACAAAGGTCGATATCCTACTAACTCGTGCCCTGGTTACATGTGCAGAATGGCTCCACCACACAAAAGGAGGACAGAAAGCGCAAGGCACAAGAAACCAGGAGGACAATGGAGCAATACCAGAAGGAGCTGGCGAGAACGTCCCTCACCAGGAGAGAACAAGAAAGGGTCCGCAAACAACAAGAGGCGACAGAAGAAGCACAGAGGAAGAAGGATCAGGAAGCGGAATACCTCAGGAAAGCTGAGGAGGAGAGACAGAAGAAACAACAAGAAGAAGCGGCAGCGGCAGAGGAGGAGAGAAGGAAAAAGGCTGAAGCGGAGAGGCAGAAGAGCTTGGCCACTCACAAGTATACTGTGGTGGGTGGCCAAAACTTTGATAACCTGAAGGAAGCATTGCTGGCAGCCCAGGAGAACAACAAGCTGGAACAGACAACACTGCTACAGAGGGAAGGAGTTGCAGCACTGGATAGGTACATCGAGACACACACTGGTGTGGTCCTCTACGAAGATTATGCCAAGATGGTGGGCTATACAGCAGAGCAGGCCCGGTACTTTGCAAATGATTCAGAGGACAAGCAGGTCCCAATACCGGGAATAGTGGGAGATCAGAGACTCATCAGGATGGTGAGCATGCCGCTCGATAGCTTTAAGGATACAGTATTCTACCTCACACTACTGCCAGCTTACAATGAGGTTGAGAGAAGGAGCTGGAAGTACTTGGCCAGGGAAGCAGGACAGCAGATGTTCTCTCCCCACTGGTTCCCGTGTAAACTGAGGAAGGGGGAGCATGGACCCCAGTACTACCAGCAGCCAACAGATTGGAGGTGGATGACCGTCACAAACAAGAAGCAGGAGTGTGACCGAGCCCAACCGGATGACTTCCACTATGGCCTAGACGGCTATCTCATCCTACCACCTCACATTGCCCCTTGGGACCCCAGGCTGAATGGCTGCCTGAGCAATATGAATCCAGAGACCAAAGAGCACAGGAGAAGGGGGAGAGACTACTTCTCTAAGGGAAAGCATGTCTTTGTCAAATGGGCGAAGAATACAGGCCGGATAGATACCAGCAGGCTGAAGGCCAAGCAACCTCCAGCGCGCCCTAAGAAAGGGAGGTCAATAGACTACTCCATTTCTACCAGGGAGCAAGATGACTTAGTGGACGAGACTCCTACTCTCTCAGAGGAGGAGGATGAGGAGGATGAGAAAGAAGAACAAGGCAGAGGAGAAGCATCAGGAGCAGGTACTCAGGATACCCAGGGTTAGGCAGGGGCACTTCCTAAGGAACCAAGATCAGGTATATGGAACGTGATCTCGGTCATGGAGGCAACTATACCCCGCACTTGCTCCCCCAGCCCACCTGCCCAAGCAGGGGAAGAAGCTGATCTGACTGTACTTGGCCGCAGACACAGGCAGAAATCCCCAGAGGACAGGGGTGCCAGAAGAGGGACACGCGGGGTGGCCAGAGGTATGCCGGCCTCCCCCTCCGCTCAGGGCCATGTACCTCTTGCCAATGTATTTCAGCATCCTACTGGAATACCTGTCTATGTGGGGATCAACACCCAAGTGGGTGAAGAGCAGGCTACCATCCTTCTTTCTCCTCGAGGTCCAACTTTAGAACAAACGGGGTTCTTTAGAAGGCCAGTTGACAGACCTAGAGGGCTGTCCAGATCTAGGTCCAGATCTCAGTCTTCTGATCCTGAAGCCCCAGGAACCACCCCCTAGGTGACAGGCTGAAGAGGTAGTCAGTAGGGGAGGCTGGTCAGGTTCAGTCCCCTTATTTAAAACTTCTGCAGTTTAATGTTGTCGAGGCGACAACAAGTTAAGTTGGAGGGATTGTAATAAATCAGTATATTCGTAGATATAATATTAGTTATTAAAGTTCAGTCTACTGAGCATTAGTTAATAATCAATCTGCTGGACTTCGAATTTAATATCAGTTTAATGACTTAGCCGGAAGCAGCAGGCTGAAGTCAACTTAAGTCAGCTTGCTGACACATTCTTTGACAGTTAGCTGACTTCCGTACTCGGTAGCAGCGAACTGCCTCGATATGCATCTAAGTGTGATATGCTAGATGAATGGCCAGATGACATCCCTATGATGGATGGCGATTCGGGATGATGGGAGATGGCGGTGGATTTGGTTAACCGAGGTCCTACCAACGTGGTTAACTCCCGGGTAGGCGGTGCCATCGCACTGGCCGTTGAACAGTAAACTCATTCCATGTACATATGCTAGGCATTGCTCTCGAGTTCGGCATTCAGAAACGAGGCCAACTCTCTTGTACAGCTTACTGAGAGAGATCTGAATCCAAGGCGAGAAGCCATTGATACGCACTGTCTTCTAACCTTGCATATGTATGAGGTTACTGATTGCATGATTGATGCTAGTCTACTCGCATTTGACTTACGAGTATTGTCCACTGCTAGTGTGTTGAAATGAATCGACTTACCAAATAAGCGAATAACAATTAATAAAGATCTTTATATCAGCAAGTAATCTTTATGGTATTTTTCGTTAACTGGTTAAACGGCAAAGGACAACACACTAGCAGTGAATAATACTCGTAAGTCAAATGCGAGTAAACTAGCATCAATAATGCAAATCAGTAAACTCATACATAAGCAAGGTTAGAAGACAGTGCGTATCAATGGCTTCTCGCCTTGGATTCAGATCTCTCTCAGTAAGCTGTACAAGAGAGTTGGCCTCGTTTCCGAATGCCGAACTCGAGAGCAATGCCTTGCATATGTACATGGAATGAGTTTACTGTTCAACGGTCAGTGCGATGGCACCGCCTACCCGGGAGTTAACCACGTTGGTAGGACCTCGGTTAACCAAATCCACCGCCATCTCCCATCATCCCGAATAGCCATCCATCATAGGGATGTCATCTGGCCATTCATCTAGCATACCACACATCATGCATATCGAGGCAGTTTGCTGCTACCGAGTACGGAAGTCAGCTGGCTGTCAAAGAATGGATCAGCAAGCTGACTTATGTGGACTTCAGCCTGCTGCTTCCGGCTGAGTCATTAAACTGATAATTATGTAAAGTCCAGCAGACTGACTAGCAACTAAAGTTCAGCAGGCTGAACTTAATTAACTATTATATTTAAATGAATATTATATCCACTAATATACTGATTCATTACAATCCCTCCAACATAACTTGTTGTCGCCTCAACGACATTAAACTGCAAAAGCCTTAAATAAAGGAACTGACCTTGACCAGCCTCCTCTACTGACTGTCTTTTCAGCCTGTCACTTTAAGGGGTTGTTCCTGGGGCTTCAGGATCAGGAGACGGAGATCTGGACCTAGATCCGGAGAGCCCTCTAGGTCTGTCAGCTGGCCTTCTAAAGAGCCCTGTTTGCTCTAAAGTTGGACCTCGAGGAGAACGAAGGATGGTAGCCTGCTCTTCAACCACTTGGGTGTTGATCCCCACATAGACAGGCATTCCAGTTGGATGCTGAAATACATTGGCTAGAGGTAGATGCCCTTGAGCGGAGGGGGAGGCCAGTATACCTCTGGCCCACCCGCGTGTCCCTCTTTTGGCACCATTGTCCTCTGGGGATTTTTGCCTGTGTCTGCTGCCCAGTACAGTCAGATCAGCTTCTTCCCCTGCTTGGGCAGGTGGGCTGGGGGAGCGAGCACGGGGTCCAGTTGTCGCCATAACGGGGATCACATTCCAAATACCTGATCGTGGTTCTTTAGGAGGCGCCCCTGCCTGCCCCTGGGTATCCTGAGTACCTGCTGCTGATGCTTCTCCTCTGCCTTGTTCTTCTTCCTCATCCTCCTCATCCTCCTCCTCGGAGAGAGTAGGGGTCTCGTCCACTAAGTCGTCCTGCTCCCTAGTAGACATGGAGTAGTCTACCGACCTCCCTTTCTTAGGGCGCGCTGGAGGTTGCTTGGCCTTCAGCCTACTGATATCTATCCGGCCTGCATTCTTTGCCCATTTGACAAAGGCATGCTTTCCCTTAGAGAAGTACTCTCTTCCCCTCCTCCTATGTTCCTTGGTCTCTGCATTCATATTGCTCAGGCATCCATTCAGCCTGGGGTCCCAAGGGGCAATGTGAGGTGGTAGGATGAGATAGCCGTCTAGGCCATAGTGGAAGTCATCCGGTTGGGCTCGGTCACACTCCTGCTTCTTATTTGTGACGGTCATCCACCTCCAGTCTGTTGGCTGCTGGTAGTACTGGGGTCCGTGCTCAGCCTTCCTCAGTTTACACGGGAACCAGTGGGGAGAGAACATCTGCTGTCCTGCTTCCCTGGCCAAGTACTCCCAGCTCCTTCTCTCAACTTCATTGTAAGCTGGCAGGAGTGTGAGGTAGAATACCGTATCCTTAAAGCTATCGGGCCGCATGCTCACCATCCGGATGAGTCTCTGATCTCCCACTATTCTTGGTATGGGGACCAGCTTGTCCTCTGAATCATCTGCAAGATACCGGGCCTGCTCTGCTGTATAGCCCACCATCTTGGCATAATCTTCGTAGAGGACCACACCAGTGTGTGTCTCGATGTACCTATCC
>WELA01007315.1:433165-452887 GCA_009602735.1 Mesotaenium endlicherianum
TCCTTCAGGTTATCGAAGTTTTGGCCACCCACCATAGTATACCTGTGAGTGGCCAAGCTCTTCTGTCTGTCCGCTTCAATCTTTTTCCTTTTCTCCTCCTCTGCCGCTGCCGCTTCTTCTTGTTGTTTCTTCTGTCTCTCCTCCTCAGCCTTCCTGAGGTTTTCCGCTTCCTGATCCTTCTTCCTCTGTGCCTCTTCTGCCGCCTCTTGTTGTCTGCGGACCCTTTCTTGTTGTCTCCTGGTGAGGGACGTCGCCGCCAGCTCCTTCTGGTATTGCTCCATTGTCCTCCTGGCTTCTTCTGCCTTGCGCTTTCTGTCCTCCTTTTGTGTGGTGGGCGCCATCCTGCACATGTAACCAGGGCACAAGTTAGTAGGATATGGACCTTTGTCATAGGGATTGCAGGAAGTATGTTAGTATTAGTATAGTGGATTTGCTGCTGTTTACCTTACAGGATGATTGCTGAAAATTGACGTAGTTGCGATGCGCTAAACATAAATGTATGATTGTGTTTTAGGGTGAGTTAAGTGATGTAGTGTTGTGCGAGGCCCTTTTTCCTTCAGCTCAAGGTGCTTTATGTGGGCCAGGCTGTTTCCTCTGTCATTATGCTGACACTTAGGATTCACGTAACTGTCCCTTTATCGCTCTTGCTCACTAACTGTCATATATTTTCCCCTCCAACTTTCAATGGAGACAGGACCGCCTGTCACCTTCCCGTGTCAACTGAAATGACAGTTATGAAGGGACTCCAGCGGCCCGAAGGTGGAACCGTTTCAACGTCCCTTTGGCATTGGTTAAGTGGTCCTTAAATTCCCAAGTGTCCGCAGAGGCATCGTAACCCTTCCATCAAATGAGGTATTTCATGACGTATTTAGATGATCGACGGACCGAGCGAGCGTCTAAAATCTCATCAACCTCATATTCCTCAGGGTCGCCGTCCCGGACAGCGGGGACCGGTCCCGGTTGGACAGGTAACCGACCTGTGAACAGTGTATCACCTGTGATGTATGCTTCCAGGAAGGAGACATTAAAGACCAGGTGACCCTTATATTCAGCTGACATGTTCAGTTTGTAAGCATTCTGACCGATACGATGTACCACCGAATATGGACCGACCCAGACAGGGCCAAGCTTTTTCTTGACCACACCAGGGAGGTACAGGTGCTAAGAATGCAGTTTGACTAAATCCCCCTTGAAAAATGTCAGTTCCCGACGGTGTTGATTAGCGTAGTTTTGTTGGTTTTCTTGGACCTTGTGCAGGTTTCGTTGGACTTCTGAGAGGGTGTCAGCAAACTCCTGAGTTAACTGGACAGAGACCGGGTTGTCAATCCCTTCAGGGCAAGTTAAAGATTCCCCCAGTACATCTAAAGGTGATTTAGGAACTCTACCCAGGCTGAGTTCAAAAGGAGTCTTGCCCGTTGACGTGTGCACCGCACTGTTGACCGCAAATTGAATTTGAGGCAACAGGTCATCCCAATTATCTTATTTTTGGTTAATATATGCTCTGAGCACCTCCTGCAGAACTCGGTTAGTTCTTTCAGTTTGCCCATCAGTCTGAGGGTGGTTTGCTGTGCTGAGCATCTGTTTGACCCCCATTAACCCCATTAAAGCTCTAGAGAACTTGGAGGTGAATTTTGAGTCTCTGTCTGAGATGATATTAGAAGGGAGTCCATGTTGGCATACTACATGGTTGTAGAACTGTCTCGCTGTTTCGAGTGCAGTCACTTTGACAGTTTTAGGGATATAATGACCATTTTTGTCAGTCTATCCACGACTACCAGTATTGAATCATGCCCATTGGCAATTCTTGGTAGTGAGACCACCCAGTCCATGGATATAGTTTCCTAGCGTCCAGTTGGGATGGGCAGCGGTTGCAAGAAACCTGCGGGTGGTGTGTGTCGAGACATATTTCTCTGACACTGGTCACAAGACTTGACATATTTCAAGACCTCCCGTGGTAACCCTTCCCAATGATAATGTTTTGACAGTTTGCCAACAGTTTTGGCCTGCCCCAAATGTCCACCCAGAAGACTGTCATGCGCTTGACTCAGAAAGAGAGACCTTATTTCCAAGTTATTAGGAATGACCAGCTTCAGCCTGCCTGAAGTGGTTTCAGTCACCCAGACCCCTCCCTTAAGCTTATACCCGAGTGCAGTAGCACGACACACATTAGTAGTGGGGCTGGGCTCAAATGTTGGGTCAGAAAGGTAGGCTTTCCTAAGTTGTTCAAGGAAGGACTTTTTCACCTTTAGTGAAGTGAGTGCACACAGGACTTTATCCACAGCATGCTGACTAAAGTTCCTTTCTTGCAAGTCAGGTCTTCTAGAGAGTGCATCAGCAGGATTTAACTTCCTTGGTTTGTAGTCGATCTGGACTTGGAACTGCTCCAGCATCTGGCGCCAGCAGTTCTCCCTCCTCGACAACTTGGACTTCTTCTGAAAGTGGGTCAGAGCTAGATGATCCGTAATCACCTTAAAAGCTTTGCCATGTAAGTATGCTCTCCACTGTTTGAGTACATGAATGATAGCTAGCAGCTCTTTGCCATGCACTGAGTAATTAATCTCCGCTGGATTAAATTTCATAAACTCGTACAACACAGGATGCCACTCCTGCCGTACCTTACCATCCTTTGTGGTTTTGTCAGCAGGCTGCAACAAAATAGCACCCATGGCAAAGTCAGAGGCATCAGTAACCACCTGCACCGGTTTGCTGGGGTCATACACGGCTAGCACTGGGGCAGAACAAAGGGCATCTTTAAGGGTCTGGAAGGCAGCCTGCTGCTCTTCCCCCCACACATACCCGATGTCTTTCTTAGTAAGGTCAGTCAGTTTACTGGCCTTTGTGGAATAATTCTCAATAAATCTCCTATAGTAGTTAGCCAACCCGAGGAAGGATCTAACTTCAGAGACAGACTGTGGTACTGGCCAGTCCCTTATGGTCTGGACTTTCTTAGGATCCACACTGATGCCCTCTTTACTGACAACGTGGCCTAAGAATTCAATACTTTCCTTAAAGAAATCACACTTGCTCATTTTAGCATACAAGTGATTTTTCCGCAGAGTGTCCAGAACTTTCTTTAAGTGTTCAGTGTGCTGAGCTTCATCTTTAGAGAAAATTAAAACATCATCCAGGAACACTTGCACAAACTTATCCAAATAAGGTCTGAAAATGTTATTCATAGCACCCATGAAGGTAGCAGGAGCATTAGTCAGTCCAAATGGCATCACGTTGAACTCATAGTGTCTATAACGTGTGCGGAAAGCAGTCTTGTGTTCATCCCCCTCAGCAATTCTGATTTGATGATAACCACTCTTGAGATCTATCTTACTGAACACCTTAGCGCCAGACAGGGTATCAAGCAAGTCCTCGATTCTGGGTAAAGCATACTTGTTCTTTACTGTAATTCTGTTCAGGGCTCTGTAATCCNACTCTGTAATCCACAGACATCCGCATACTGCCATCCTTTTTCTTAACAAATAGGATGGGAGCGCCGTACGGTGATTTACTGGGAGAAATATAACCATTTTCCTCAAGCTCTGCAATCTGTGTTTTCAACTCCTCGCTCTCCAAATAAGACAAGCCATAAGTGCGTTGCCAGGGTGGCTGGCTACCAGGTAATAGATCAATCCTATGATCTACTTCCCTTTTAGGGGGTAGTCCTGGAGGCATGTTAAACACATCAGTGTACTGAGCAACAATTTTTGCAGCAGTAGGGTGCTCCGGAGGGCTTACCTTTTTCTCAACCACTTCTTCAGGTTGAGGAGGTACCTCTCTTAGCAGCAGACAGAACATTCTGTCTTCCTTCTGGTTCCAGCTTTTGACGAACTCCATTGCATTCAGCAACTTGCATCCTTCTGGAAGCCTCTTCTTTTCCTTCATTTGCCATCCACACAGGACAAGAGGAAGAGCACTGGTGGGTGCCAAGTCAGTCTGCCCATCACTGGCTCCTCTCACTTTAACTGTACCTCTGCTCCAACACACTTCAGCTTGATGTCTATTAAGCCAGGACCTGCCTAGCACGAGATCATAAAAGCCAGTGTTGAGTACCTCAAATGTAAGCGTTTCAGTTAGAACTGCAATGCCAGAACCTAACTGGACCTCAATAGGCTTGGTTATAACTCCTCCCGGGATACTTGAGGCATCTCCAAGGAATATTTTTCTATTCCCTTGGGTGACAGTAGGCAGCCTTAGCCGCTTAACTAAGTCCTTGTGGATAAAAGTATGTGACGCCCCTCCGTCAACAAATGCCCTCACCTTCCTACCTGCAATCATGCAATGCAGTAGGATAGGGGGGACTGTCTTTTCCTGACTTTCGCATTGTTCTCCTGACGTAGCAAAGAAATGTTGGACATCAGGTGGAACAAGAGCATCCAGAGTGTGCACTCTCTGGACGTCTATATTGCTGATGGTCTCCTTTTTCTGGTCGTCAGGCATGCATGGTGAATCCAGTTCAGCAGGACCCATAATACCTGCTACGAGAGCAGCTAGTGACGACTCACTATCTCTAGCATCCTCACAGTCAGTAGACTGGATTACTGACTGTTGCTGTCTTCTAAAGGCTGGTCTTTTCTCTTGACCTTGGGCAGGTGCTTGACTGGACACTGTTCTCTGTAGTGGCCTTTCTGCTGACAATGGTAGCAACTGGATTTTGCTGAGGCTGGTCTTGGCTTTGTCCTACCATCACCCCTTCCATAGCCACCTCGAGAGGAACCACCTCTACCTCTAGACTGAATAGCATTGTACTCATACTCATATTCATCACCCTGATTATCCTCAGCCTGGTCTCCTTCAACTGCATTGTAAGAACCGTGGGGCTTTCTGACAATCTTAGACACCAAAGCGTTATCTAGCGCTCGTGATTGAATTGCTGCTGATCCCAGGCGTCAGCATCCTGGATCAAGTCAGCCAGTTTCTCATACTTTTTCTCAGCAAAATGACCAGAGACCTCGGATTTCAAGCTATACCTGAAGTATGCTATCCTATACCGTTCTGGCAAATCAGGCTGCTTCATCATGTTCTCTTGGAACTTTTGAGCAAACTCAGCAACTGAAGTGGTCTGCTTCAGTGTCAGGGAGATCATCGCATAGATAGCTTTCTCCTGCTGGTTGATGACATCAAACTTCTCATGCAACTTCTCGACAAACTCTACCCACGTAGGGTCACCGAGTTGCCGAGCCTTACGCTCTTCCTTCCAGTAAAGCCACCAGTCTGCGGCACTGCCTTTCAGTAGCGCACCGGTGTGCCTGACCTTCTCGTAATCTTGCAGTTCTGGGTAGTTCTCCAGCCACTGCTCAACATCCGCGAGAAACTTGATCAGGTAATATTTTCTGTTTCCCTCAGGATCATATTCCTGAGGAGGTTTCGGCTTAGGCTGACTAGGCCCTCGGCCACCACCACTAGTGGTTTGAGACCCCAGTTGGTCTCTGTCCCGCAGTAGGGACATTATGATTCTTTTGTCCTCCTGCCGAGACTGATACATGGTCGCCATTTGCGACTGCATCTGAACGAGCAATGCTCCCAAGTCTACACTCTGGGGTGGTAGATTAGCAAATGCACCAGCAGCATTGGCATCTACTCGCTGAGTAGTGTCCTCAACAATCCCTCTCGCTCCTGCAGCAGCAATTCCTGTCGCATTCAGCCGGTCACGTATTTGACCTAGGGGTACATTGAGTTGTACAGCAGGAGGTGGGTTCAGAACATTGGCCCTTGATGCCATAAGTTCTTCAACAGTGCGCTCGTCAGCTGGCTGTCCTTCCCTCCTTTCTGTATCTTCAGCGGCCTTTGCTACTTGTTCAGCTTCTAGTCTGGCTCTCTCCTCCTCAGCTTGCTGAGCTGCGACTGCGGCAATAGCAGCTGCCTCATTTGCAGCCTCCCTAGCTGCAGTATCTGCTACTGCTTCAGAATAGGTACGGGTTCCCGCTACATGGCTTTCCGCCTGGTTTTCGACATTCTCGTTATCCTGGTTCTCCATGTCTCGGGAGTTGCTAGTTTGAGACCTTGTCCTTACCATACAAAGAAGACTGTGATAACTGCTCCGATACCACTGAAATGAATCGACTTACCAAATAAGTGATTAACAATTAATAAAGATCTTTATATGAGCAAGTAATCTTTATGGTATTTTCCGTTAATTGGATAAACGGCAAAGGACAACACACTAGCAGTAAATAATACTTGTAAGTCAAATGCGAGTAAACTAGCATCAATAATGCAAATCAGTAAACTCATACATAAGCAAGGTTAGAAGACAGTGCGTATCAATGGCTTCTCGCCTTGGATTCAGATCTCTCTCAGTAAGCTGTACAAGAGAGTTGGCCTCGTTTCCGAATGCCGAACTCGAGAGCAATGCCTAGCATATGTACATGGAATGAGTTTACTGTTCAACGGTCAGTGCGATGGCACCGCCTACCCGGGAGTTAACCACGTTGGTAGGACCTCGGTTAACCAAATCCACCGCCATCTCCCATCATCCCAAATAGCCATCCATCATGGGGATGTCATCTGGCCATTCATTTAGCATACCACACTTAGATGCATATCGAGGCAGTTTGCTGCTACCGAGTACGGAAGTCAACTGGCTGTCAAAGAAAGGATCAGCAAGCTGACTTATATGGACTTCAGGCTGTTGCTTCCGGCTGAGTCATTAAACTGATAATTATGTAAAGTCCAGCAGACTGACTATTAACTAAAGTTCAGCAGGCTGAACTTAATTAACTATTATATCTAAATGAATATTATATCCACTAATATACTGATTCATTACATGTGTTGTCTTTTTGCTGTTTAACCAGTTAACGGAAAATACCATAAAGATTACTTGCTGATATGAAGATCTTTATTAATTGTTAATCGCCTATTTGGTAAGTCGATTCATTTCGGAGGTTAACCGCGTGCGTCTCCTTGGCCAGGCTATCGATGCCAACGTCCTGACGTGGCTTCTCCTGCAAACACAAGCCCTGACCCCCCTTTACGTCCAGGCTTGTCATCCTGAGATGTACCAGTCCTACGACGCCATGGACCGAGATTCCGACGGCGACGGCCGCGCACCGCCTGGTACGACCTAGCATTCCCAGCGCGAGGGTCCAGCTTCCCAGCCGCCGCCTGTGCCACGTCCTGGTCCTAGTTCTGGTTTGCTGGGGAGGGGAAGGAGGAGAGAGGAGTCCTCACAGCGACCCAGGGAGTTTTGCTCCCCATTTAGGAGTTTCGCTCTCAGCCGTCGACAGGTGGTGCACGGCAGCTGGCAGTAGCTGCCGAGGAGGAGGCACTCGAGGCAGGCCGATCACAGCCAGCTGCAAGGCAGGTGATGCCTGCAGTCCCACATACCACGCCATCAGCAGGGCAGGAGGCGCCAGCTGCAGCGCAGGAGCCACCACCGGCTGTCCCTACTTGGAAGCTGGGAGGGACTCTCACTGAGGCCCAGGCTGCTCAGCTGACGGCATTGCTGGATGCACGGCGCAGTGCCAGCTTTGCCAGCGGCATGCACGATCTTGGGCGCTACACAGGCGACCCTATGAAGATACCCCTCTAGACAGACGTGCCCATCTTCCAGAAGCGCTATCGCTACAGTCGCTTTGAGGACAACCTGATCAGCACGCAGACAGGCAAGCTAGAGGAGTGTTAGCTCATTCGTGAGTCTGCCTCCACCTACGTTGCGCCCACAGTCATGCCAGCTAAGTAGAACGCCTCAGGCAATTGGTCTGAGAAGAGGATGTGCGGTGACTATCGTAAGCTTAACGAGGTCACTCAGCAGGACAGATACCCTATGCCGACCCCTGACGAGATCTTCGACGACATCGGCGCTTGTACTTGGTTCTCGGTGCTGGATTTGAGGCAGGGCTTCAACCAGATACCCATTGCGGAGGAGGACCAGCATAAGACGGCTTTTTGGGGATCGCAGCAACTCTACGAGTGGAGGGTTATGCCCTTTGGCTTGAAGAACAATCTTGCCACCTTCTAGCGAGTCATGGAGAAGGAGCTGGTAGGGCTCTCCTTTTCCCGGTGCTACATCGATGACGGCTCGTCTTCAGTGAGACGTTTAAGGAGCACATCGCGCATATTGCTACAGTCCTGGACCGCTTGGAGGCCGTTGGGCTCAAGAGTCATCCAGGCAAGTGCACCTTTGGGACTCGAGAGGTGGAGTACCTCGGGCATCTTCTGTCTTCCAGTGGTTTGGCTCCTCAGCTGGCCAAGATCTCGGCCATCACGGGCATCCCGTCGCCGACCAACCTCTCGCAGTTGAGGGCCTTCCTTGGCATCGCCAACTATTATCGCCGCTTTGTGCCTGGGTTCAGCGAGCTGGCCAAGCCGCTCAACGACTTGCTACGCAGGGGCGTTCCCTACGCATGGGGACCAGAGCAGCAGGCCGCGTTTGACAAGCTCAAGGAGCTATTGGTGAGCGCCCCAGTACTACGGCGGCCCAACTATCAGAGGCCCTTCATCCTCCACACCGATTGGTCACAGGCAGGGCTTGGAGCAGTGCTGGTACAAGAGCATGACGGCTTCGAGCATGTGGTGGCGTACGCCAGCCGCAACAACAACCGTGTCAAGGGCAACTACGGCTCCTATGAGGGGGAGTGCCTGGCAGCGGTGTGGACAATTGTGCATTTCAGGCACTATCTCTACGGCACCCACTTCCGCTTGGTCACCGACCATCAGCCACTCAAGTGGCTCATGACGCCGGAGCGCCTGACAGGCAAGTACGCATGGTGGGCGCTCATCTTGCAGGAGTACACCTTTGACGTGCACCATCGTTTAGGGTCGACAAACCTGGACGCTGACGGCCTCAGCCGCAACCCGCTTCCCTCTTTGCGAGACCTCACAGTAGCCCGCCACGATGAGGATGAGCCAGTGGCCTGGCACGCGGCGATATTCCTGGCCTTCACCGTTGACGGCAACGTGCGGCCCGCAGGGCTCACTAGCCTAGACATGGTGACCGTCACCATTCGACGACTGGCCTTGGCAGCCGCTGAGGAGCAGGACAGCTGGCAGCGCGGGCTCGAGGACGTGTGGGACGACGCCCCGGTGCTGCAGTACGTCACGGCCAAGGAGTTGGTCCCAGGCATTAGTGCGCGCGAGCGTGACCACGTCCTCAAGCGCAGCCGAGACTTCGTCTTCATGGAGGGGCGCATGCGGCGAGTGATGGCGGACGGCTCTGTCCTGGTGGTACCTAAGCCTGCTATACGCAGCCAGCTGGTGCGGTGTGTGCACGAGACGCTTGGACACTTCGGTGTTAAGCGCACTCTCAGCCTCCCCCAGGCTGAGTACTGGTGGCACGGCATGACTAAGGTTGTCGCTGACGTCGTCAGCAGCTGCACACTTTGCGACCGGGTACGCTTGAGCTTCACAGCCCGCACCGTCGTTCTCAGCCCTCTCCCTATTCAGGGGCTGTTCTACAGGTGGTTGCTCGACTTGGCTGGGGAGCTGCCCAAGTCTCGCCGAGGCAACCTCTACGTCTTGGTGATGATTGAGCACATGTCCAAGTGGATCGAGCTTGTGCCATTGCCCAGCAAGGCCAGTGAGAGGATTGCTCAGGCTTTCCTTGATCAGGTCCTTAGCCGCTTTGGCGGCTGCGCTGAGGTCCTCACTAACCAAGGCAAGGAGTTCCAGGGCAGCTTTCAGAAGCTGCTAGAGCGTTCGATGATCGACCACTGCACCACCTCCCGCGACCATCCCCAGGCTGACGGCCTCACGGAGCGCATGGTGCAGACCGTCAAGCTCGGGTTGCGGAAGTACTGCCTGGCCCACGACAACACCCACTGGGACAACGTCCTTCCATGGTTGGCTATGGGGTACAAGTTTAGTAAGCAGGCCTCCTTGGCCTCACATTCTCCCTACTACCTTCTCTACGGCCGACAGCTAGTCCTGCCCGCAGCAGCCAAGACCGTAGCCGAGAACGTTTTGGACTTGGACAGTCCCAAGACGTGGAGCGCTCTTATCGGGCAGCGTGCACAGCTCTTTCAGCACCTGATGCCCATGGCCATGGACAACCTGAGCATTGCTCAGCACCGCGACACACTGAGGTATGCCATGACTCGTGGAGGAGCCTATTGCCCGCGAGTGTTGCAGTTCTCCGCAGGTGACTTCGTGTACCTGCGACGCCAGACAAAGAACACCCTCGACACCAGCAGCTCGCTCGTCATCCTACGCGTCAGGCGTGTCTTGGCATCAGGAATTCTGGAGCTGGAAGGCGCAGATAGCCGTCTTCACAAGGACCACACGAAGACCTGTGGACCATGCCACCTTCCTAACCTTGACATGCAGGTTCGTCCCCGTGACGCACAGCCACCCAAGGATTGGGCGTGCCAGATCTGCCACAGCCCCGGCCAGGAGGCCAGGATGCTGCTCTGCGACAACTGCAACCTCGGCTTCCACATCGGTTGCCTTGACCCGCTGCTGCCTCGCGTGCCAGCTGGCGATTGGTTCTGTAGCAACTGCATTGCTTTAGCTTTTGACAGCGATCACAGCCCATCAGCTAGTGGCTGAGAGCTGGGGGGGAAATTAGAACATTTGACTCTTGACTGTCGTTTGGCTATAAAGCCACATGTATTATAGACTTCATTGCAGCAAAGCCTGCTTGCAAATTATGCATTGCTTGTGTCGATGATACGCACCCGACCTCCTACCGCACGACAGCTGTCATGATTTATTAAGTTGAGGTTGACGTACAAAACCAAGCTCTACGTGTGCGAACCATCAACCTAGGAAGACCAACTTTGCATTGACTTTACGCATCCATATGTTGACCTTTTCTAGATTTCCAAGTCACCAAAGTGTAGCGCGTCGAAGCATCTTTTGAATGGCACCAGCTTTGCGTCATTTGGTCAATTATTGAGCGAGATAGACGCGATCTAGTCCGCACTCCTTTCGGCACCTAGCGGAGTCACACCAAATGGCCAACTTGTGACTCAATGCACCCAAAGGTGACAATGTTGACTATTCGTGACCCCAAGGACCCCTAGCTTTGTGCGCACAAATCCGCGAGCCCTTTAGACTACATAAGTCTTGCATTTCCATAGTATAAGTGCATCATTGAGGCTATAACTTGGTGACTGCCTCACCTACCCCTGGAGGAAGCTTCCTCAAGTTTCAGATTCACTTTTGAGGCGCTATCTAGGTAGAACCACCCAAGGTAAGCTCCACCACTAAGAGACACTTAGCATATTATACGTGCTTTGCTTTGATTGGTATGAGTTATGCTTAGTTTATAGGAGTGCTAGTACATGCCTTGTACACATTAGTGGACATAGGAGAGCCTTCTAGAGTGACTACATGCATTGGATCCGCCGCATACAACGCCGGGTTTTCAGGAGTATAAGTGCTAGAGATGTCCCTAGAGGAACATGTTTTTAGAAGTCCCATTATGCCAGTTGTAAATTACAGAGATTATCAGTAAAGCTTACACTTTTATTTCTTGTGTTTTCAGGACCACTTAGTCTCTCTCTTGTGAAGAGCAAGCCTTGCTCGCTTCCAGTCACTAGAAGAACTTCACAAGTGGTGAGCAAAGTCACAGCTTATACCCTCTGCCATAGGACTACTCTTGAAGATCATGATGTGCTTCGAGTGATCTTTTGGGCCAGACTTCATTAGTTGTTTTCCTACCAGATTACAGCCTTGAGGTGCTCACTCTGGAGAGTACACACTCCTTAATTAAAACATTTGACTCTCGACTGTCGTTTGGCTATAAAGCCACATGTATTATAGACTTCATTGCAGCAAAGCCTGCTTGCATATTATGCATTGCTTGTGTTGATGATACGCACCCGACCTCCTACCGCACGACACGGCTGAGTCCATCACAAGGTAGATCATGGAGCAGCTGCTAGAAGCAGATGCTCACCGGCGTAAGGAAGATGAAGTGGCACAAGCAGCACATGCTCTGCAGTCAGCAATCATCAACATGAAAAAGCTCTACACAGAAAATGACGGAAAGCCAGCACCACCAAGATTGGAGGAGCCAGTTGAAATTGGGCAGCGATGCCTGATCTTCCAGAGTTCAACCTGCCGTCATTGACGAATGGAGAGGAGATAAGGGAACTAATTCCACGATTCCCCACTCCAGAGCTAGACCTGCTGGAGCTGCAAGGGCTCAGAACAGACGATTGGGTGATTGACCACTTAATGCTGGAGGGGCCCAGCTCGGCAGATCTGTACAATGATCTGAGGTCGCCAACGTCCAGCACCCCTACCGCCAGCATCGCAGCCCCTAAGCCTACCACACAAGAGCAATTGCAACAGTGAAATGAATCTTGCTTATTCATGATAAATATAATTTATGTACACATATAAGATCAGAGATAGGTGGATGCGTGTAAAATCAGGGAGCGATCTTTGCCCTTATAATGAATTTCGTTTACTCATCTATACCCCTTGACTCACTTATCGTAGTGTGTAATAGTTGCACACTAACTCAAGGCACAAGAAAGAGGCGACCTGACAACCAGAACTTCGCCTTTAGATACTCATGGCCTCTTGCCTACAAGGCATACAAGCATGTATAAGCACATACAAAAGATCAGAGGACTGAATAGCAAAGGCGGTCTCATTCAAATGACCATAATGTAGCTAAAACACATCCCACTGACTTAGGTGCAAACCATGGAATCCGTTTGCTATGTGACCCCAAAATGTCAAAGGGCATATCTATGTCAATACTACTCTAAATTGAGCAAACTTAACAACAACGCACGCATCTTGACGAGACCTTTCCGAAAAGTCCTAGTTTGCTCCATTTGAAGCATAGACGAAGACGCCATGTCAATTTTTGTGAAAGCTGGTCATAATAACGAACCTAAAAGTGCACATATGACTTGCAAGTAGAAATTCGATTCTAAAGCCTACTGTCCAGAATGAGGGACCACGAGATCCCAGCCTGGTCGGTCGACTGAAGTCCTAACTGTTCAGTTGACTGACGATGGCTCCGCCTACACAGGAGTTAACCACATTGGTAGGACATCGGTTTACCGAATCTCCGTCGACCTCCCAACTTTCAGTACCCTACGGTTACATGTGCCAATCTACAAATAATTATCTAAATAAATATATCTATTGTCAGCGTACTGAAACTAAGTATACTGACTAATACCAAGCGAACTTACGACCTGTCAACCTACTGATACTATATCTTACATATAATTGATATATAAAGCTCAGCAAACCACTCTATGATACAAAAGTCATCCTGCTGACCTTTTTGACAAAGTAAGTAAACTCGCATTATATTGTCGTACATTCATTTAGATGAACTCGTACATGTGAGTATATTGACATAATACTTATTTAGTATTGTATTTATATATGCAATTAATTAAGTAAATAATGAACTGATTCACTACAATCTCCTCAACTTAAATTGTTGTCGCCTCGACAACACTTAGCATACGATTCATTTATTTAAGAATACACTTCAGTCAACTTGGTGAAGCAAAGCAAGCGAATTAGACATGAGCGTGACTTATGCACCTATCATATGCAAGTGAAATTAATCACAACAGATTGTCATGTAAGCAACCATCTGACTTCACCGTCAATATTGAAGACATGCATAGATATACCTCTACTCACAGTAGTGTTTCCAATTGAAAGACACAATAGAGCACCTCACACCATGCGAACCACACCCAAATCGAACAGCCTCTTTTCGAGGTCAAACAATGAAAGAATGTTATTAAAGCTCAGCCTACTGAACTAAGCCTTTTCTCCTTCTCTTGGTCTTCAACTCCTGCCGTGCTCACACCTTGAAAGCTCCTCACCAGTAATTTCTCGTGACTTAGGTACCTGCTCAAAATTCAGCGTACTGAAGGAAAAGGGAGACCAACATGTTTGATGGCATTGGATGCCCTTACNGGATGCTCTTACAAGATGAGAAGCATCAGGTTAATGAGCCAAAAAAAAATTAAAAAAATCAACCACATTTTCAGAACACACTAAGTTCGAAGAAACATATGGTTTTGAGCAATATGCTGGTCACCTCAAGCAGGTCCCTCATGTGCCATGCATCATTGCTACCCAATCCCAACTTATGGCAATGTACTTACTCAGGTAGTCCGTACATTTGCTCCAACAGTGTACTGCAACTCACGATTTACACCAGTCAATCACTGATGCTCCTGCTATTAATGCAGTACACACATAGGATGTGGCAGTGTATGACCCAGTTAGTACATACACTTGTTGTTGAGTATGCAGGTAAGCACAGCTTACTGAATACTCCTAATACACATCCCAACTTCCTCTCCCCAATTTAATAATTGTCGACCCGACAGCTCTAACCACATAAGCACACCAAGAAGTGCCTACAACTCCGCATCATAAGAACCACACAGAGTGACAGTCACAGAGGATTGCGGCGGTACGAGTGGGTAGAGAATAATCAACAAAGGAAAACCAAGAGAGAACACATAGTGCAAACACCCAAGTAAGCAAGAAAGAAAGTTCCCCCCCTGAAAAAGAATAGTCCATTTTTCAGGGCTAGAGCAATGCCCAGAATGATAGAGGGGAGAGTGTATCGCCAACCAGACCCTCTCACCTTAAAGCTCTATCCATGAATAACCCAAACTCAAGTCAGCGTATTACACCCCTCCATTTGGAAGTGTAGATAGCTTGCTATGAGATAAAGACAACCAGCCCCATTAACAAGTTCCTCCAATACCAAAGAGTAGCTCAGTTAGCTGACTCTACCAACGCATGCATTCAAGGACTTATACTAGTCATTTCTAGCAAGACATGCACCAAAATGACAACCACCAAATAGTGAGAGGCCACAATCCAAGTGAAAAGGGAAGAAAAATTGTATCATAGTTCGGATGTTTCAGAATTCTCCCTCCTTCAGGCCCAGTTGCCTGAAGTCGCCCTGAGGACAGGTGGAGAAGCGTCACGTGGCAACGTCCAGCATGCCAACTCCTCGGCCTCTCTTGACCTGTATGTCCCCATTGCTTCACACTCTGCTTGCTGCAAGCTTAGTGGGGTCAGCCTTCTTGCTAACGCGACTGCCAAATTCCCACCCTAGTTTGGGTGTCGGGGTTGACTAGGTTTATATGTGGTCACACCTCACAAATGACTTTATTAAACTCGCGTTCAACGCTGACTCGCAGATCAGCGGGTTTGGTCGGTGAGTCAGCAGTTGACCATCCAATCCTGGGGCGCCGTGACTTCCGTCACGCGTGCCTCACCGTCCAATAGCCATCAGTCGCGACAACCACTGGCACAGTTTTTTACGCCAACGCCTTTTAAAATGTTCTCGTTTCATTTTCATTCGTGTGTTCGCGATTTTATTGAATGGCAAGTTGGCAACCCTTGGACACATTGACCTGCAAAACCTGCAAGCCCCTCAACTGTAATCAACGGCACCCACCTTTTCACATGAATCAGGCCGACATTTTTCCACGTGTTTTAAAAATCTTTGCACTCGTCAATGGATTGGGGGTAAGCGGGACAGAGCATGGGAGAGGTCTGGAACGTAGTCAGAATGAGGAACGAGGGCGCGCGAGGCGAATGTTGTCTCATCAATCCTTCTCATTTTCGTCAGTCTTGAGGTGGAGAATCGTGCAGAAGCTTTGGTCCAGTCCTGGTCTGCCTGTCGTCGGTGACGTTTGAGCAAGTCCCTTTCGCATGGAGTCACTTTTGCCCACGGTCACCTTCGCCCATGTGCGTGGTAGGAGCAGGATAATTTGTAGTATACAGGACTCGGAAAAACGTTTGGGCTTCTTCAAACTTTCAAAGGCGGACGGTGATCAAGGGCATGCATGAAGAATTTTGCTCTGATGCTTAATTGAACGTCAAATTCAACCGAATATAGAGTAGAGGTCACAATTTTTGTCCACTCGAATACGTTTTGTTCTTCTGGCATGCGTGCCCAACTCAAGAAGTCGAAGAAACACCTGCAGTAACGCGCATCGGTTGGCAATATTACGTGCGAAGTTGTGCACCAAGATGCAGACGACCTTCAGCGAGCGAGCTGGACAACCAGTTCGTGTATTACACTTGTCCTCAAATTCCTTCAGCAACAAAAACTAGGTATACTGGGATAAAGGAAAATTTGTTTTCTGTGGAGCTTTGCTTCTGTAGCGGTGAAACATTCAGTTCTTGTCAGGACGGATTTGGCAGCCACATTTAGGCTGGTGATACTCGCAACTGCATCGTCTCCAAATTGTAACAGGAATATGGCTGCAGTGGCTGTACATACAAACTCTGCTCTCTTGGTGAGAACACTCCATGGCGACCACCATAAAAATTTGGCCACTCCCTCCCAATCCTGCAGTGTACAGTCAATTATGGGTAGGCGTCCGTTTCCAACCAAGATATGCAAACAGTCGTCTGGGATTCAGTCCGAAAGGGTCAAGCACGCCTTGCGCAAAAGCAGCCCTCAACGGGTTATTAACAGCCGCCCCGTCGTTCAGATGATGGGATTCGGCCACATGTCTCAGGGATATACGGAAGACGATGCTGCCTATGTCAATGCTTCAATTCTGGAAGCAAGTAAGTTGCATAACCTCGCTCTAGATCCCTGCCTGTTTCTGTTCATTGCCTGTTGAGTATATGAAGGATTAGGGTCCAGAAAAGTTTGGCGAATATTGCTGAGAATTTGGTGTTTAGTCTGCTTGCGAATCTGCTCTCTGACATCTCGAAGCTTCCACTGAAGGGCCTGCTGAGAGTACTACATATCTCTATGTACTTCTTATTGAATCGTATACGACATGACCTAGCGTAAAATTGTCTCGACTGTCTTTCTGTGAATTGGTTACTAGCAGTGTCGAGCTATTCATTGCCTCATGGGAAAACTGCAAGCAGGCCTGGGACACATCTTGGGGGTTTCTCAGTCACATCACAAGCACGTTCACTCCAGCAGGGGTGTCTCTGTGACTTTCTGTGCTTGGTTGGAATCGCATGAAGCCGTTGGCAGGCTGGTACAGGGCGTTGACATCTGTTGCCCTCCACCAACCTGTGCTTCTCTGGCAGTGGAGGTGGAGCTCCGGTCGGACGGCTTTGTCATGAAGATGAGGGACGGTCGCTATATCAAGTGCGACCATGTCCAGCCCGACGGCTCCAAGGTGGCCGAGTACGACGCCCAGCACGCCATTGTTTTGAAGATGGAGGACACCAGCGGCATCCTGCTTCCCATCATTGTTGGTAAGTGCTGGGGGTCATTGTCATAGTCGGTGAAATCTGGAGCCGATGTCATTGTTGGTGAGCGTTTGCGTTGATGCCAATGTTGGTGTTTGCTGAAGTTGTCGATGTCATTGTTGGTGAGGACTGGAGCGGCATACAAAAACCAAGAGCTAGCGCGCATGTCTGGTGTCTCCTTCTGGACTTGCAATCTCTGTTGAGATTTGCCAAGGCACAGGTGTGACGCCAACAGCACGCTTGTATCTTGATTGCAATTTCCAGCCAGGTAGTCAAATGATGGTGGTGGCATATGGCAGGTTGCGTCTCTGAGTGCCACGTGGATGCCCCTTGTGGGTTTGAGGCCGACATGCCTCATGTTGAGACTGAATTGGGCACGAGTATGCACCGTGCACATGCGTGTGTGCGTGGGCGCTGGCGTGTGTGCCTAGATGCAGTGCATGCACACATGCATGCATGTGTGCATGGCAGTGAGCAGTAAGCGGTGAGTGGTGGAGGAGCAGCACCAGATTGCTTGCACTCCGCAAGTAGCTTCTGGCGTGAGAAAATCGATGGGATGCGACGCAGGACCCGAGCGCAAGCAGCATGTGTGTTCTTGTTCCGGTTTTCTTGTATCGTGTTCTGGGCTTGGTGCGGAGTACTCATGCCATGTTGCGGATGTTGCGCGCGTGTCTTGCAGCGGAGCTGCCAAGTATGATGCTCATGGAGGCCGTCAAGAACGTAGCTGGGGTAAGCGCCCGCCTCAGCTGTGTGACGCCTGTTGACATTGCATGCATCCGTGCCTGGCCATCATCTCAAGGGGAGGCAGGGGACCACCCTTCTGCTGACTGGATGCGTGCATGTCATGGCCGTGCTGGTGACGGTGCGCCTGCGCAGATCTCTGGCGCAGCAGCAGCAGCAGTAGCAGGCCAGAAAACCAATTTGTATGCGCTCTGTGATCCTCTGGTGCTTGCCTTCTGAGACCTGTGCATAGTGCGTGTGCGTGCGTGCGTGTGTGTGTTTTGGGGGGGGGTGGGGGGGGGGTGGATAATGCAGTCTCGGCCGACGGTGTACCAGGTCATCCGTGACATGGTGGACGTCATGGGCTACCAGGTACCTTCACCTCCTCCTCGTCCTGCTCTCCCTGCAACCCTCCCTCCTGCTGTTGAAGGGCAGGACCGCAACCTTCCATTCTTTTGCCGCGATGGAAGCTCGCGGTTGCTCGCGTGCCTGTGCTGCAAGCTTGGCGCTTCTTCGTCTTCTTCTCCTCCTCCTCCTTCTTCGTGTGGGAATTGGTGCCGGGCAGTCTGGGCGGTTGCGTATGCCCCTCCGTCGCGCGGACCTCGTCCCTTTTTCCTCATTGCTCTGGATGGCTGTCAGCGGGCCACCCATGGAGGTTGACTCCGCACGGTTGGACTTGATTGCTTGCCCAAGGCGTGGCGGGCAGGCACAGGCTGGCGGGTGGGCAGGCTGGCCGGCCGCTTGTCTTTATGGGTGGTGGTAGTGGTAGGTGAAGGGAGGAGGGAGAGAAGGAGGGTAAGAAGGGACGGGATGCTGTCCGATTGGCAGCTCACGCTGGCAGCGCTCCGCTTGTTTGCCTCTGCTCATTTCCCGTCTTTCGCCACTGTGCGCCGTGCTGCGGTTGGGAGGGAGCAGGTGAAGAAGGTGCGCATCACGCACCGCGAGACCACCGCCTACTACGCCCGCATCTACCTCGCTAAGGTGAGACCCCACCCCCCCCTCGTACCGCCCGGTTCCCTGGTCCCCTACAGCCTCCCCACTGAGTAGCCTTGGGCTGGCTGGCGGCTCCTCCGCTCCAGCTCTGGGGCGGCAGCGCAAGTAAAATGCGAGCCCTTGGTGCCGTCTCTTCTGTTGTTGTTGACAAGCCCTGCTACTCAAGGCTGCAAGCGCCGAGGTAAGCAGCTGCGTGACGATGATGGTATGGGGCGAGAGAGCAAGGAGGAGGGGGGGGGGGGGAGAGCTGCTTCCGCCCAACCTCCGCCCGCCTGCCTGCCAGCCTGCTTAAGTATCTGCGGTGGCTGTAGGTAATATGTAGTTTGACAGACCTGCTGGGGTCTGCTGGTCTTCTCTTGCTTCAGATCGAGATGCATACATTCATCGGGTGCGGTGCGACACAAAGTGGACTGCTATGTGTGTGTGTTTGTATGTGAAGGCGCTTGCTCGTAGCGCTTGATGCTTGACTCGGAGCTGCCCGCGCAGCAGTGGCATCCCCGCAGTAGGTCATGGTGAGAGTGGTGCAGGCGCTTGCTGACACGCGCTTGCCATTACTCTGCGTGTGTGGGTGTGGGTGTGGGTGTGGGTGCTCAGGTCGGCGACGACACTGAGGCGCTCGTCAGCCTGGACGTAAAGCCATCCGATGCCATCAACCTCGCAGTCAGAGCCAATGTATGGGTGCCCCTCTTGCGCTCATTGCCCCGTCCTGCCCAGCTGGCCCGGCCGGCCAGCCAGCCGCCAGCTCAGCTACGCCGCCTGGCGTGTGGTTGCGCCTTTTAGAGGCATCTTAACGACTTGCAATCCGCGTGCAGTTTCCCTGCCTGTTTGCCTGCAATGCCTTCCAGTGGGGACCCCTCCAGGTGGGAGGGAGGGAGGGAGGGAGGGAGGAGGGAG
>WELA01007315.1:468530-481700 GCA_009602735.1 Mesotaenium endlicherianum
CTCTCTCTCTCTCTCTCTCTCTCTCTCTCTCTCTCTCTCTCTCTCTCTCTCTCTCTCTCTCTCTCTCTTTACCACGCGCGCACTGACATGGCCTCATTGACTGTACCTCCATCTTCTTATTGCAGGATGTGGTGTTTGTACGGCATCCAGGTAATGAGTATGATGAGAACGCTATCCAAGTGCACGACATACGGGGGAAGCAAGTGGGCCACCTAGCTCGTGAATACGCCAGCTTTCTGGCTCCAGTAATGGACAGGGAATTGGCTTGGATGACGGGCTATGTGCCTGAATGTTGGCGCAATTCATACAAGGTGACATTTGACACCTTTCGTTGTTGCACTTTCATGCATGCACTGGTACTCTCATGTGTCGCCACACGCCTAAAGTCTAGCATGCACATAAGTAGTACTACACACGTGCTTACGGTGGCATCTGTTCAGCATCACAAGCGCCACCCCCAGGCGGCCAGTTGCTAGCACTTAATGTTGATAGCTCATGTTTGGCTACCGACGTGCAGATACCCTGCCAAGTACATATAATCTGCCGCCCGGATAAGGAGCAATCTTTCGCGTCTATCCTGGAAGAAATAAAATACTGCAAGTGCTTAAGTGTGGCTGGGTGCCCTCTGCCCCTGCTGCTACGCTCGTGCGGGTGGGTTTGCCCGTCTCTTTTCTTTTAAATGTGGAGGTATCGTTGTCTTTTGCTGTCAAAGAAAGCACTGCGTGTAAAGTTCTATGTGAAGGCTACTGAATGATGTCCTCATGTTTCGACTGGTCTATGATTACGTATGCATGACTGGGCTGTATGTAAGCACTCCTTGGATAGATGGAAGCGCACCTTCTTATGTATCACCCAATGGTGACTGCGTTGGAGTGGGCTGGTCTGTGGGGTCTTTTGATGGGTGGGTGGGAGGATTTGAGAGGGGGTAGTGCATGTTATAACAAGGGCTGGTTTTAGACCACTCACAAGGTTGTGTGCTTGGTTGGTGTTCCAGGTGCTACCAGAGGGGCCGTATACTCGTTTTCGGGTTTGAGCTATGCCCTGATCGTGTTTGTAATCAATGTCAAATGATCGCCAAACTTTCAATGCTTCAGTTGCGATGCGTCGTGCGTGATCGCCTCAAGTATTGTGCTAGTATACGTTGAGGCACGATGTACATATGAATTGTAGCCTCCTCCTTTGCCGTGGTTTAATTTGTAAATAGTGTAGACCTGCAGAACGTGAACTGGACTGGATGCACCTCCGCACTCTTATGAAGCTGTAGCTGCTTAGACATATGGCCGTAGCAAAGGCTTACGCAACAGCCTCACGTTGACCTAACTAGCTTGGAGCAGCGTACAAGTAGACGCTTGATCAAGTCTGACAGACACTCGGCCACCCAAGGCCTGATTTCATGACTTGGAAATGTCATAAGAGGCCCGCTTGGCCCTTCTATCTGTCCGCTGAATCTGCTGTATGCACATCATGATGCGCCCATATCCTGGACAATGTCGTTGGAAGCACTTGCACAACCTGATCTCCCCTGCATTTCTCTGTTGCGCGTCACGTGCTCATTCAGACTGGAATTGTCAGACGCGTATGGCATGCTCCCGTTGCCCATGTGGCCAGCAACATTTTGCAGCAGACTAGTCTTTGACACAAGTTATGTTGAGCGACCACCTCTGCTTGTCGACCAATACAAATAATTTTACTGTATATATGTGTGAAAAGTTAGGTTGCCATGGTTGAATATATATATACACAGTCTCCAACCATGGCGACTTAACTTTTTCTTACGCGTGCGGCCCCAGGAATTCACACCTGCTTTATTGCTCAAACTGTCTGGCTTCGTCCTCAGCTCGTTAAACACGATCTCATATGTCATTGCCCAGTGCTTCAATTGACCTTTGGCCCATGCAGATAACACTCTTTCTCACAGGTTCGCCTAGTAGGTCCACAAGGCGCCAAGCAAGCTCAAGAAGACTTCCTTAACAATTTGTCATTGCACTTTCTGCCCCTCATCTTACTGTTTAACTGTAAGGAAATGCCCACTTTCACCTTGAACCTGTGCCTTTCACTTTTCTTCCTACATACTACACTAGCCACATTCTGACCATAGGAGCAGCAACTCTAAATTTTGCTCATCTGACCTCCAGATAGACCGTTGTGGCCAAGCTGGTTGGTGATATTGCACATCTGCTGAAAAGTAGAAGAAGAAAGCAGGGGACAAAACCAAAAAAAGAGAGTTGGCATGCAGTCACTCAGACTGTGAAATTAAGACTTCAATCTTGCAGCACACCAAGTCACATAATGCGTCACAAGCTGATTTACTGTCATCTCAGGCGTCCAGAAATATCGTCCTTGCAGGCAAAAAGCCGAAGTTGTCTATGTACAACCTTCCAATTATTTACAGGAGGTTCACTAAAACTGTCCAAAGAGCAGGGCGGAAAGTTCTGAGCACAACCGGACTTGAAGCCCACACCTTTAGCATATGTACTTGACACCTGTCTACTGTCTATGTAAAAACCTCGAGTCTATGCTGGACACAACCAAAGCACACGCTTAGCAGGCACACCCATGCGACCACCTATTACCACCGCTAACCCGTTTGTAGAAGACAAACGCTAAAATGTTTGTTGGAGACTCGTACTTACTGTGCAGCAAGGTGCACGCGGCTATCTAATATGCACACTGTACTGCAATTGCAAAAGAATGTGAAGTGATCGCTCGATGCACTCTTGAGGAGGCTGCTGCCGCCGCAGGGGGCAGGCGTAACAGGCTCTTCAGCGCGCGCTTGGCGCAGTGATCGAGGGGCGTCATCAGATTGGTGTGCTCCGTGAAGAGTTTCGGCGAGGAGGCAGAGGGCCCTCTCATGCCATCTGCCACACGACAAACAAATGTGTGAACCAGTCAGCCCACGTCCTCTTGCCTGCGTGTTGCCTGCTCGTGACACACCCATTTGTGTTTTTTATTCCCAGAACTTCAACACTGTATACGATGTAAGCCGGGGACTCAATGCACGCTGTGCGGTTACAAATCATAGCAGATGGACGTCGGTCCACGGCAATCTGCTCACCTCGTCCACACCTCCACACAGCTGTGGGGCAGAGGCTGTCGGGTCCGACAGGTTACCCTGGAAGCTTCACAGGCTCCACTCTTGAGCATCCATGACATCAATGCATGCACGTTATGAAAGCATGCATTCGGAAATCCACAAAAGGGTGTGCGGGTGGTGCACGCACTGCTCGGTGTGCCTCGCCACACGACCACACGCCCTGGCACAATATATTTCTCATCATCATGCAGGCCTGCAGGGGGAAGGACAGCCGCTGCGCTCGCACCTTCTTCATCTGTTGAGGCTGCTCGGCCACCGCCTGCTGCTTGCCGCCCTTGCGCAGGTTGTCCAGCTCATCCCTCAACCGAGCTGCAGCGTGTCGGGGCCACCACAAACACAACAGGTCAATACAAATGCGCGAATGAAACATATCTCAGGTGATTTCTCGGAAGCCTCAGGCCACATCTCCTTCCCATGCAGCCACTGCTACAGAGCCATGGTGATGAGAGCACCCTGCGCTGAGGAGCTCTCTCCAAGGGGCACATCCACAAGGAAGGGTACCCCACCAAGGGGACGACACTGGCTGAAGATGACGCCATCCTGACTATGACTGCTGACGCACGCATGCAAGCATGCAGGCGCACATTCACAGGCACAAGTTCCACAAGCAAGAGCCATCCCAGCAGCAGGGATGGACGCGCGTGCGCCAAGAGCGAGAGGCAGGCTGCAGTCGTCGTGCGGCCGCAGCGGCACCCACCTGCGTCGGCATACCGCTCCTCCGAGGCGGCCACCATCATGTTGCGCAGCACCGTCATCTCCTCCGCAAGCATGTCGGGCCCGCTGGCAGGCCTGGAAAAGCAAGACAAACAAGCCGGACGGTCAGTCAACGCCGCCTGAAAAACTGATTCATCTCGATATGATCAACTTTCAACTGCCAACCGCCAGAGGTGCTCAATTTCCCCCTTCCCCCCTCCCCATCCACATCCAAAGATGTCATGAGGAAGCCTTGGCCCCCTAACTTGGTGACAAGCACACTTAAGTGTCCTGCAACCAAAGAGCTTCTTCATATTGTTCTTATTGACCCCAGGCGAGGGCAAAGGGCATGCTAGGCGAGAGAAATTGGCAGTTGGCAGGCGGCCCCAGCTACCTACTAGGAGAAGCTCCCAGCTGGAAGCCTGCCCCAGGGCCCCGCGGAGTGCCAAACAAAACTCACGCCAGCACTCATAGCCCAAGCCAATCACAGCGTACTGCGCACAGCACACAGCAAACAGCGATTGATGAGGCGAAGGGAGAGAAGAAGGCAGCGGGGGCAGGAGAGCGTGGCGTACCCGTCGAGGAAGGCATCGTGCACGTAGCTGGCGGTACGGATGCTGTGTCCGCCCTCGCCCGCGGGGTCCTTGACCACGCGCACGGCGTCGTTGAGCACGATGGACTTGCTCACGTAGATGGGCATCTGCAGCAGCAGCAGTAGCAGGTTCAGCAGCAGCACCACCAGCGCCAGCAGCAGCAGATTCAGCAGCACAAGCAGCAAACCGGCAGCTTGGCTGGGAGGGGGGGCACATTGCGCCATCTGGCGACACTGCAGCAGCTATCGGCTCAATGCTTGGTGAGCTGAAGAGCAGCAGGGCAACGGGGGTCAGACATTCCACAGACTATACGAAGCAATCAGGCGCTGCGAGAGAGCATGCACGGCCGTTGGTTGCACAAGGAGCACCTGTCACATCATGCTAAGCATTGCTCCCAGCCGAGCATGTTAAAATGCGAGAGACTACAGGCTGCCAGCTGTGCCGGTACCGTTCTAGGGGTCGTAGCGTGCCCTGACGCTCAAAGCTCTGCTTTGGTGCCGACTCCAGAGGGTGTGCATATGTCAAGGAGCACGCCCAGCCTAACCTAGTAGCAGCAGCAGCAGCAGCAGCAGCCACATTGCGCTAGCTGCTCTCTCACGCCATGTGACCTTGCCCTCTCCCCTCCCTCACCTGCCCCTTTGCTCGCCCTCCTGTCGGAAGGGCCAGACAGAAGGACCTCCCAGCCATGACAAGACGAGGAGTAAGCAGTTGTGAGCTGTCAACGCACCTTGCACCGCACGGCGAGATTGATGGCATCCGACGGTCGCGCATCCACGCTCACCTCCTCGGTCTCTCCAGGCTGCAGATGCGGAACAAGGAGAAAACAGACCCAGCAGAGATGTGAGTTAGTCAACACAGTCTGCCATCGACACAGTCATCGACAGCCTCTTCCGGTGTCGAGAGAGAGAGAGAGAGAGAGCACATTGAGAGGGGGGTTGGGTGGGGGGGTGGGGTGGGGGTCCCAGACAGAGGTGACTTGCCACATCAGCAATGTGATGCTTAAACGAGGGGCTGGCATGCCGGTGCAGCTGGCCGTCAACAAGTCTCTGGATCTCCTACACGCCCCCATTGTTACGAATCAAAGTCCTACATATCCGTCCGCGCTCAAACTCGGAGGGAGCTCAGGAGGTTTGAACAAGCCGTGCATTGACTGCATTTCTCAGCAATGTTCTCGTTGGTGTTTCGAGAAGGCTACCTGGGTAACCACCCACCCAAAGCAGCTCACCTCCTCCGCAAGGGCAACAGATCGAGCTTGAGTCGAGGCTAAAACGAGAGACGAGACCAGCAGGAGAAGCTCCGGCAGGGAGAGGCACAAGTGCTCAGTCAAACAGAAAGCTTATAAACTTTCAGCAGATGGCCAACGGCAAATGAACGTACTACACCAAGAAGGGGTTGGGGAGGGGGGGCACATTGCTGTGGCAGACATACCCGTCCAAAGTAGATTCGCGCGTAGTAGGTGTCAACAACCCTCTGAGTGATCTTCACGGAGCGCACCTGCACCACACGCCACCGAGCGCCAACAACCAGCATTGTGTGTGCATCAGTCAGCCGGGTTGCAAATCGAGGTTACGTCTCAGAGAAGTCAACAAGTTGACCCTGCTGCATCGCTAAAGGTCAGTGAGAAAACTATCTGAGGAGCACCCCAGATGAGCAGGTCTAACGTGCGCACGCGTTGGAATTTGACAGCTTGAAATTGGTCAAGCAGTAAACTTCGACACAGTGCCAGAGAACACTTGATGGCATTTGGTAGGAGTCAGTAAGTAGTAGGACAGTAAAGCCTCTGCAATCTCTACCCCTGCCCCACGGGGCATTCTGCCTCCACACAGCGAGGCTCGGTCGAATCGAGCCTGGGTTGGTCGCGCACACACACACACACACACACACACACACAGGCGCCGTACCTCGTATTTGAGAACCTCCACCATGTCCTTCATGAGGTCGTAGTGGTTCGGGCGAGGCTGCAGGAGCGCGGCCACACACGCGTGCGCGCACACACACACACACACACACACACACACATACATGAACACAAGCTCAGTAGGAGTCCTGAAGCACGCTTAGACAATGGCACTCCACAAGCATTCTACCGTTCAGAAGGGAGCCAGCCAGTGAGTCAGCACACAGTGCAGGGCACAGCTCCACAGGAGCTGAAAAACACAGAGAAACAGACACCTGCCTTGTTGTGACTCCATGTGAGACGTAGGAGTGTGCGAGAGATGGTATCACAGCACTAACCAGACTTGCCTCTAGGGAACGCATCACTCTGACTGACAGAAGCAAAAGAGGTGCTGCTCTAGAGGGCACACTCGGCAAGAGCTGCCAAGCTGCCACAGGTGCGAGGATAATACGCCCCTCCGCCCGCCCCCAGGGGGGGAGGGGGGGGAGGANCTAGTCTATGGCAGGATGGGGGGACGATAAGAGGGGGGATCATAAAAGAAAAAACTCCTCACCCTGAAGTCTCGATGAAAGCCTTTGATAACAAGGCCATTAACAACCTCGGCTATCTCCTCAGCCCAATGCTGAGCACTAAACTGCCACTTGCGCAAATAAGTGGACAGAGGATGCTGGCTCACCCCGTGTTCTCGTCTCAGCCCCTTCATCAGCAGCCCAATGGCAAGCTCGCCTGCGCACGGCACACCCACAAGAATTCAAGATGGGGTCAACGTGCTGTCAAAGCGGCCTTGCTGGCTACCCCCTGGGGGGTGGTACAACAACAATCCTGTGGAGTTTGCGTCACATGGGCTAGTCTCGGTTAGTCATTACGAATTCTTATGAGAAGAAAGACATCAGCCACCGGATCAAGTCAGTGGGGCCACCCACAGGGGGCCATACATGCCAAATACACTCGATTAAATTAGAAATTACCTCCCACACGTGCATACAATACTCTCAGAACTCACGTAAAGGACGTGCCAACAGAAGTGCAGATCGACTCTACGGCATATAGCACTCAGCCTGAAATTCAATGTCTGATGTCTAAGGGACGTTCACCGTGCATGGGAGTCACATCGTGGGTTGCCCAAGGCATGCAAAAGTCCACAATGCCGGCAGCAGGAGTCTCACCAACGACAATTGGAAGCATAAGCTGCGTGTCTGCAGCAACTCTTAAGAAGATAGTAGGTGTGCTGCTCTGGTACAATAGCCGGCCAGCGCTCGGATTCACATGGCTGACTTCCACCTCCTTTCCGTCGACCATGGTCATGAAGAGCTGGTTCCGGGTCGGCACCATTCTCACTGCAAAATTCACAGCAGCACATACGGCATAAGTTAAGACCTGCACAGGCTGCACAAGAAATTGGTGAACCGAACCTGTTAATCCCAATTCCGCGTATCCAATGTCCCATGCAACAACGTATTCCAGCAGTTTACATATCAAGTTAGGGCAATTGAGGACGAGAAGCAAAGCCAAGGGTCATCGAGTCACTAACCAGCATCAATCACATGGGCCTCTAGGAACTCGTCTTCGCTATCTAAACTGCAGTTCTCGCCTTGCTCCTCGCTCATCCTCGAGCGCACAACATGTCTGCATCTCCGACGCTTCTGTGACAGGCTTCCAGAAGAGTGCGCCCCCTCACGTTGCAATTGGGTGCCCTTGATGGAGTGGAGGCTACCAGCGGCAATGCCACTTTTGGCAGCAGAGATTGAGGTGAAAGAGACTGCACAAATGGGCTTGACTTTTCGCAGTTCGTTGGACTCTAAGGCCCTGCATGTGCCTGATAGGAGAGTTTCGCAAACTACAGAAGACCGCAAGAGAGCCATGAGAAGGTTGGCAATGGACGGGAATTATGCTACAGAAATTGACTGCAAAGCTTTGCACTACTACAGGCTCCCTTGAAGATAAAGGATTCCTACCTCCTCTCGCTTTCAAGGGTAGTCTGCTCAATTTTGCTCAACAGTAAGAACTGCTTGTGCTTAGTTAGCTTTTATCACGTGGTTCTCAAGATATCAGCACTATTCCTCGGGGTAGGAACTGGGCAGTGTAACAGTTTCGTCAAATTTCGTTGAAATTAGCGTTTACTGTCGTTTTTACCTCGAGTAGTATACCATTAGGGCAACTTAATAGTGATATTTTTGAACGGTCCGTCAAACCGTTTCAAACTTAGTAGTTAGCTACATGAAGGGAACTAATCCATTCCAACCTGGCCATGCATGCTGACCTGTTCACACGCACTGAAACGAAGGATGTCAGAGTCCACTACTTCCCACACATTCAGCTACTTGAGACAATCCGCGGGGGAAGCGAGGGCTTGATCGTGCATATCAGTGCATATCGACATTTTTGACTTTGGCCTTGCTTTAATTTGCGAGGTAACATGATATGTCGCCGCGGTGCTTGGTAAGGACAAAGATTATGGGGCCCTCCACTCCGCTCTGCTTCCTCCCATTTGGTCCGCACCCCAGTCTGGCGATGGTCGGTTTTTGCCAGGTTCGGTGACTTTTTCTCTCATGTCATTGGTCGTCCATACCGCTATAGCGCACGATGAGGTACTCCACTGTCAGCCACCGTCAGTCCAATATCGCTCTGTATCCAGGTCACCTGATTTGCTCCGGAAATTGGGCATTATACGGGCCATGCTACAGGCACCTGATTTATCTGATCTGACCTAACCGACTGCGGTCGACAATGCAATTTAAAGTCGCGTTGAACCGGATGAACTGGAGTCTGGGACGAACCTGCCCCCTTTTTTGAATTTGAGGCCTATATACTGCTATATACTGTTCTTCCAGAATCTAGAGTTCGCGACAAACCGGAACAACGTGGTTCAGGCGCTAAAGTATATAACGCTCGCGATGTTCAATTATTCATTCAGCGTACATAAACCGATGAACGAGTGTACGAAAACAAGATTATGCTGTGGCACGTTGTTATATCTTTCATAAAAGCCTTGCCTGTTGACTATTGACCAGAAGACCTTACTTGTAAGCCCTGAGTCCAACCCTTCTCTTCAGAACTGTTAACTACGGACCTTAAAACCAGCTAAGCCTCCCCCCTGAACTCACCAAAAGAAGCTTGTAAGGTCCATGGCTGTCGGCCTTCTAGGCTTGTGTTGTTCACACATGCAATGCGGCAAACAACCTTAAGCAAAGATAATAAGCAACCCTAAAAAGATGCTTACACAGTGTCTGAGCTTTATTATGAGATGCAACTGTTTTGGCCGATCAATCACACTTAGAACCACCTTGCAAAGAGAGACACCTTTGAGCAAGTAAATCATGACACCTTGGTGCTCATATGACACAAAGAGTTCTTTAGCAAATAATTGCCCACAATTAAGTTGCTGAAAATTTGTGCGCTTGTGAAGATACAACTCGCGGCTACAGCATGTGAACTTGCCTATCCATTAATTACATCCTAAGCCACTTTAGTACAAGATCAATGTTATATGTGCCACAAAATGTCCGCTTTTTGGCGCCAAAGTATCTTCCATTGGCACACAAACAAATAGAAGTAGAGCAATCGATCTGGAGACTTTGGTTTCTACACTACCTAACCTATGCCGAGCAATTCGTCAAAATTGGAGGCGATATGGCGCCTCCCTACTCACATTCAGGTTACAATAGGGCTAAGTTACACCATCCTTCAAGCCTAACATGTGGTTCGTTAATTTCCAACAATCCTATAATCTAGCGCAGCTATAGTGGTATGGTGACAATATTATTAAACCACTTAAACAGCAGTGGCATCTCTTGCCTTCTGATATAATTCAATGTAACGCTCGGACGACTCTTTCCAGCTGAAGTCCATGTTCATGGCTCGAGACACGAGCTCCTGCCACGTGTCCGGCCTCTCGAAGTAATGCGCAAAAGCCCGGTCCAGGGCATAGCTCAGCCCCTGCAAGAAGAACGAGAACACCAAAAAGAATGAAAGGAAAGCGCAGCCGGTCAGCCTCGCTTGCCACGTGCACATATACTGGCCGACCACACGCGCATGCTCCACCACCCAAGCCTCGCCGTCCATTCTGCGTCTACTCACAAATTGTAGACACAATCAAGGCCAGGTCTTCGTCGTATCCATGTCCACATGTCGTCCCAGCAGACACAGGTGCCCATCCAGTGCCCAGCCTGGCCAACTCGGGACACGAGCAGCTTGTGCCAGACAGCTGTCACACACTGCCCAGACAACGTACTCGAGAAAGCCCAAGTGGCATCCCAGGGGAGCGTAAAATCTTATCCATGAAACATCGCAGCCCGCTTTCTCTGCCAGTCTCACAATGTCCCCCACATAAACGATGCTGCCAAAATGTCAGATCGACTGCGGGGGCTGAAGCGGTGGCCCTTGCATGAGGGACCCAGCTGCTATTTTTGCAAATTCCCCCACATCTACTCGACAGCCAGCAAGATACTCTGGGGTAGCAATGAGGGATTGCTTCCCGGTACCAGGAATATATGCGAGACTGGTTCACGAGATTTGGCACGCGTGGACAACCGATGCGATGGAGACCTGCCTCCGCGCAAACCTCATTCGATTCATCACAACAGGAAGAGTATCCCTCCGCTAACAAGCTGGAATCCAAGATGCACAAGCCGATACTTTGAGCGCGGATGGTTGGCCTCAACGACCACTTGTTGGAGCCAAGGGGTGCGCGCATGCAGAAAAGCCAACAAGCACTTGTCACAAAGTAGGAAGGTGCAAATGTCCGGGCCTCATTGTCCGGCCCCTCCGGGTAGCGATCCCGAGGGGCAGGCGGCATACCTGCTCGTCGGCGGCGGAGAACGAATACCCGTTCTTCTTCTGCGGCGGGATGGAGCTGTCGTCGACGTCAAAGACGCTGCAAGGTCAAAAGAAAAGGCAACAGTTGATCAAGCACGGCAACTGCAGCGGCCTTGTCGAGCGCGCCAGAGTGACTCATCTGGCAACATCTAACACACAAACTACGCGACACCTGTAGGCACCTCTCTATACATGCGAGCGCGCACGCGCGTGTGCATCTGTGTGTGTTTTGTGCGCGCGCGAGAGAGCACACACGCGCACGCACGCTGCACTTGCAAGCTAGCAAGGAACTAATCAGATCCACCTTTTGCGCTGAGCTCTCTTGACATAGACAAAGACTCCGCATGCAATCCTGCAGCAAAAGCGAGGTTGCTCCAAGTTGTGATATAACGGGCTCCTGATAAGCCTAATTTAAGAGGGCCCAGAGGTGCCAAACAGCACATGCACAAGAATTGAGGTAAGCCCCATACCTGTCAGCAAGGCCGCCCGTTTTGCGCACGACGGGGATGGACCCGTACCGCATGGCTATCAACTGCATTTCCCGTACAAACGACACCTTGCACGTCAGAGTAGAAGAACAAGGCGACAGAGGTAGAGAGGGGACACAACCCGGCATGATCCCCCCTGAAAGAGTGGCATGCGCGCAGCGTCTCGCAGAGAGAAGAGGCCAAACTGGATGCGACAGAATGTGCGTCGCTTGTGCTGCAGGCGAGCTGGCAACAGGACACAGCACCCTGCGCATGCATTGCCTGCCTATCTACGCGCGTGGCGAGGTGTACTCTAATTTCACTGGTTTCCAATCGGAGGAGATTTGGCATTACATCACCCTAGAACAGCGGAGCAATAGTCAGAGCAAGACGTGCAGGGCACTCTCACAGGGTCGTCAGGCCGGGAAATGATAGTCATCACAAGCTCACGCGGTCTTGCCGGAGCCCGTCCCTCTCCCTCTCTCTCACGCCCCTCCTCCCCCCCCCTCCCCCNCGATGAATCACGCACCTGGGTGAGGCCGCAGGGCTCGAAGAGGGACGGGATGACGAGGAGGTCGGTGCCGGCGTAGATGAGGTGTGACAAGCCCTCGTCGTACTTGAGCACCAGCCGGATGTGCGCGTGCCTCTCAAACTTCTTCGCTATGGCCTCGAACTCGCGCTGCACACGAGCAAGGAGCCAGAGCGGCGGGAGAAGCCAGAGCGACGGGAGGGAGAAGGTGTCACAACAAGAGATGAGATGTTCCATTTTCACGCCAAGCCTGAGCTTGCTCTACCATCCACGCGACCAATCACTCACGTGGAACAAGCCGGGCCCTCATCCGCGTCCTATAGGAATATGGGCAGAGTCGGACGAGCGGCATGCATCAGCACTGGCACTCGAATGTGTGTCCAGAGTCGCACACAAGAGGCCTCTGTGACTCATGCTAGAACCGAGCACGAGTTCAGTGCATGGGCCAAAGAAGCAGCGACCGGAGGGTGCCCTCCATTCACTGAATCTGAAGGAAGCGGGCAGCCCAGAGACACTTAAGTGTGAGGTAGTACAACGTTATTAGAAAAAGGGGCTTCAAGGATTCCAGACGGGTGGGATGTGGGGGCAGGCAGGCAATGCGCAGCACCCGGACGAAGGAGCACAGCACGTCTGAAAGAATACGCCCTGTAGGCAGGCAGGCAGGCAGGCGGGCAGGCGGGCGGACAGGCACCTGGATCTCGGGCACGGGGCTGGAGCCCAGGAGCACAAACTGGCCGCCCTTCTCGAGCGTGTGGAAAATGGCGTGGCGGATGAGGTGCACGCCCTTCTGCGGCACCAGCCGCGTGATGCATCCCACCTGCGTGCCCACAGTGCCATTGTCGTCGTCCTCAGATTTTTCGTCGGAGTCAGGCTTTTGTCACGTCACTGCCCGTGGATGGGGGTTGATGCGGAGCTGGTGCATGCGGTACGCCGCACAACGTAGTTGCGCCACAGTTGCAAACACCCTCCCTTTCTCTCACACACAAATAAATGCATACATGTATGGAGAGAGAGAGAGAGAGAGAGAGAGAGAGAGAGAGAGAGAGAGAGAGAGAGAGAGAGAGAGAGAGAGAGAGAGAGAG